>JBBGZY010000764.1:0-310000 GCA_037952925.1 Lithobates clamitans
GCAGGGCTGGGACAAGGGGGGGGGGGCAGAAAGGGCAGCTGCCCTAAGCGCAGGTATTATCTGAGGCTGGGGGCTGCCGCAAGGAGAGTTCCTGATGCTACAAGCTGACAGCAGTAGTGACAGTGGCACCACCACTCCTGTCAGCTTAGAATGGTTCCACACACCTGCCATTCCAGTGCTCCCAGATCGGAAGTGTGCAGAGTTAGTTTACCCACCCCCATCTCCTCCCAATAAAGAATGTGGGTGGGGGACAGGTACACAAACCCTATAAATTTCTGATCTGAGTGGCATTGCTACTGCGGGTCCCCAGTGCCGCAAACCTGTATCCAGGAAGCAGCCGGCATCTCTCCCGCCAGCTCCTTGTTCAAAGTATTGCTTTTTTCTTCCCCTTTCTTCCCCTGTGACATGTCAGGATGAGGAGGAGCCTGGGAGGCAGGACATACCGCAGTCTTCTGTGGCACTTCATCTGAGTTGGAGGGAGGAGAGCAATGTACTGGGGACATTGGGGGGCAAAGTAAAAAACATTTGTGCTGGGGAGGAGGGTGTGCTAGTAGGGGGGAGGAAGAGAGAGAGAGGGGAGGATAAATTTGGGGGTTCACAGGCCTAAAATGTGTTCTAGAAGGGAAAATTTGGGGGGATTGCTGGTAGGGGGAATTTGAGGAGGGGGGGCAAGAGTAAGATTTGTCCAAGTAGGGGAAAATTGGGGGTGGGGGGTGCTAGGAAGGGTGATTTGAGGGGATTTGTGCTGGGAGGGAGACTGTGAGGAGTGACAAGAGTAAGATTTGTTCAAGGAGGGGAAATGTGGAGGGAGTGTGCTAGGGATTTGTGCTGAAAGAGGGGATTTGTGCTGAGATGGGAATTTGAAGGGTGATGGGGGTAAGATTTGTTCTAGGAGGCAAAGTTTGGGGGGATTCTTTTTTTGGGAGGGGGGGGGGGGTTACGGGAGTAAGATTTGTTCTTGAAGGGAAATTTGAGGGATTTGTTCTTGGAGGGGAAATATGGGCCAGGGGATTTGTGCTGGGAGGGTGGATTGGGTGAAAAGGATTTGTACTGGGATGGAGGATGGGGGGGATTAATGCTAGGGGGGATTGGGGGAGAGGATTTGTGCTGGAAGGGTGGATTGGGTGAAAAGGATTTGTGCTGGGATGGGGGATTGGGGGGGGGGACTGGAGGAGGGGATTTGTGCTGGGATGGAAATTTTGGGGGCAGCAGTGCTTAATGTTGGTTCTAGGAGGGGAAATTTGTGGGGGGATGTGCTAGGAGGGGTGATTTGGGAAATGGGAGGATACCTGTGCTAGGAGGGACATTTTTGGGGGGTGAATTTGTGTTAGGAAAGGGGATTTGTGCTAATAAGAATGGCTGGGGAGGTGTTATGCTAAGAGGAGGATTTGGGAAGAGAGAAGATTTGTGCTGGAAGGTAGGATTTATGCAAGGGGGGGAGTTATACTGGGAGGAGGGGCCAATTATGCTTAGGAGGGAAGTAGTAATGCAGATTAGTTAATTTTTTTTGGGAGGGGGGTGCTGACACATAATGCTCATACATTTTGGCCGAGGGGAGGGTGCAGTTTTGCATCTTTGCCCTGGGTGCTAGATGCCCTGCACTGGCACCAGGCATATGCAGAAGTCTTCCTAGGCCATAGGAGTAGTTGGACAGCAGGAAACATCACACACCCTCCCTGGGCCGAAACCCTGGGGAATGGAGAAGAGAGCTTTCAGAATTCCATTGTGGACTATACAATTGTAGCAATAACTCACGGTGGAGTTGCTGGTTTAAAGTGGGCTGTTACTGTCACCTTCGTTACCTCTATTTAACCTAGCAGCCAGTACGCAGCACGAACAAAAGTCTCTGCCACAGACTTGATTGGAACAAAACCCATACGATCCTCTGCTACAGGATGTAATGGTTTACGATGAACAGCAAACACAGCACTAGAACCTTTAAGCCGACCCGGCAGTACTATGTGGTAAGATTACTTTAGGATGCGTCCTCCAGCTGAGTCACCAGGCCCCTCTCCAGACCAGCACTCTGCATGATCCTTCCATGACGGATCCACTCCTGGGATCTTCCCAGTTGTCCAGCTTCTTCCCATAGGACAGACATCCCATGACCATTCCTCTGCCACTGTGGTAGGCCCCAGACAGGCTTCTGGGCCCACCCACACGCTGCAGCGACGTGGGCCTCCGGGACGGAGGACCACGAGTTTGTACTCCTAGCACATACCTGTTGGCCAGGAGGGCCAGCAGGTGGAACGAAAGACGAACCCTAGAACATGGCGTCTGTCCCATAAATACCCTCTCCCAGAATGCAACTCGGAGGTCCACCTCAACCGAATTATCTCCGGGACAGAGGAGCGCTCATACGCTTCAAAGTGTTGCCTTTCCAACACCGACCCATGGTGACAACGACACCCACAGGCACAGTGTGAAACTACATGCAACTCAGCCAAGCTGGAACAGAGGCAAATCTGACTATGTATAAAACAGATAACCCACTAAATTTACCTAAGCAGTATTGAAAATCTACCAGTGATCATCTCCTGCAGTGATATGGAGATGTGTGGGGGCCATACCCAAGCAGGGGACAGATGCCGACGGCTCTGGTAAGCAGCAGAGGGCACCGGATCACGGCGGGAGGGGGGGCACCCCTCTCCCGCCGCTGATAAAAGTGATCTCGTGGCAAAAAAAGACCACTTTTATCATAAACCGGACTGCCCGGTGAAGGCGAGGATAGCAAGGTTATGGCAGCTAGGTGCTGCCATAACAATGATATCCTCCTTCAAAGTACTGACGTATAACGACGGTGGGCGGTCCGGAAGTGGTTCATAAAGGTGAATTTTTTGGAGTGCGGCTATCCAGCGTTCCATTTTCCCACTATCTCTGTTGCAAACAGAGCCAGCACCCTGTTTAATTGCGGGGACAGCTGTCCTTAGGAGAAGTGATTACCCTGGAGTGGTGAACTCCCATATGTGACAACCTCCCTAGATGGACCCCTCCCACTGTTACTTGTATAGGTGAGTACAACAACACAAGACACTCCCATCATGATGACATGATGGTCCATGTTCAGGAACTTCCTGTTACGGAGTGATATGTCAATTGCTCTACTGTGTTGTCACACTTGTCACATGTGTCGCCTGTGGAGACTAAAAGGTTATCAGCAGTAGTGAGCAGATCTATCCAGATTCAACAAATGGGTTTCAGCAAACTCTGTTTAAAGTTGAGAGAATGGACAAGCTCTTCTCCTAAAAATGGAAGCATGGAAACTATGGACCTGGGGCAATGCTCTTTGGAAAAAAAAAAGCAGTAAAAAAAATATATAAATGAAAAGTAATGCATTTGGGGGCTAAAAATAATGAGTACAAGTTACTCGCTGGGGGGAGAACCTCTGGGGGGAATCCAGGATGGAGAAAGATCTGGGGGTCCTAATAGATGATAGGCTCAGCAATGGAAGGTTTTACCCCCTTCCTGACCAGAGCGCTTTTTCCAATTTGACACTGCGTCGATTTAACTGGTAATTGCGCGGTCATGCAATGCTGTACCCACACAAAATTTGCGTCCTTTTTTTCTTACAAAAAGAGCTTTCTTTTGAAGATATTTGATCGCCTCTACGATTTTTATTTTTTTGGGATATAAACAGGATAAGACTAAAAATTTTGAAAAAGAATGATATTTTCTACTTTTTGTTATAAGAAAAATCCAATAAACTCAATTTTAGTCATACATGTAGGCAAAAATGTATTCGGCCACATGTCTTTGGTAAAAAAAATGTCAATAAGCGTATATTTATTGGTTTGCGCAAAAGTTATAGCGTCTACAAACTAGGGTACATTTTCTGGAATTTACACAGCCTTTAGTTTATGACTGCCTATCTCGTTTCTTGAGGTGCTAAAATGGCAGGGCAGTACAAAACCCCCCCAAATTACCCCATTTTGGAAAGTAGACACCCCAAGGAAATTGCTGAGAGGCATGTTGAGCCCATTAAATATTTTATTTTTTTTTGTCCCAAATGATTGAATAATGAAAAAAAAAAAACCTTTTACAAAAAGTTGTCACTAAATGATATATTGCTCACACATGCCATGGTTATATGTGGAATTGCACCCCAAAATACATTTAGCTGCTTCTCCTGAGTACGGGGATACCACATGTGTGGGACATTTTGGGAGCCTAGCCGCGTACAGGGCCCCGAAAATCCAATCACCGCCTTCAGGATTTATAAGGGCGTAAATTTTGGATTTCACTCCTCACTACCTATCACAGTTTTAAAGGCCATAAAATGCCCAGATGGCACAACCCCCCTCCCCCCAAATGACCCCATTTTGGAAAGTAGACACCCCAAGCTATTTGCTGAGAGGCATGTTGAGTGGAATATTTTATATTTTGCCACAAGTTGCAAGAAAATTACAAACTTTTTCCTTTTTTTGCACAAATTTGTCACTAAATGATATATTGCTCACTAGGGATGAGCCGAACATCCCCCGGTTTGGTTCGCATCTATCCTCTCTATATACTATATAAGATATTCATTTATGAATGTAGAATTTTTTTCTTTTGATGTATGATCCAGGACAGTATCCACTTTTCGAGTGATTTTGTACCAATGCAAAAAAAAAACCGCAAACATGATTTAAAAAAAATTCCATTCAGCCAGGAGCAGTGATTTATAAATTTTTAAGGTGAAACATTATAAATGCCCGGTACACAAAGGCACACTTGTAACCCCCCGATCACCCATCAATCGCCCCCCAAGTTAAAGCCTTCACTCCATGTCACTTTGTAACCAAGTGCAGTTTTCAGATTTTTCACTGATCACTGTACTGTTGTGACTTGTGACACTAATCAGTGTTAGGGCAGTTAGTAGTAGGCCCAGATAGGTCTATGGTATCCCCCATTAAGCCGCTAATAAAGGTCAGTCTCTCATTCACCAGAACCAATCACCAGGTCCAAGCCAGAAATCATCAACTAATCTGATTACCGTGGGGACAGTGCAATCGTGAGCGCCGTACAGCTATGGCGATTTGCGCAGCAGTGCCAACCTGCTGCCGTATAATAACGTCAGCTGGTTGGCTAGTGGTTAAACGTGCAGTAACGCACCAAAATACTATATATTGCGTTAAATGAGCAGTAATTCATGGATATACTGTATACTGCGTTAAACTTGCAGCAATGCACTGAAATATACTGCAGGAAACTTGCCCTGATAAATTAAACTGACAGTAAAGTGAAGATGAATGGTCACTACACTCACAATGACTGAACTATCCCTACATTCACACTAAACTGATATTCTACACGGACAATAGAATCAGAATAGCACAGAATAGAACACTAATGCCGCATACACACGACTGGTTTTGCCGCCGGAATAAACTCCGAAGGTTTTTCCGAAGGAGTTTCGACGGAGTTCCGCTGAAACTGTCTTGCATACATACGATCACACTAAAGTCCGACCGTCTAGAACGCGGTGACGTACTACACGTACGATGGGACTAGAAAAAGGAAGTTCAATAGTCAGTAGCCAATAGCTTCCGTCTCGTACTTACTTCAGAGCATGCGTCGTTTTTGGTCCGTCGGATCAGCATACAGACGGTCGTTTTTTTCCTGATAGGAATTGGTTCCGTCAGAAATATTTAAAACATGTTCTACTTCTAGGTCCGTCAGAATAATAAAAAAAAAAAGTCCGATGAGGCCCACACTCAATCGGAATATCCGATGAAAAGATTCCGTCAGGCTTTTTCTGCCGTTAAGTCCGACCGTGTGTACGCGGCATTACTTTCCAGCAGCACTGAACAGAGCCCTGTTCTATCTCTCTCCACACCGATATCACACTACAAATGGCTGTTATGGGGAGAATACTTTTATAGTGTGGGGCGGGACTAAGAGCAATGAGCCATGATTGGATAGAGTCATCATTACTTTCTCCAATCATGGCTCCGACAGTGCTCTGTGCCCTGATTGGGCAAAGCTTTCATTGCTTCAGCCAATCAGGGCTTCCATTGCACTGTGCGGCGGCAAGGTGCATTTTGGTCGCTTGGCGGGCTGAACAAACGTTCTAACCCTCTGGTAATTCGGGTGTCTGTCGAACGGGTGAACAGCCAATGTTCGGTACGAACTCTTGCTGGGGCCAAACTGTTCACCGAAGTCTAGCCATGTATAGTGTACTACATAGAGTGCAGTGGTCAGGAGTATGCCATACATAGGTGTGCGCACAGGGTGTGCCAGATGTGCCTAGGCACACCCTTATCACTGTGTCACCCTATCACCCTGTATATGACATACTCCTGACCACTGCACTTTGTATACTGGCTGTATATGACATACTGCTGACCACAGCACTCTATATGCTGGGCTGTGTATGACATACCCCTAACCACTGCACTCTGTATGCTGGGCTGTATATTAAATACCCCTGACCACTGCACTTTATACACTGGGCTGTATATGACATACTCCTGACCACTGCACTCTATACATGGGCTGTATATGATATACTCCTGACCACTGCACTCTATACATGGGTTGTATATGACATACTCCTGACCACTGCACTCTATACATGGGCTGTATATGATATACTCCTGACCACTGCACTCTATACATGGGTTGTATATGACATACTCCTGACCACTGCACTCTATACATGGGCTGTATATGACATACTCCTGACAACTGCACTCTATACATGGGCTGTATATGATATACTCCTGACCACTGCACTATATACATGGGCTGTATATTAGGGTGACCACCTAATGTAATTATAAGGACTGTGCAATTTTTCCACACCCACAAGTTGCCGCTACGCACCCCATCTAACTATTTTCTGGGTGCCCCAGGCTGAACCCCCCCGGAGAAGATAATGATAGGAGGTCCTGTGTATTGACCCAACGTCTCCATCCCCCACCACCCACATACATAACCTTTTATGAAGCATCGGAGAGAACAAAGGGGAATACTATAGATTGTATTTGGTAGAAGAACATGTCCAGGATAGATGAAAGGATCAACAGGAAATTGTCTTTTTTCACATTGTTCCCCAAATCTCTCCGATGTAATTCATTCTTCTAATCACTTTACAGATCTGTGTAAGAAGCCAGATAGGAAAATACTGACAATGGATCCAAAGAAAACATTTTATAATATTGGAGAAACAGTGACAGTAAAATGTCCGGTTGGATATCGGAATCCCAATCCCTCTGTACAATGTGAGAAGAGCGGATCCTCCATTGGGTGGAATATTCCTCCACAATGTATCGGTGAGTAGTAAACCTCAGTATACAGACCTCAGGAACCCAGAGCAACCAATCAGAAGTCACCTCTCTTTATTTATTGGTCCGACCATTCTAAATTGATGTAAAATAAAACCTGATTGGTGCATTGCTCTACACACATTACTGATGAGCCAAACTGCCCTGGATTTGGTTCAAGAAGAGTTCTAAATAGTTCAGATGCCGAATCCCATTGTGATCAATGGAAGTCTAATCTGTAAAATGAAAAATACTCGTTTTCTGAGCTAATAGGAAAGGAGATGTCAAAAAATAGCCTGGGGGGAAGGGGGGGGGGGGCACTGCCCTGGGGAACATGGGGAAATCAGGTTTTTATTCTTAGATATTACATTATGTTTCTTTACCGATAGTTTCTATCCCCTCTATATACTATATAAGATATTCATTTATGAACGTAGAATTTCTTTCTTTTGATGTATGATCGGGGACAGGATCACCTTTTCAATTGTGTTTTTGTACCAATGCAAAAAAATCCAAAAATGTTTTTAAAAAAGTTCAATTCAGTCAGGAGCAGTGATTTATAAATGCTTAAGGTGAAACATTATAAATGCTAAATTACTTTATATAACATGGGGGGGGGGGGGGGGGGGCCTGTGAAGGGACATCTCTGTGATGTACAGAAAGTGCAGCAGAACTGACATTTACAAAGGGAAAGAAATTTAAAATTGCCGGCAAATGACATTTCATTGGCAGATTATTGGTTGACATCTTTCTGTCCTCCTTCAATCCTTATTATCACAGGAAATAATGTTACATTTTTATATCACTGACTCTGATGGAGGTTCCTCTGTGTTGGTTTTATTGGTCAGACCAATTCTATATATATTACATGTACACATTTATTATATACATATAAAGGTTTCATTTCTTCCACAGCACAATGTTCTCATCCAACAATACCAAACATGAAACCTAATTCTGTGGAATATCGGTATTATAATAAAAATGAAGAGATAACAGTACGGTGTCAGTCTGGATATTATCCATCATCATCTACAATGAAATGTAACAACCCCCGCTCCTTCCTGGAGTGGACTCCCTCTGTTACCTGTATAGGTGAGTACTATTAATCACTTTAATGTTAATTCAAGTATTGATTTTCTAAAAACAAAAAGGTTGTGTACTTTGAAAGGGAATTCTCCCTTTGCTTAGTGAATGAGGCGAAGCTTTGCTGGCTTCTATCATCCAATCAAGTTCAAGCAAAAATACTGCATTTTTCCTGCACCTGATTGGTTCCTCTCAGCAAACTGAATTGTCAACACATTCTCCAAGCTAAGAGAAAATTCTCCTGCAAAGTGAATAACACTATTTTCATTTAGTAAACAAAACCCCATTGTCTGCAGACAGCCTGTTTATTATAAGACCAAATATCTGTACATTCCTCAGTGTTGGTGAACATGTAATCCTTTACACCTTGTACAGATGTATATAGACTTTGAGAACAGAATGAGGACATTATGAATACAACACCAAAATATCAGCCATACATCCTCTCCCCTTCCCAAGGTATAGAGGTCTGATCACCTTTTTATCTAAAATAAGGCACTTTTCCTAAAAATAATCCACAAAGACCAGTTAGAGCGTAACTAATCCCAAGAACACAAATGTAATATATTGTAGTTTACCAGTCCTTAGATGTGGTGGTTACATTTGTTTTCTTATTTTAGAATAACAACATTTTCTGTAAGTACAGAGTAAAACAAACACATTGATAGAGACAGAAATCCAATGTCCCTATAACTTCCTGTAATGGAAAGGAAGCAGGAGAGCAACCTTTGGTGACAACACTGTCACTATTTCAGATTATTCATAAAGCAGCCCATGAATTGAACCCGGACCACTTCAATCATCACTTCTCTTCCTATCACACCCCCCGTGTAACCTGAAAATACAGAGAGATTGGGTTAGTAAAATTGTGATAAAGAAACCTGAGAAACCTTATTTTATACTTACTATTTAGTAAATCCTCTTCTGGCCATTGCCATGATGATTGTGGTCATGTGAAGCCCAATCGCAACCTCTTCTGGGATTACCAGTGGAGGGGTACATGCTGGGTTACTAGCATGCAGCTCATAATATTGCGCATGGGATATTGAGGAGCATGTACGATGCACCTCCTACAGCGCTGGAGTCGCTGATTTACGTATCGTGAGAGCAAACCCTGTTTCTGTCAAAATAAATAAATCTGTGCTGCAGCTGAATGGCATACTTAAAAAGCAAATAATGGTAACAATAAAACATTAACTCAATAAAACAACTTTTTTTTATTGCAATCTGTGCCTAAAAAATATATACCGAAGCATGGGGGCAATACGCTCCTAATGTTAGGGGCAAATCCCCCCTCCACCCCTGTCCCCATGCTTCGACATATATGCTCTTATTTTTAACTGTGGTGGTGAAATCATCTCCTACAGCGCTGAAGTCCTTGATTTACTTATTGTGAGAGCAAACGCTGTTGCTGCCAAGATAAATAAATAGTAACAATAAAACATTGCCAGTTAAGCATAAAATACAGTAAAACAGAGCAGAACAATAGAGAGAGAACAATAGAGAGAGAAGAACAAAAAAATAACAACTATTGTTTGCTTTTTTACTTTATATATTTTTTTTCCACATTTTTTACACTATTATTTGTAACTATAACTGTAAAGGTTCCAGGTTCGGGCCTCTAAAAATGCGATGGCATCTTTGGAGACCCTGTGTAAGTGTGTCATAGGACTGTGCAGTGCTGTACCCTATGCTAATACTCCACTAGTGTGTGGTAGCGACGGAAACATTCACTGATGCAAAGACAAGGTTGGCCAGGACAGAAGGGACAATGAAAGCAGGTGTCATGCCTATATCCGCGCTTGCTACAGACATGACATCTTCTTTGGGGTAATCATTGGGTAGAGGTATCAGGGAGGACTTCTGGGAAGTGCCTCTCATGCAGCCGCCTCACTGCATTTACATTGCGTAGTTGGGGCACAGCACCATCTGGAAACAGAAGGGCTGTGATGATCTCTTCCTGGAATTTAAGGAAGGATCCAGTTCTTCCTGACACTTTGTATAGCACATAAGTGTTCAGCAGAGCCAATTGAAAAAAGTATACAGATACTTTTTTGTACCAGCGTCTGGCTCTACGGGCAATTAAGTACAGTGCCATCAACTGGTCACTGAAGTCCACCCCTCCAATATTAAGGTTGTATTTGTGGACACAGAGGGGTTTCTCAACAACACCAGTCGCCGTAGGAATTTGGACTGTCGTATCTGCGTGAAGGGAGGACAGAACGAAAATATTCTGATTATCCCTCCACTTCACTGCAAGCAAATTATTACTTCTCAAGCAGGCTCTCTCCCCTGTCTAAGTCGGGTCTCTACAAGCCGTTGGGGGAAGCCACGGCGATTAGATCGACAATGCCACATGTGCCAATTCCATGATCAAAAAGGTGACTAAAAAGTGGCCCGCTTCTCTAATAATTGTCCACGTACAAGTGTGCTCCTTTCCGAATAAGGGTGACACCAAGTCCCAAACAATCTTACCAGCGCCCCCTATGAAATCTGGGCAGTTCTCAGGCTCCAGGTAACTATATATTCCCTTGTAAACCATAAAACTATATGTATAGCCTGTTGCCCCGTCACAGAGCTTATACAACTTGACCCCGTATCTGGCACGCTTGCTGGGAAGATACTGTTTGAAAGACAAGCGGACAGAAAAGTAAATCAGGGACTTATCAACGCAGACAACTTGATCGGGCATAAACAAGGCTGAAAACTGTTGTTTGAAGTGGTTTACGAGGGGGCGAATTTTGTGGAGCCGATCAAATCCAGGGTCACCCAGAGGATGACAGAGTTCATCATCATTGAAGTGCATAAACGGCAAGATCTGCTCATATCACGTCCTGGTCATGGAAGCAGAGAACACGGGCATATGGTGAATTGGGTCAGTGGACCAATATGACCACAACTCACTTTTTTTAACTATGCCCATGAGGAGGGAAAGGCCCAGAAAGGTCTTAAATTCAGAAACCGTAATAGGTTTCCATTCTCTGGCAAATGGGGATTAGCGGTGATAAATTGACCAGCATACAAATTGCTTTGGTCCACAATAGATCTATAGAGATCTTCCGTGACAAACAGTGAATAAAAATCAAGTGACGTAAAATCAACTGTTTCCACCTGAATTCCGGGTTGGCCAGTGAATGCGGAAAGTATGGGCACTGCAGACGTGGTGGGCTCCTAAATAGGATTGGCATATACAGCGGGAAGGGCACTATGGGCTCAACGGGCCTGTGTTCAAACTCTTGGTGGCTGCGGGACACTACTAGTGCTTGCCACCGCATCAGCTTGAACTGCACTTATGGGACTCGCCACGTCACCACGTGTTACTGCAGTGTTGGATGTACGATCAGGATGTACTAGGCCCCTGGTGCTTGCCAGTTCACCAGAAGGATGAGAGGCACTAGTACTGGCTCTCTGCTCCATATGAGAGCCCTGCGGTTCTTGCACCTTAACAACAGAAGAATGGGGTCGGGTACACCTGACCTTAGCAGGGACCACTACTCTGTCATCAGAACTATCTGTCAGGGTGCCGCTGCTCTCTATGGGTTCGTATACTGAGCCTGAATCTGACAGTGAGGTGGCTTCCCCATCGCTCTCATCTGTCATGCTCAGCAACATGTAGACCTCTTCACTAGTGTACCTCTGTCTTGACATTTTGGCCTCTAAATTTATAGGTACAGCAAGTGCAACTCGTAGGCAAAAGAACAACTGGTTGTGAGCGACTGCTTCAATCGCTACCAAAAAAACAATTAGCGTTCGCAGAGATCAGGCCTGACTCTGCAGTTATGTGTGTTGTGTTTTGTAAGTGACAGTGATCGATTGATACTGCACTTGGGTGGGCTGGGCGAAGGGGCTAAATGCAGGTGCTAGCAGGTATCTGGGCTGATCCCGCTAATGCTGCATTTTTGGGAACACTAAACTACTGGGGATGCTAGTATAGATCTGTTCAGATCAAATAAATTGATTCGTTCAGACACTATACTAGTAAGGGAGGTGTATGGTGTGTGCGTGGGTGTTATTACTACTGGCGCTATTCTGACGCTGCCTGGGATTGACGCTGACCCTAACTGACACTTAAACCTTTACTGGGGGGCAGTCATTGGGGTTAAACCTTTATTCAGTAATATATGGCGGGTACCCTGACACTAAAAAACTAAACTTACTAGCGTCACCCGTGACACTAATACAGTGATCAGAAAAAATATCTGTGCACTATACTAGTGACACTGGTGACAGGGGGTGAAAGGGTTAACTGGGGGCGATCAAGGGGTTAAACCTTTACTAGGTAATATATGGGGTACCCTGACACTATAAAAGACTGACGGTGAAACTAACCAACTAACTAGCATCACCCGTGACACTAATACGGTGATCAGAATATAGATCTGTACATTATACTAGTGACACTGGTGACAGGGGGTGAAAGGGTTAACTGGGGGATGATCAAGGGGTTAAACTTTTATTAGGGGGTTAATGGGGGGTACCCTAGACCTACCTGGGCCTACTACTAACTGCCCTAACGCTGATTAGTGTCACAAGTCACACCAGTACAGTGATCAGTCAAAAATCTGAAAACTGCACTTGGTGACACAGTGACAGGGAGTGAAGGGGTTAACTGGGGGGTGATTGGGGGGCGATCGGGGAGGTGATCAGGGGTTACAAGTGTGCCTTTGTGTACTGGTGTTAGTGTAGTATTGGTGCAACTCACAGTTGGATGTCCTCTCACCGGAACCAAAAAGGGCTCCATGAGGGGAGAGGACATCACATCCTCCATTCACAGGCAGAGGACAGTCTCTCATTCACTAGAACAGATCACCAGGTCCAGGCCAGAAATCATTGACTTGGGCCTGGAGACCGACTGGTTCTGGAACTAATCCGATTACTGTGGGGACGGTGCAATCACGAGCGCCGTACAGCTATGGCGATTTGTGCAGCAGTGCCAACCTGCTGCCGTATAATGAGGTCAGCTGGTCGGCTGGTGGTTAAATGTGCAGTAACGCACCCAAATACTATATATTGTGTTAAATGAGCAGTAACGGACGGATATACTGTATACTGCGTTAAACTTGCAGTACTGCACTGAAATATACTGCAGGAAACTTGCCCTGACAAAATTAATCTGACAGTGAAATGAAGATGAATGGTCACTACACTCACAATGACTGAACTATCCCTACATTCACACTAAACTGATATTCTACACGGACAATAGAATCAGAATAGCACAGAATAGAACACTAATGCCGCATACACACGACCAGTTTTGCCGCCGGAATAAACTCCGAAGGTTTTTCCGAAGGAGTTTCGACGGAGTTCCGCTGAAACTGTCTTGCATACATACGATCACACTAAAGTCCGACCGTCTAGAACGCGGTGACCTACAACACGTACGACATGACTAGAAAAAAGAAGTTCAATAGCCAGTAGCCAATAGCTTCCGTCACGTACTTGCATGCGTCGTTTTTGGTCCGTCGGATCAGCATACAGAGGAGTGGTTTTCCTGATAGGAACTGGTTCCGTCAGAAATATTTAAAACATGTTCTACTTCTAGGTCCGTCAGAATTTTCGAAAAAAAAAGTCCGATGAGGCCCACACACGATCGGAAAAGATTCCGTCTGACTTTTTCTGCCGTTAAGTCCGACTGTGTGTACGCGGCATTACTGTCTAGTAGCACTGAACAGAGCCCTGTTCTATCTCTCTCCACACCGATATCACACTGCAAATGACCGCTATGGGGAGAATACTTTTATAGTGTGGGGTGGGACTAAGAGCAATGAGCCATGATTGGATAGAGTCATCATTACTTTCTCCAATCATGGCTCCAACAGTGCTCTGTGGCCTGATTGGGCAAAGCTTTCATTGCTTCAGCCAATCAGGGCTTCCATTGCACTGTGTGGCGGCGAGGTGCATTTTGGTCGTTTGGTGGGCCGAACAAACGGTCTAACCCTCTGGTAATTCGGGTGTCCGTCGAACAGGTGAACAGCCAATGTTTGGCCCGAGCTCATGCTGGGGCCAAACTGTTCACCCAAGTCTATCCATATATAGTGTACTACATAGAGTGCAGTGGTGAGGAGTAGTATGCTATACATAGGTGTGCGCACAGGGTGAGCCAGATGTGCCTGGGCACACCCTTATCACCGTGTCACCCTATCACCCTGTATATGACATACTCCTGACCACTGCACTTTGTACAAGGACTGTGCCCTATAGTACTGAGTACACAGTGAGTATGCTCAAGTTTTAGCCCCTCCCACTCTTAGCACAATTTTGCCACACCCATAATTTGTCACTGAGCACCCCATCTATTTTCTGGGTGCCCAGGCTGAATCCCCACAGGAGAAGATAATGATATGAGGTCCTGTGTATTGACCCAACGTCTCCATCCCCCCCCCCCCCCCCCCCACCTACATAACCTTTATGAAGTATCGGAGAGAACAAAGGGGAATACTATAGATTGGTTTTGGTAGAAGAACATGTCCAGGATAGATGAAAGGATCAACAGGAAATTGTCTTTTTTCACATTGTTCCCCAAATCTCTCCGATGTAATTTATTCTTCTAATCACTTTACAGATCTGTGTAAGAAGCCGGAGGAGACAATGCTGACAATGTATCCAGAGAAGACATTTTATGATATTAATGAAACAGTGACAGTAAATTGTCCGGTTGGATATCGGAATCCCTATCCCTCTGTACGATGTGTGAAGAGCGGATCTTCCATTGGGTGGAATAATCCTCCACAATGTATCGGTGAGTAGTAAACCTCAATATACAGACCGCAGGAACCCAGAGCGACCAATCAGCAGTCACCTCTCTTTATTTATTGGTCCGACCATTCTAAATTGATGTAAAATAAAACCTGATTGGTGCATTGCTCTACACACATTACTGATGAGCCGAACTGCCCTGGATTTGGTTCAAGAAGAGTTCTAAATAGTTCAGATGCCGAATCCCATTGTGATCAATGGAAGTCTAATCTGAAAAATGAAAAATACTCGTTTTCTGAGCTAATAGGAAAGGAGATGTCAAAAAATAGCCTGGGGGGTGGGGGGGGTGGGGGGGGGGCACTGCCCTGGGGAACATGGGGAAATCAGGTTTTTATTCTCAGATATTGCATTATGTTTCTTTACCGACAGTTTCTATCCTCTCTATATACTATATAAGATATTTATTTATGAATGTTTGAATTTAGAATTTTTTTCTTTTGGTGTATGATCGGGAATAGGATCATCTTTTTGCGTGTTTTTGTACCAAATGTTTAAAAAACATTCCATTCATCCAGGAGCAGTGATTTATAAATGCCCAATTACTTTAAATAACATGGGGGGTGGGGGAGGGGGTCCTGTGAAGGGACATCTCTGTGATGTACAGAAAGTGCAGCAGAACTGACATTTTACAAAGGGAAAGGAATTGCCGGCAAATGATATTTCATTGGCAGATTATTTGTTGACATCTTTCTGTCCTCCTTCAATCCTTATTATCACAGGAAATAATGTTACATTTTTATATCACTGACTCTGATGGAGGTTCCTCTGTGTTGGTTTTATTGGTCAGACCAATTCTATATATATTACATGTACACATTTATTATATACATATAAAGGTTTTATTTCTTCCACAGCACAATGTTCTCATCCAACAATACCAAACATGGAGAGTATCTCTATATACAAGGAGTATTATAATAAAAATGAAGTGATAACAGTACAGTGTCAGTCTGGATATTATCAATCATCATCTACAATGAGATGTGTGAACCCCCGCTCCCCCCCGGAGTGGACTCCTCCCACTATTACCTGTATAGGTGAGTACTATTTATCACTTTAATGTTAATTCAAGTCAATTTTAAGTGATTTTCTAAAGAGAAAGAGGTTGTGCACTTTGCTAGGGAATTTTTTCTTTGCTTAGGCTACTTTCACACTGGAGGCATTTTTCAAGCACTTTCAGGCTAAAAATAGCACCTGTAAAGCACCTGAAAAGCCACCCCAGAGTGAGAGCCCCGAGTGCTTTCACATTGGGGCGGTGCAAAATCCTGCAAGCAGCATCTTTGGGATGGTAAAAAGCGTTAAAAGCACCCCGCTAGCGGGCGAAAAGCGCCGCTAAAACGACAGTAAAGCGCCGCAAAAACTAGTGGCGCTTTACCTCCAACGCCCCCCGCCCCAGTGTGAAAGTGCCCTTAGTGAATGAGGCGAAGCTTTTCTGGCTTCTATCATCCAATCAAGTTCAAGCAAAAATACTGCATTTTTCCTGCACGTGATTGGTTCGTCTTTGCAAAGTGAATTGTCAACACATTCTCCAAGGTAAGAGAAAATTCTCCTGCAAAGTGAACAACCCAATTTTCATTTAGTAAATAAACCCCCATTGTCTGCAGACAGCCTGTTTATTATAAGACCAAATATCTGTACATTCCTCAGTGTTGGTGAACATGTAATCCTTTACACCTTGTACAGATGTATATAGACTTTGAGAACAAAATGAGAACATGATGAATACAACACCAAAATATCAGTCATACATCCTCCCCCCTTCCCAAGGTATAGAGGTCTGATCACCTTTTTATCTAAAATAAGGCACTTTTCCTAAAAATAATCCACAAAGACCCGTTACAGCGTAACTAATCCCAAGAACACAAATGTCATATTTTACTAGTAATAGTTTACCAGTCCTTAGATGTGGTGGTTGCATTTGTTTTCTTATTTTAGAATAATAACATTTTCTGTAAGTACAGAACAAAACAAACACATTGATACAGACAGAAATCCAATGTCCCTATAACTTCCTGTAATGGAAAGGAAGCAGGAGAGCAACCTTTGGTGACAACAATGTCACTATTTCAGATTATTCATAAAGCAGCCCATGACTTGAACCCGGACCACTTCAATCATCACTTATCTTCCTATCACACCCCCCGTGTAACCTGAAAATACAGAGAGATTGGGTTAGTAAAATTGTGACAAAGAAAACTGAGAAAATAAGGAGAAATGCTCAGTCTATATCATCTTCAAAGAGAATAAAATTATAATTTAAGGCGGAGTTCTTGCCACATTTTTTTTTCAGGCATCCAATCCTAATGCATTAATAATACAAATAACTATTTAGTAAATCATCTTCTGGCCGTTGCCATGATGATTGTGGGCATGTAAAGCCCAATTGCAACCTCTTCCGGGATTACCGATAGAGAGGTGCATGCTGGGTTACCAGCATGCACCTCTCAATATCGCGCATGCACGATGCTCTGGCGGCCGTAGTGCTGATTATTTAGAAAGTAGCCATAGCAATAGGTGGCGACGGAGGAAGGCCCGTTGTTATGGCAACCGCCTTAAATCACGCCATTTCCCGTCGGAAAACTCCTGACTCGTAGGAATCGATGACTCACATTTCCCAGGAGCACAGGTGAGGAAAGTGAGGAAGTGGCAGATTAGGAGCCACTACATAGCAACCGGGTATTTCTGGTAAGTATAAAAAAAAATTCCCCCCAAATGTTTATTAATACTATTATAGGTCTGTGAATATACCAAAAAAAACGTCAGGGTGGAACTCCACTTTTTTTTTTTTTTTAAGTTATTTTTATTGTAATTTTAAGGTAAATACAAAACAATACAGAGCCTATTGGACATACCCAGGCTCGGTCACTACAACTACAAAACTAAGAGAAAAAAAAAAAAAAAGGGAAGAAGAAAAACCCACATTGGATATAAAGATATATAAAAGCTACCTAAACCACCTGTGTAGAATACCAAAGCAATCTTCCAATTCTACATATACCCTACAAAGCTTACTTTAGTTACTTATGAAATAAAGTGTACATTACAGTTACATATTTGCATTCCCCCCCCCCCTCTCCCCCTCCCCATAACTATTGAGCGAGCAACCCAGTGATGTTATGAGATCAGAGATGGCACTTGGGCCAATCTCGGTACTTAGTAGAACGTTTCTAATCGTCCATCGAGTCTGCATTAGTGGACAGGGAATCTGTCCAACTATCCCATATTTTGTGAATTTTTTTTGCACAACCGCGTGACAGGTAGGTAGCCGTGTACAGTGGCAGAGCCACGTTCAATAACTTCTTCCAAAAATTTAGTGAGGGTGCAGATGAGGCCCTCCGCAGTTGATATGGAAGACATCACTGAGTACTACCGACTTACGGGCATAGTAGAGTAATAATCCTAGCAGGGTTCTAATTGCCCGGCGTGGGGCCAGTGGTTCCACAAGTCCCAGCAGACATACCTCTACAGACAGTGGCACAGGAACAGTGGTGACAGTCAAAATAAAATTGGTTACCTCGACCCAAAAAGTTTCAATCTGAGGACAGCTCCAGAAAATGTGAATGAAGTCCGCTGAGGATGAGTTGCATCTCCAGCAAGAGGCAGGAATAGATTGGTAGATTTTGTGTAGGCGCACGGGCGTGTAATACACCTTATGTACTATTTTAAATTGCACTAATTTATCTCTAGCTGATACTAGCTTTGAAAAGGGACACTCCCACATTTTTTCCCAGTCTTCTGTGTCTAGTGTAGAGAAATCAACCACCCACTTTGCCCTAAGGTTTTCTAGTCCCTTGTGTACGTTAGGGAGTAACGCTTTATATATGGTGGACAAGGGCTTAGGTAGAGTATCGTCTCTGAGCAGAGTCTCCAGATTCGAGGTGTAAAAGGCCACTTGAGCATTTTCGAATTGAGTGTTAAAGGCGCGTCTAAGCTGCAGGAATCTAAACAAGTGTGAGTTAGGTAAATTATGTTGTTGTTTCAACCTGTCAAAAGTCTGTAGTCGGCCTTCAAAACATATCTGATTAATATATTTGATGCCCTTGCATGCCCTTACACCAGGGTCGGGAATGGACTGAATTCTGACAATTGCGGGTTAAACCAAAGAGAGCTATGCGGAGATATGTGTCCAAAGGGTATGGGGCGCATGGAATTCGCCACTGACCACGCCCGTATGACCGCTCTCATTGCTGTTGTAAGAGGGAAGGGAGCTCTGGGACCCCGGTAAAGTAAGTTCTGTAGTGCCTTACATGACCCCAGCTGTGCTGCTTCCAGGACCACTGCTGCGTTGGACTCATCAGAGACCAGCCAGTTGTGGGCATAGGATAACCACGCCCACAACTGAGCCGCCACGAAATAGGAATGGAGGTCAGGGCAAGCCAGGCCTCCCTCTCCCCAAGGTCTCTGTAGAACCGTCAGCCTAAATCTCGTATGACCGGTTCCCCAGAGGAAAGACAATAGAATGGTGTTTATCAGGCAAAATACTTTTTTGGGGATCCATACAGGGGCATGTCTGAGGGCATAGAGAAAGGCAGGCAGAAGCTTCATCTTAAATAAATGAATCCTCCCGATTAAGGAGAGGGGGAGATGTGCCCATGCCTTCAATCTTGTCCTCGTCATTTGTATCAGTGGTTCTAAGTTAAGGGTATAATAGTCAGAGGTAGATGTGGAGATGTGAATACCTAGGTATTTAATTTTGTCTGTCCATAGTAAGGGGAGGTTGGGATCTGCTACGTCCTTTGCAGCTTTATCTATCGGTAAAATTTGGGATTTATCCCAGTTTACCTTGAGTCCCGAGCAACTAGTAAAATTTGAAAGAATGGTCAGCGTCTCTCGGAGGGACTGAGCAGGGTCACTCAAGAAAAGAATGCGATCATCTGTGTATAAGGAAACTTTCTCATGTATGGATCCCACCTGTATGCCCCTAACCCCATCTGCTTGTCTGAGGGCCGATGCAAGTGGCTCCATCACCAAAGCAAATAGAGCCGGCGACAGCGGACAGCCTTGCCTCGTACCTCTTTCAACAGAAAAAGGTGCTGACAGAGCACCATTAAGTTTTATCTGTGCTGTCGGGTCTTTATATAAAATATCAATCCACCTACGGAATACTTCTCCAAAACCCATAACCTCTAGAACCGAGGACATAAAAGGCCATGCCACCGAATCAAACGCCTTTTCAATGTCTAGTGTAACCATTATCCTCGTGGAGGACTCAGTGGAAGGTAACTGAAGATGCGTAAACACTCTACGTAAATTTATATCTGTTGATTTCCCTGGCATGAACCCAGTCTGGTCTATATTAATCAGGGATGATAGAATCGTCCGAAGCCTGGTCGCTAATATTTTTGTCAAGATCTTGAGGTCGTAGTTTAGCAAGGAGATCGGCCTATAGGAAGTACAGAGGCATATGTCTTTGCCGGGCTTAGAGATGAGGACTATGTGTGCCTGATACATAAAAGGGGGCAAGGACATCTGTTTTTTACATTCAGAGAAGACCTTCAACAGTTTTGGTGCAATTAATGAGGCATACATTCTGTACCACTCACCAGGTAGGCCATCTGGTCCCGGTGTTTTGCCGCTGGGGAATGAGCAAATCGCTGCCTCTATCTCCTCGGTGGTAAAATCTTTGTCTAAAAATTCAAATTAGCTCAAGAGTAGAGATCACCTGACCATCAGAACCACAAATTTCTGACACCACTGTCTGCAGAGTCCGCAACTAAATTTGCTAAAAGTTTGCTATTTTTGACTCAAAGATCCTCCATGCCATAGAGTTTAAATCCAAATGTGTGGCCGAGGCAAGATGTAGAGACAATGCTCTTCTTGCCTCAGCTAGCTGGCTGAAGTGATCCAAAGTCGGGGAGCCAGAAAAAGCCTCCGCTGCCCTAGCCTCTCCCTCCTCAAGTGCCTGGAACTGAGAGGACCTCTCAGAACGAACTGCTTTAATAGCTGAAATGTATTCTCCTCTGGTGTTGGCCTTAAAGGTGTCCCAAGACTACTGATTCCTCATTAATCTCCCAGTATTGTTGTAGTTTAGGAGAGACCTCCTCCCCCACCCTCGAGTCCTGCAACCATTTGAGTGCTAAATGCCAACAATCTCAACTTCTGGTGTCCGACAACCCCAAAGTGACCTCCAGGCTTGCGTGATCAGAGAGGCCTGCAGGTAGGTATGAGACCAGGGCACAGGTGTTACCAAAGACCAGGTCGATTCTGGAGCCTGATTTATGAGTGGTGGAGTGAAAGGAGTAAGCCCTAGTGGTTTGGTGCTTCCATCTCCAGATTTCAGTGTAATTAAGTGCTTGTGCCCATTGAAGTAGGTCTGGTGAAAACACCCTATTTAGATTGGACGAGTCCAGGGATGGATCCAAAATGGAATTAAAGTCTCCAGCTATGTATAGTCTGGAGAATTGTAATGTAGCTAAGTGCTCATATAGCTTGTAGAGGAACCGTTGGTTAAAGGGAGGAGGAACATATACATTTACCAAAGCATAAACCACCGCTCTGATCTCCAGCAAGAGGATTATGAATCGGCCCTCCTGATCAGTTTGTAGATGTAGGACCTTATATGCAAGGGATTTGTTCAATGAGATGGCCACTCCCCTTGCATAACTGGAGTATGTCGCATGAAATGATTGCCATACCCAGGGTCTACGTAGCACCAGGATCTTGTTCCCCAGAAGACGGGTCTCCTGCAGGAACAAGATATGTGGTCTATGACTATTTAGGTATTTGAACATTAATGCCCTTTTTACCTTGTCGTTTAGACCCCGTACATTCTATGTTGTCAGTTTTAACTCCATGAAGGCAGCAACAAATTATAATACAGCACAATAATACCTACGTGAGGGGGATTGGCCCCTTTGAAAAAAAAGAAACACAGTAACCTGTAAACTCCCTACTGACCATGAGGTACCCTTAAAAGAGAAAAAAGAAAAAACTGAAAATTAGAACTATGGCCAGTTTAATAAACAAATCCTGAACTCAAAAACTCTTAGAACTTCAGACTTCTGTGAAAAAGTTCCGGCGAAAAGTGCGGCGATTCAGTGCCGCTGATGCTTCAATTGGCGTAAAAAAAAAAAGACAAAAAGAAAAACTGATAGGGTTAGATACTTCAGTGTGTTATGTCCAACAAGGTAGCTCCAGGGTAGAAGAATGTAGAAAAAATGCATGTCCAGTCTTGAACTAGAAGGATCTCCAGTGAACAATGGCTTTAGCAAAAGAAAAATCGCAGTCAGGGGTAGATTAAACATACCATTTCCCTGGGGGTAGATCAGTCTCCCACTTTAAGTAATGGGTAGGACCTGCGTGGGGGGCTCAGAAGTCAACTGGCAACAACTTTAGGTGATAAGACCCAAGGGGCCATACAACAGACTGATAACTGGACAAACCACCCCCCGAGCCTGGATCCGGAAGAAGGATGAATTCTTTATGAAAACATTATGAAAACTTTTAGGGAGCAACTTGTTGTGAGGAATAGCATCTGGTGCTCACCGCAGGCCATTCAGCCAAGCGTCTGCATCAGCTGGGGAGTCGAAGAACCTCACCGAGCCATTGTGAGGGACCCGGAGATGACTGGGATACAACATGGTGTATTTAATGTCCTTTTCAGGAAGGTGCTTATGGACGTCATTGAAGGACTTCCTCTTGCGCTGCAGGTCGGCTGAGAAATCTGGAAACAATAAGATTGAGGAGTTGCCGTATGAAAGTGTGGGGTGTTTGCGTGCTGCTGAAAGGATCCTGTCGCGGTCCCTGAAGTTGAGGAAGCGAACCAAGAAGGGTCAGGGATTCGCACCAGGGATAAAGCGTCCCGTGGGTACATGGTGGGCACACTCAACGACATAGGTCGCGGAGATATCGGCGAGGTACAGAAGTTTTTTTAAGAATTCTTCCGCGAACTCCGCCGGTCGGTCACCCTCCTCCTCCTCCGGGAGACCTATGACTCGAACATTGTTGCGTCTCGCCTGTTCTCTGTGTCATCGGATTTAGTGACAAGCTGTTGTACTGTGCGTTGCTGGTCCGCTATGGTATTGGTGTGGGTAGCTGTAAGATCTTTAGTGGCAGAAATTCTGGATTCTGATTCAGTCAGCCTGCCCCTGATCTTATCCACGTCATTTCTAATGAGATTACATTCTTCAGCAAGGCGATCTATTCTCACCAGCATGGAGGTTTTGCTTTGTTCAATGGTTTGATTTGATTTTTATTTGATATGGGATTTGTATTGCGCCAAGACCCTAAAAACAAGTGAGATTTCCAAAAGAACGTTAAAAAAGGAGCCTAGGGTGCCCAATAGGAAAGAGGTAGAGTAAAAACAGAGAAGAACGGGGGGGGGGGGGGGCTAACCCTCCAGATGGGGGAGGAGAAATGAGCATACAAAATCCATGTTTTTGTACGATTTCTATTCTTCATCAGATTATCCGTAGGCCTGGATAAAGAGGTAGGTTTTTAAACCCTTCCTGAAACTCAGGAGGGAGGGTAAGGACTTTACAGATGCTGGAAGGGAGTTCCACAGCTCATTGCCCTTTGTAACCAGGCGTCTGTTACCAGTAAATTTTAGTCTGCTGATTGTCGGTTCTGTGAGAAGTAAGTTGGCCGATCGGAGTGGTCTTGATGGTACATGGTGAGGGGCCCATTCAGACAAATAAATTGGGCCCAGTTTCCGGTGTGCCCTATACGTATAGCACATTTGCCTTGACTGGTACTCGCTTGGCGATAGGGAGCCAGTGCAGTTTTTCCAGCACGGGAGAGATGTGGTCTGTTCTGGCGCATCTGGAGACCAGGCGAGCAGCTTGATTCTGAATTGCTTGCAATTTTTTTTGCCACTTCAATGGAAGTCCAAGAAAAAAGATGTTAGAGCAATCCAACCAGGAATGCACAAGGCCCTGTACAAGAGTTAGCCGGTTTTCGTACGAAAATAGATCTTTAATTTTCCGGAGTCTCTGTATATAAAAGTTGGAGTTTTTGATACAGAGTTTTGCATGAGGTATAAATGATAGGCAGGGATCAAAGATGATACCTAGGTTCCTGACCTGTTTTGCCGGGGTTGGGATGGGGCAGAATGAAGTGGGCCAGGCCAAGAGAAAATTGGTGGTTGATTGAGGACCCACCAGCATCACCTCGGTCTTTGCTTCATTGAGGCCTAGTTTGTTGTCGGCCATCCATTTTTGTATGTGAAGGAGGCCATTTCTCAGTTGTAGGTGCATATTTGGCCCATTGTCATTATCAGCCAGGATCTGCGTGTCATCTGCGTAGATCTGGCATGCTAATTTGTGTGTAGCAATAATGTCAGCGAGTGGGTGCATATAGCAGTTCAATAGCAGGGGCGACAATCCCAAGCCCTGCGGGACTCCATAGAGAAGTGGTTCCATTGACGAGCTGCAAGCGTTCATCCGCACTTGATGGGTCCTATCCGTGAGAAAGGAGTTGATGCAACGGAGGACAGTGCCACTACATCCAAAAAGGTATTCCATGCGATCTCCCAGGATTTGATGGTCGATAGTGTCAAAGGCTGCGGAGAGGTTGAGTAGCACCAAGGCTGCCGACCCTCTGCATCCTTTACCCTTAACAGGCGCTCGCATATGTTGAGTGCAAACAGTTCAGTGCTATGTCCCGGCCTAAATCCTGACTAGGAGTCATGGAACAGATCGTTACCCTCAAAGAAGCTTTGCATTTGTTGAAAGACGACCTGCTCCAGGATCTTTGCCAGAAAGGGAAGATGAGAAATAGGTCTGAAATTAGTGAGCAGAGAAGAGTCGAGTGTGCTCTTCTTCAACAAGGGGGAGACAATGGCATGCTTCAGTCGTGTTGGAACGGACCCTATTTTTAAAGATAGATTCACTATCCTTGTAATTTCTGGGGCCAATGTATCTGCATTTTTCTTCATAAACCATGCGGGACAGATGTCATTCAGAGAGCTTGACGGTTTAAGCATGGACATAATATTGGATATCTCTGCCACTGAAGTGAATGCAAATGAGCTAAAAGCTGGAGGAACTCTTATTAGTGCCGGAGGGTCAAAGTCATCAGGCAAGATTTTGTCCTGGATACAGATTTTTTAAATTTTTTCCCCCAAAGGAAGACTGAAGCGCAGAGCATAATTCCATAGATGGGACAATCTTAGAATAAAAATTTTTCGGTTCAAATATGTCCCTAACCAATGAGAATGGTGGCCAGGATCACTGCAGTGCTGTCCTGGGAGGGTGGGACAGGGAGAACTGAACTCAGGGAAGCTTCAGGCTCCATAGCTAACACGAATTGCAGGGCCTGTAGCCTCCCTATGAGAGAAGGGTCAGGCTGTGTATCCGGTGCAGGGACCGGGCGGCCTGGCGTGGGTGGGTTTTTGGGCTGGTGCTTAGGGCCCATGAAACAAGAGGGCAAGAGGTTGATAGTATGTAACAGAGGAATATCAGCCTTCAGCTATAGTTAGCAATGTGATAGAAGAGAGCCCCTCACAGCCACACAACAGGGAGTCAAATAGTGAAATAGTGAATAGTGAAATAGTGTTCACCACAGAGGCACACACCAGGACAGCGATGCAGCACCGGCCTCAGGATCACAGTCGTAACAGTGGGCAGTGCTCAGGGTCCAGAGCAGCAGGGGTAGTAGTTGCCAGCAGTCCCCCACTAAACTCTCAGATGGTGACAATCCAGCGGGGAAGAGCCGGCCTGGGGCACCATGCAGGAAAGGCCCAGGGAGCCGGGATGGAGGCAGGTGGGTGATAAGGGTGCTGGGCCTCAGGACTCCTTAGCCAGCCCACACAGGCAGTCTCCCCTGGATGACCAAGTCTTTTTTCAGCAGGAGGGATGGTGGGGTGTTTGTGCACAGCCGCGTCCGCGCTCCCGTTTGCATATCAGGCCGGCCGCGGCGCCCCTCCGCCGGCCGGCGGCGTAGGAAAATGCAGTGGGTGACAGGCTTCACTAGGCCGCACTAGGCCAGACTAGACCGCTACGAACGGTTACAGCGGCCCCTCGAATCATCGGGCTCCGCCAAGCACCTGGAGGAATAGGCCGGGTGATGAGATGGGTCCCTTCCTCTCCTCCAGGCCAGGAACGGCTCCCTCCAGCAGCATATGGTCCGGAAATATGGCAGCGGCCACGGCTGTGGATTATTAGTGGCTCCCTGGGAAATCACGGGGCAGATCCTCACAATACAGGTACAGGCAGCAGCAGAAGGGATAAAGGAACCTGATAGGCAGGTAATCTGGTTGGATTTTTGTGTTTAACTACACGGATGGTTAAGGATGGATTCCAGGATACCCGGAGCTCCTCTCCAACACGTCCGCCGCCGTTCACATCCGGACACGCCCCTTGGAACTCCGCTTTAAGGCTCTCCTGACGGATATGTAACCAGAGGTAAGATGATACCTAAACCTACAAGCATCATTCTGGTATAACCACTCAAAATCCAGCAACATACGAGTACATCGCTGGTCCTTGTTGGGCATATATTGTAATGTTCTTTTTTTCATGCGGCCTGTGGGCTGAACAAAAAAAAGAGATTGATTGATGGGTATGCCCACCATTAGAATACCGCCCTGCATACACCCACTTCTAATGATTGGCATACATGCATCATTTTTTTTTTTTAACTGTGGTGGAGAAATCACCTCCTACAGCGCTGGTGTCGCTGATTTACTTATCCTGAGAGCAAACCCTGTTGCTATCAAAATAAATCTGTGCTGCAGCTGAATGGCATACTTGAAAAGCAAATAGTGGTAACAATAAAACATT
The DNA here is from genome assembly GCA_037952925.1 of Lithobates clamitans. Lineage (NCBI taxonomy): Eukaryota > Metazoa > Chordata > Amphibia > Anura > Ranidae > Lithobates > Lithobates clamitans. The sequence goes on from JBBGZY010000764.1 coordinate 26,813, forward strand.
AACTCAATAAAACAACCTTTTTTTTGTTGCAATCTGTGCCTAAAAAATATATGCCAAAGCATGGGGGCAATACGCCCCTAATGTTAGGGGCAAATCGCCGCTCCACCCCTGCCCCCATGCTTTGGAACATATGCTCTTTCTTTTAACTGTGGTGGTCACCACCACCGCTGATTTACTTATCGTGAGAGCAAACGCTGTTGCAGTCAACATAAATGAATCAGTGCTGTGGCTGAATGGCGTACCTGCAAAAAAAATAATGGTGAATAGGGATGAGCCGAACACCCGGTTCGGTTCGCACCAGAACATGCGAACAGGAAAAAAGTTTGTTCGAACACGCGAACACCGTTAAAGTCTATGGGACACGAACATGAATAATCAAAAGTGCTAATTTTAAAGGCTAATATGCAAGTTATTGTCATAAAAAGTGTTTGGGGACCTGGGTCCTGCCCCAGGGGACATGGATCAATGCAAAAAAAGTTTTAAAAACGGCCGTTTTTTCAGGAGCAGTGATTTTAATAATGCTTAAAGTCAAACAATAAAAGTGTAATATCCCTTTAAATTTCGTACCTGGGGGTGTCTATAGTATGCCTGTAAAGGGGCGCATGTTTCCTGTGTTTAGAACAGTCTGACAGCAAAATTACATTTTGAAGGAAAAAACTCATTTAAAACTACCCGCGGCTATTGCATTGCCGACAATACACATAGAAGTTCATTGATAAAAACGGCATGGGAATTCCCCAAAGGGGAACCCCGAACCAAAATTTTTAAAAAAAATGACGTGGGGGTCCCCCTAAATTCCATACCAGGCCCTTCAGGTCTGGTATGGATATTAAGGGGAACCCCAGCCAAAATTAAAAAAAAAAAAATGACGTGGGGTTCCCCCTAAATTCCATACCAGACCCTTCAGGTCTGGTATGGATTTTAAGGGGAACCCCGCGCCAAAAAAAAAAAAAACGGCGTGGGGTCCCCCCAAAAATCCATACGAGACCCTTATCCGAGCACGCAACCTGGCAGGCCGCAGGAAAAGAGGGGGGGACGAGAGTGCGGCCCCCCCCTCCTGAACTGTACAAGGCCACATGCCCTCAACATTGGGAGGGTGCTTTGGGGTAGCCCCCCAAAACACCTTGTCCCCATGTTGATGAGGACAAGGGCCTCATCCCCACAACCCTGGCCGGTGGTTGTGGGGGTCTGCGGGCGGGGGGCTTATCGGAATCTGGAAGCCCCCTTTAACAAGGGGACCCCCAGATCCCGGGCCCCCCCGTGTGAAATGGTAAGGGGGTACAAAAGTACCCCTACCATTTCACTAAAAAACTGTCAAAAATGTTAAAAATGACAAGAGACAGTATTTGACAATTCCTTTATTTAAATACTTCTTCTTTCTTCTATCTTCCTTCATCTTCTGGTTCTTCTGGTTCTTCTGGCTCTTCTGGTTCTTCCTCCGGCGTTCTCGTCCAGCATCTCCTCCGCGGCATCTTCTATCTTCTTCTCCTCGGGCCGCTCCGCACCCATGGCATGGGGGGGAGGCTCCCGCTCTTCTCTTCATCTTCTTCATCTTCTTCTCTTCTCTTCTTCTCTTCTTCTCTTCTTCATTTTCTTCTCCGGGCCGCTCCGCACCCATGCTGGCATGGAGGGAGGCTCCCGCTGTGTGACGGCGCTCCTCGTTTGACAGTTCTTAAATAACGGGGGGCGGGGCCACCCGGTGACCCCGCCCCCCTCTGACGCACGGGATATGACAGGACTTCCCTGTGGCATTCCCCGTGACATCACAGGGAAGTCCCGTCAAGTCACCGTGTGTCAGAGGGGGGCGGGGTCACCGGGTGGCCCCGCCCCCCGTTATTTAAGAACTGTCAGACGAGGAGCGCCATCACACAGCGGGAGCCTCCCTCCATGCCAGCATGGGTGCGGAGCGGCCCGGAGAAGAAAATGAAGAAGAGAAGAAAAGAAGAAGAGAAGAAGAGAAGAAGATGAAGAAGAAGAGAAGAGCGGGAGCCTCCCCCCATGCCATGGGTGCGGAGCGGCCCGAGGAGAAGAAGATAGAAGATGCCGCGGAGGAGATGCTGGACGAGAACGCCGGAGGAAGAACCAGAAGAGCCAGAAGAACCAGAAGAACCAGAAGATGAAGGAAGATAGAAGAAAGAAGAAGTATTTAATAAAGGAATTGTCAAAAACTGTCTCTTGTCATTTTTAACATTTTTGACAGTTTTTTAGTGAAATGGTAGGGGTACTTTTGTACCCCCTTACCATTTCACACAGGGGGGGGGCCGGGATCTGGGGTCCCCTTGTTAAAGGGGGCTTCCAGATTCCGATAAGCCCACCGCCCGCAGACCCCCACAACCACCGGCCAGGGTTGTGGGGATGAGGCCCTTGTCCTCATCAACATGGGGACAAGGTGTTTTGGGGGGCTACCCCAAAGCACCCTCCCAATGTTGAGGGCATGTGGCCTGGTACGGTTCAGGAGGGGGGGGCGCACTCTCGTCCCCCCCTCTTTTTCTGCGGCCTGCCAGGTTGCGTGCTCGGATAAGGGTCTGGTATGGATTTTTGGGGGGACCCCACGCCGTTTTTTTTTTTTTTTTTGATGCAGGGTTCCCCTTACAATCCATACCAGACCTGAAGGGTCTGGTATGGAATTTAGGGGGAACCCCACGTCATTTTAAAAAAAAAATTTGGCCGGGGTTCCCCTTAATATCCATATCAGACCTGAAGGGCCTGGTATGGAATTTAGGGGGACTCCCACGTCATTTTTTTTTTTAATTTTGGTTCGGGGTTCCCATGCCGTTTTTATCAATGAACTTCTATGTGTATTGTGGGCAATGCAATAGCCGCGGGTAGTTTTAAATGAGTTTTTTCCTTCAAAATGTCATTTTGCTGTCAGACTGTTCTAAACACAGGAAACATGAGCCCCTTTACAGGCATACTATAGACACCCCCCAGGTACGAAATTTAAAGGGATATTACACTTTTATTGTTTGACTTTAAGCATTATTAAAATCACTGCTCCTGAAAAAACGGCCGTTTTTAAAACTTTTTTTTGCATTGATCCATGTCCCCTGGGGCAGGACCTGGGTCCCCAAACACTTTTTATGACAATAACTTGCATATTAGCCTTTAAAATTAGCACTTTTGATTTCTCCCATAGACTTTTAAAGGGTGTTCCGCGGCATTCGAATTTGCCGCGAACACCCCAAATTGTTCGCTGTTCGGCGAACTTGCGAACAGCCAATGTTCGAGTCGAACATGAGTTCGACTCGAACTCGAAGCTCATCCCTAATGGTGAACAATAGAACACAGTAAACAGTAAAGTATAAAAGAATTACATACCTGCCGGTTAAGCATAAAATACAGTAAAACAGAGCAGAACAATAGAGAGAGAACAATAGAGAGGGAAGAAAATAAAAACTATTTTTGGCTTTATTATTTTATTTTATTTTTTCACTTTTTTTTTTTACATTTTTATTTGTAACTGTAACTGTAAAGGTTCCAGGTTCGGGTCTCTAAAAATGCAATGGCATCTTTGGAGACCCTGTGTAAGTATGCCCTAGGACTGTGCAGTGCTGTACCCTATGCTAATACTCCACTAGTGTGTGGTAGTGATAGAAACATTCACAGATGCAAAGACCAGGTTGGCCAGGACAGGAGAGACAATGATAGCGGGTGTCGTGCCTATATGCTTGCTACAGACACAACATCTTCTTTGGGGTGATCATTGGGTAGAGGTACCAGGGAGGACTTATGGGAAGTGCCTCTCATGCAGCCAGCTCACTGCATTTATATTGTGTAGTTGGGGCACAGAACCGTCTGGAAACAGACTGACGATCGCTTCCTGGAATTTAAGGAAAGATCCAGTTCGCCTGATGCTTTGCATAGCACATAAGCGTTCAGCAGAGCCAATTGAAAAAAGTATACAGACACTTTTTTGTACCAGCGTCTGGCTCTACGGGCAATTAAGTACGATGCCATCAACTGGTCGTTGAAGTCCACCCCTCCCATATTAAGGTTATATTTGTGGACACAGAAGGGTTTCTCAACAACACCAGTCGCCGTAGGAATTTGGACAGTCATATCTGCATGAAGAGAGGACAGAGCGAAAAACATTCCGATTATCCCTCCACTTCACTGCAATCAAATTATTACTTCTCAAGCAGGCTCTCTCCCCCTGTCTAAGTGGGGGACTCTACAAGGCGTTGGGGGAAGCCCCGGCGATTAGATCGCACAATGCCACATGTGCCAATTCCACAATCAAAAAGGTAACTAAAGAGTGGCACAAGTAATAATTGTCCACGTACCCCTTTCCGAATAAGGGTGACACCAAGTCCCACACAATCTTACCAGCGCTTCCTATGTAGTCTGGGCAGTTCTCGGGCTCCACGTGACTATCTCTTCCCTCGTAAACCATAAAACTATATCTATAGCCTGTGGCCCTGTCACAGAGCTTATACAACTTGACCCCATATCTGGCACGCTTGCTTGGAAGATACTGAAAGACAAGCAGCCAGAAAATTTAATCAGGGACTCATCAACGCAGACAACTTGATCGGCCATAAACAAGGCTGCAAACTGTTGGTTGACGTGGTTTACGAGGGGCTGAATTTTGTAGAGCCGATCAAATCCAGGGTCCCCCGAAAATGGCAGAGTTCATTGTCGTTGAAGTGCATAAACCGCAAGATCTGCTTGTATCGCGTCCTGGTCATGGAAGCAGAGAACACGGGCATATGGTAAATTGGGTCAGTGGACCAATATGACCACAACTCACTTTTTTTAACTATGCCCATGAGGAGGGATAGGCCCAGGAAGGTCTTAGATTCGGAAACCGTAATAGGTTTCCATCCCCTGGCAAGGGTCAAATGGGGATTAGCGGTGATAAATTGACCAGCATACAAATCTCTTTAGTCCACAATAGATCTATAGAGATCTTCCGTGAAAAACAGCGAATAAAAATCAAGTGACATAAAATCAACTGTTTCCACCTGAATTCTGGGTTGGCCAGTGAATGGGGGAAGTACGGGCGCTGCAGAAGTGGTGGGCTCCCAATTAGGATTGGCATATGCAGTGGGAAGGGCACTATGGGCTCAATGGGCCTGTGTTCGACTTCTTGGTGGCTGCGGGACACTACTTGTGCTTGCCACCTCACCAGCTTGAACTGCACTTATGGGACTTGCCACGTCACCACGTGTTACTGCAGTGCTGGATGTACGACTAGGGTGTACTAGGGTGCTTGCCAGGTAACCCGAAGGATGAGCGGCACTAGTACTGGCTCTCTGTTCCATACGAGAGCCCTGCGGTTCTTGCACCTCAATAACAGAAGAACGATGTTGGGTACACCTGATCTAGCAGGGACTGTCGTCAGAGCTAACTGTCAGGGTGCCGCTGCTGTCTACGGGTTCTTATACTGAGCCTGAATCTGACAGTGGGGCGGCTTCCCCATCGCTCTCATCTGTCATGCTCAGCAACGTGTAGGCCTTTTCACTAGTTTACCTCTGTTTGGACATTTTGGCCTCTAAATTTATAGGTACAGCTAGTGCGACTAACAGACAAAAGAGCAACTGGTTGTCACCAACTGCTTCAATCATTATCAAAAAAACTGTTAGTGTTCGCAGGGATCAGGCCTGACTCTGCGAATACTGCAGTTATGTGTGTTGTGTTTTGTAAGTGACAGTGATCGATTGATACTGCACTTGGGTGGGCTGGGATGGGTTGGGCTGGGCGGAGGGGCTAAAGGCAGGTGCTAGCAGGTATCTGGGCTGATCCTGCAAATGCTGCATTTTTGGGAACACTAAACTACTGGAGATGCTAATATAGATCTGATCAGATCAAATAAATGTATCCGTTCAGACACTATACTAGTAAGGGAGATGTATGGTGTGTGCGTGGGTATTAGCACTACTGGCTCTAATCTGACTCTGCCTGGGATTAACGCTGACCCTAACTGACGCTTAAACCTGTACTGGGGGGCGTTCTGGAGGTTAAACCTTTATTCAGTAATATATGGTACCCTGACGCTAAAAAGACTAAACTTACTAGCGTCACCCGTGACACTACTACAGTGATCAGAAAAAAAATATCTACACCATACTAGTGACAATGGTGAAAGGGGCTGAAAGGGTTAACTGGGGGCAATCAAGGGTTAAAACCTTTACTAGGTAATATATGGGGGTACCCTGTCACTATAAAAGACTGACGGTGAAACTAACCAACTAACTAGCATCACCCGTGACACTAATACGGCAATCAGAATATAGATCTGTACACTATACTAGTGACACTGGTGACAGGGGGTGAAAGGGTTAACTGGGGGGTGTTAAAGGGGTAAACCTTTATTAGGGGGGTTAATGGGGGGTACCCTAGACCTACCTGGGCCGGCTACTAACTGCCCTAACGCTGATTAGTGTCACAAGTCACACCAGTACAGTGATCAGTGAAAAATCTGAAAACTGCACTTGGTGACACAGTGACAAGGAGTGAAGGGGTTAACTGGGGGGTGACAAGTGTGCCTTTGTGTACTGGTGTTAGTGTAGTGTTGGTGCAACTCTCTAGTTATACAGTATGTCCTATCACTGGAACCGAAAAGGGCTCCATGAGGGGAGAGAACATCACATCCTCCATTCACAGGCAGAGGACAGTCTCTCATTCGACAGAACCGATCACCAGGTCCAGCCCAGAAATCATTGGCATGAGCCTGGAGACCGATCGGTTCTGGAATTAATCCGATCACCCCGGGGACGGCTTAAGCGCGAGCACCGTACAGCTATGGCGGTTTGTGCAGCAGTGCCAATCTGCCACCGTATAATGACGTCAGCTGGTCGGCTAGTGGTTAAACATGCAGTAACGCACCCAAATACTATATATTGCGTTAAATGAGCAGTAACGCATAGATATACTGTATACTGCGTTAAACTTGCAGTAATGCACTGAAATATACTGCAGGAAACTTGCCCTGACAAATTAAGCAGACAGTAAAGTGAAGATAAATGGTCACTACACTCACAATGACTGAACTATCCCTACATTCACACTAAACTTATATTCTACACGGACAATAGAATCAGAATAGCACACTCCAAACATGGCTCCGACAGTGCTCTGTGCCTTGATTGGGCAAAGCTTTCATTGCCTCAGCCAATCAGGGCTTCCATTGCATTTTGCGGCAGCGAGGTGCATGGTGGTTGTTCGGCGGGTCGAACAAACGGTCAAATCCCCCCGATAATTCGGGTGTCCGTCGAACGGGTGAACAGCCAATGTTCGGCCCAAGTCTAGCCATATATAGTGTACCACACAGAGTGCAGTGGTCAGGAGTATGCCATACATAGGCGTGCGCACAGGGTGTGCCAGATGTGCCTGGGCACAACCTTACCACCCCGTCACCCTATTACCCTGTATATGACATACCCCTGATGACTGCACTCTGTATGGTGGGCTGTGTATGAAATACCCAGGGGCAGACTGACCATTCGGGCCCTTGGGCACTGCCCAAGGGCCCCATGCCACTAAGGGGCCCCATCAGGGTTGCCACCTCAATAAAACCAGGGACAGTAAGGAAAAATCTGTGTTTTTTAAAAAAATCCCAAGATTATAGCTGCCCCGCCTCTCTAGTACCTTTTCAGTGTGTGTATGTGTATTCTGTGTGTGTATTCTGTGTGTGTATATTCTGTGTCTGTGTGTGTATACTGTATGTGTGTGTGTGTGTGTGTGTGTGTGTGTGTGTGTGTATACTGTGTGGCCCCATAATCTCCTATTGCCTGGGGGCCGCATAATCTCCTATTGCCCGGGGGCCCCATAATCTTCTCCTATTGCCCTGGGGCCCCATAATCTCCTATTGCCCGGGGGCCCCATGAGTTGTCAGTCCGCCCCTGGACATACTCCTGACCACTGCAATCTGTATATTGTATAACAGTTGTTGGTTGCTCAGTAGTCATGTTAATAAAGTTCTTCCTGAAGTTAGTCTGTGTACAGAAAAGCATATATAGTGGAAGAGTTTCTTTTTTGCTGATGTTTGTACATATCTACATGTAGCACAGTAATGAAAGCATATTTTGTGAGTACAAGGACTGCGCCCTATAGTACTGAGTACACAGTGAGTATGAGAAAGTTTTAGCCCCTCCCACTCTTAGCACAACTTTGCCACACCCACAATCTGTCACTACGCACCTCATCTAACTATTTTCTGGGTGCCCCATCCTGAACCCCTCCGGAGAAGATAATGATATGAGGTCCTGTGTATTGACCCACCTCCTCCATCCCCCACCACCCACATACATAACCTTTTATGAAGCATCGGAGAGAACAAAGGGGAATACTATAGATTGGTTTTGGTAGAAGAACATGTCCAGGATAGATGAAAGGATCAACAGGAAATTGTCTTTTTTCACATTGTTCCCCAAATCTCTCCGATGTAATTCATTCTTCTAATCACTTTACAGATCTGTGTAAGAATCCAGAGGAGAAAATACTGGAGATGAATCCAAAGAACACATTTTATAATATTGGAGATACAGTGACAGTAAAATGTCCGGTTGGATATCAGAATCCCTATCCCTCTGTACGATGTGTGAAGAGCGGATCTTCCATTGGGTGGTATAATACTCCACAATGTATCGGTGAGTAGTAAACCTCAATATACAGACCGCAGGAACCCAGAGCAACCAATCAGCAGTCACCTCTCTTTATTTATTGGTCCGACCATTCTAAATTGATGTAAAATAAAACCTGATTGGTGCATTGCTCTACACACATTACTGATGAGCCAAACTGCCCTGGATTTGGTTCAAGAAGAGTTCTAAATAGTTCAGATGCCCAATCCCATTGTGATCAATGGAAGTCTAATCTGTAAAATGAAAAATACTCGTTTTCTGAGCTAATAGGAAAGGAGATGTCAAAAAATAGCCTGGGGGGTGGGGGGGGAGGGGGGGCACTGCCCTGGGGAACATGGGGAAATCAGGTTTTTATTCCCAGATATTGCATTATGTTTGTTTACCGATAGATTCTATGCTCTCCTATACTATATAAGATATTCATTTATGAATTTTTGAATTTAGAATTTTTTTCTTTTGATGTATGATCGGGGACAGGATCCACTTTTGGAGTGTTTTTGTACCAATGCACCAATGTTTTAAAAAAATTCCATTCAGCCAGGAGCAGTGATTCATAAATGCTTAAGGTGAAACAGTATAAATGCCCAATTACTTTACTTAATTACTGTAAATAACATGGGGGGAGGGGGGGTGTGAAGGGACATCTCTGTGATGTACAGAAAGTGCAGCAGAACTGACATTTACAAAGGGAAAGGAGTTTAAAATTACTGGCAAATGACATTTCATTGGCAGATTATTTGTTGACATCTTTCTGTCCTCCTTCAATCCTTATTATCACAGGAAATAATGTTACATTTTTATATCACTGACTCTGATGGAGGTTCCTCTGTGTTGGTTTTATTGGTCAGACCAATTCTATATATATTACATGTACACATTTATTATATACATATAAAGGTTTCATTTCTTCCACAGCACAATGTTCTCCTCCAACAATACCAAACTTGAAGAGTATCTCTGTATACAAGGAGTATTATAATAAAAGTGAAGAGATAACAGTACGGTGTCAGTCTGGATATTATCCGTCATCATCTACAATGAGATGTGAGAACCCCCGCTCCCCCCCGGAGTGGACTCCTCCCACTATTACCTGTATAGGTGAGTACTATTTATCACTTTAATGGTAATTCAAGACAATTTCAATTGATTTACTAAAGGAAAATAGGTTGTGCACTTTGCTAGGGAATTTTCACTTTGCCCAATGAATCGCTGGCTGCTATTATCCAATCAAGTTGAAGCAAAAATACTACATTTTTTGGTTAGTCTTTGCAAACTGAATTTTCAAGACATTCTCCAAGCTAAGAGAAAATTCTCCTGCTAAGTGAATAACCCAATTTTCCTTTAGTAAATCAACCCCGTCGTCTGCAGCCTGTTTAGTAGCCTCCCTGGCGGTATGATTATGTCAGATTTTTGCGACTCAAAGCGGTACAATTGTTTTGCCTAGAAATTTGGCATTTTATATTTTAGGCCTGTAATTTTTAGGAATAACTCATCTAAAGCTGAAAATACAGAGCGCTTGTGACAAAGAAAACTGAGAAAATAAGAAGAAATGCTCAGTCTGTATCCTCTTCAATGACAAATAAGCTAACATTTCTTGGTTCCGTTATGCTGACTTGAGACCCCTGCGCGGGCCCCACTCTTGATGTTAGCCAAATGTTGGCTGTACTGTTGTATGTTTGTTTTGTCTATGTGTTTGTTATACGCAAAATAAAAAGATTTTCAAAAAAAAAGCAGCACCTCAACCCAGGACTGGACCTCTGTGAGCAGAGGAGATTCCCTTCTTGAGAAATGAACCAGATGTAGACCGTCCCCATGTACATTTACTGCAGGAGGGCGGCCACTCTATGTAGAACCACGTACAGGAGAAACCTCCTAAAAATGAGTGTCCTGCCCAAGTTCTTATATCTACTACAAGCCCTACCCATTAAGATTCCGCCCTCGTATTTTCGACAAGTACAAAAACTATTTACACGTTTTGTATGAGCTTGTAAGAAACCCCGCCTCCCTCGTTCTCAATTATATCTACCAAAACAATTTGGTGGACTGGCGTTACCCAATGTACGTACATATTACCAAGCAGTACACTTGGGCAGGATAATCGATTGGAGGCGGCACTCGACATCTAAACTTTGGATTCAGCTAGAACAAGCTCAAACAGATATCCCCCTGAAGAGTGCACTATGGTGCTACCAATCTCTCCCCCAACAATTAAAATCCCACCCACTTATAGGGGCCCCATAATATTCTCCTATTGCCCAGGGGCCCCATAATCTCCTATTGCCCGGGGGGCCCCATGAGTTGTCAGTCCGCCCCTGGACATACTCCTGACCACTGCAATCTATATATTGTATAACAGTTGTTGGTTGCTCAGTAGTCATGTTAATAAAGTTCTTCCTGAAGTTAGTCTGTGTACAGAAAAGCATATATAGTGGAAGAGTTTCTTTTTTGCTGATGTTTGTACATATCTACATGTAGCACAGTAATGAAAGCATATTTTGTGAGTACAAGGACTGCGCCCTATAGTACTGAGTACACAGTGAGTATGAGAAAGTTTTAGCCCCTCCCACTCTTAGCACAACTTTGCCACACCCACAATCTGTCACTACGCACCCCATCTAACTATTTTCTGGGTGCCCCATCCTGAACCCCTCCGGAGAAGATAATGATATGAGGTCCTGTGTATTGACCCACCTCCTCCATCCCCCACCCACCTACATAACCTTTTATGAAGCATCGGAGAGAACAAAGGGGAATACTATAGATTGGTTTTGGTAGAAGAACACGTCCAGGAAAGATGAAAGGATCAACAGGAAATTGTCTTTTTTTACATTGTTCCCCAAATCTCTCCGATGTAATTCATTCTTCTAATCACTTTACAGATCTGTGTAAGAATCCAGAGGAGACAATACTGGAGATGAATCCAAAGAACACATTTTATAATATTGGAGATACAGTGACAGTAAAATGTCCGGTTGGATATCAGAATCCCTATCCCTCTGTACGATGTGTGAAGAGCGGATCCTCCATTGGGTGGTATAATACTCCACAATGTATCGGTGAGTAGTAAACCTCAATATACAGACCGCAGGAACCCAGAGCAACCAATCAGCAGTCACCTCTCTTTATTTATTGGTCCGACCATTCTAAATTGATGTAAAATAAAACCTGATTGGTGCATTGCTCTACACACATTACTGATAAGCCAAACTGCCCTGGATTTGGTTCAAGAAGAGTTCTAAATAGTTCAGATGCCGAATCCCATTGTGATCAATAGGAGTCTAATCTGTAAAATGAAAAATACTCGTTTTCTGAGCTAATAGGAAAGGAGATGTCAAAAAATAGCCTGGGGGGTGGGGGGGTGGGGGGGGGGACTGCAATGGGGAACATGGGGAAATCAGGTTTTTATTCTCAGATATTGCATTATGTTTGTTTACCGATAGATTCTATGCTCTCCTATACTATATAAGATATTCATTTATGAATTTTTGAATTTAGAATTTTTTTCTTTTGATGTATGATCGGGGACAGGATCCACTTTTGGAGTGTTTTTGTACCAATGCACCAATGTTTTAAAAAAATTCCATTCAGCCAGGAGCAGTGATTCATAAATGCTTAAGGTGAAACAGTATAAATGCCCAATTACTTTACTTAATTACTGTAAATAACATGGGGGGAGGGGGGGTGTGAAGGGACATCTCTGTGATGTACAGAAAGTGCAGCAGAACTGACATTTACAAAGGGAAAGGAGTTTAAAATTACTGGCAAATGACATTTCATTGGCAGATTATTTGTTGACATCTTTCTGTCCTCCTTCAATCCTTATTATCACAGGAAATAATGTTACATTTTTATATCACTGACTCTGATGGAGGATCCTCTGTGTTGGTTTTATTGGTCAGACCAATTCTATATATATTACATGTACACATTTATTATATACATATAAAGGTTTCATTTCTTCCACAGCACAATGTTCTCCTCCAACAATACCAAACATGGAGAGTATCTCTGTATACAAGGAGTATTATAATAAATATGAAGAGATAACAGTACGGTGTCAGTCTGGATATTATCCGTCATCATCATCTACAATGAGATGTGACAACCCCCGCTCCTCCCGGGAGTGGACTCCTCCCACTATTACCTGTATAGGTGAGTACTATTCATCACTTTAATGGTAATTCAAGACAATTTCAATTGATTTACTAAAGGAAAATAGGTTGTGCACTTTGCTAGGGAATTTTCACTTTGCCTAATGAATCGCTGGCTGCTATTATCCAATCAAGTTGAAGCAAAAATACTGCATTTTTCTTGCATGTGATTGGTCCGTCTTTGCAAACTGAATTTTTAACACATTCTCCAAGCTAAGAGAAAATTCTCCTGCAAAGTGAACAACCCCAATTTTCATCTAGTAAATCAACCCCGTCGACTGTTTAGTAGCCCCCCTAGCGGTAGGATTATGTCAGATTTTTGCGACTCAAAGCCGTACAATTGTTTTGCCTAGAAATTTGGCGTTTTGTATTTTAGGCCTGTCATTTTTAGGAATAACTCACTTAAACCTGAAAATACAGAGAGCTTGGGTAAGTAAAATTGTGACAAAGAAAACTGAGAAAATAAGAAGAAATGCTCAGTCTGTATCATTTTCAATATAAATAAAATGATCATTTAAGGATCTCCTATGACACCAGATGGATATGTAGCCTTCTTTTTTGGGGTCATGAGAAATGCCCCCCTTCCCCTCCCGCAAAACAGGATATTGCATTAAACCTGTAGGTAAATAAGAGAGCAAAACCTTCGCTAAGTGGAAGAGTGGGTGTGATAATAAAGTTGGCAGCACCTCCACCCAGGACAGGACCTCTGTGAGCAGAAGAGATTCCCTTCTTGGGAAATGAACCAGATGTAGACCGTCCCCATGTACATTTACTACTGGAGGGCGGCCACTCTGTGTAGAATCACGTACAGGAGCAACCTCCTAAAAATGAGTATCCTGCCCAAGTTCTTATATCTACTACACGCCCTACCCATTAAGATTCCGTCCTCGTATTTTCGACAAGTACAAAAACTATTTACGCGTTTTGTATGGGCTCGTAAAAAAACCCCGCCTCCCTCGTTCTCAATTATATCTGCCAAAACAATTTGGTGGACTGGCGTTACCCAATGTACCTACATATTACCAAGCAGTACACTTGGGCAGGATAATCGATTGGAGGCAGCACTCGACATCTAAACTTTGGATTCAGCTAGAACAAGCTCAAACAGATATCCCCCTGAAGAGTGCACTGTGGTGCTACCAATCTCTCCCCCAACAATTAAAATCCCACCCACTTATAGGGAACACACTCTCACAAAGCACTCGGGCCGCAAAACCCACATCTCTTACAACAAAAGAATCGCCATTGATGCCAATCATAGGACATCTCAGTTTTTCACAAGGACTCCTAGTGACAGAATACAAAAAACGTAAGATTTCTAAATTTAGAAAACGCTGCTAAATTTGTAGTTACAGGACGATGGCCATCTATGTCAGAGCTGACAAATGACTCCGGCTTATTTCGACTACCCTTCTAGAGAGCAGCGAAAATTTATCATTTCCTACATGCCATTCCAAACCCACAAAATTTCACTCAACAACTAACTACTTAAAAAGGAATACTGTTCAGGCGCTGATCACCTCCCACAGGTTCTCTCCAAAGCTTACTCACTATTAAACTCACCCCAGGAACAACCATGTCTACCGGGTATAGTAAAATGGGAATCAGAACTACACCGCACATTCACCCCGAAACAGAAAGAAAACATTATCCGATTCTCCCTTAAATCGTCAATATGCACCAAAATACAAGAGACTCATTTTAAAATACTCCATAGATGGTATCTCACGCCCAGTAGACTACACACAATCTTCCCTGAAACATCAGATCTCTGCTGAAGATGTCAAAAAGAAAAAGGAATAATGCTACACGTTTTCTGGAATTGCCCGAAATTATCAAATTTCTGGGAAACGGTACACAAGGTCACCCAGGGACTCACTGAGCGGGAGATACCATTAGACCCAGCGTTAATCTTATTGCATGCATCAAACATAGCGGCTAAAGCTTACAAGAAATCCATCATAAGACACCTACTTAATGCTGCTAAATCTTGTATCCCTCTCTTGTGGAAACAACAACATCCCCTGACAATATTGACATGGTTAGAGAAAATAGAAGATATTAATAAAATGGAAGACTTAATTCTCACAGCACAAGATGAACAGGAGACATACGCCAAAACTTGGAGACCTTGGAATTTATATAAAATCTCAGACGAAGGAAAGGCCCTCTTTGGATCATAAACACCCAAACATGATTTGCAGAACAGATCCCATGTCATACTGCCCTACTTCCCTCCCTACCCAACCCCCTCCCCCCTCTTTTCCCCATTCTTCTCTCTCTTTCTGGTCCTTTAGGCCAGGTACTGCTTCTCAACTACTTTCTCTCTTACAGCTTTTTAACATAGGTAGTAAAAGGAAAAAAGATGGTAGGGATGGCCTAAGGTCAGGATACAAAGTTGATTAAATGAATATTACACAAGTATGGAAAATTAAGAAATGTATCTAATGTGAACTCTGTATACCAACTCTTAAGTTAAGTTGTAAACACCTGTTGTGCACTCTGATATTCTATGGTATAGAATGTAAGAGTATATGTTTATGGTTGATTACCGGTTATCTCTGTATTACCTGGGTTCCCCCCTTTCGTGGAGTTTAATAAAAAGTTATATTTAAAAAAAAAATCACTTACAGGTACGTGATTTTGCTTTTCTGGGTCTGGGGTACGCACACACCACTGACCACCCGCTACCGCTGTGATTGGACACAGCGCAAGCCGATCAGTGGGTCTGACAGATGTGTTGTCCTCCGGGACCCACCGCTTGTTTTCAAAATTGTTGCTCTTTTTTGTTTATAGGGTAAAAAAAAAACAAAAATAGCCCAGAGATGATCAAATACCACCAAAAGAAAGCTCTATTTCTGGGGAAAAAAAGGACCTTTTAATTAAAACAGCACACAGACCCCTCCCAAGATCGTCCATGTACAGTTGTGCTCATAAGTTTACATACCCTGGCAGAATTTATGATTTCTTGGCCATTTTTTTCGGGATACTTTGTGGCATTTGCGTAGTAATGGCTTTCTTCTGGCGACTCGACCATGCAGCCCATCTTTCTTCAAGTGCTTCCTTATTGTGCATCTTAAAACAGCCACACCACATATTTTCAGAGAGTCCTGTATTTCACCTGAAGTTATTTGTGGGTTTTTTTTTGCATCCCGAACAATTTTCCTGGCAGTTGTGGTTGAAAATTTAGTTGGTCTACCTGACCGTGGTTTGGTTTCAGCAGAACCTCTCATTTTCCACTTCTTGATTAGAGTTTGAACACTGCTGATTGGCATTCTCAATTCCTAGGATATCTTTTATATCCCTTTCCTGTTTTATAAAGTTCAACTACCTTTTCCTGCAGATCCTTTAAAAATTCTTTTGCTTTCCCCATGACTCAGAATCCAGAAATGTCAGTGCAGCACCAGATGAAGGATGCAAGGGTCTGTCAGGAGTCCAGAAACTCATTGACCTTTCATACACACACACACTTATGCCCTGTACACACGGTCGGACTTTGTTCGGACATTCCGACAACAAAATCCTAGGATTTTTTCCGACGGATGTTGGCTCAAACTTGTTTTGTCTACACACGGTCGCACAAAGTTGTCGGAAAATCCGATCGTTCTGAACGCGGTGACGTAAAACACGTACGTCGGGACTATAAACGGGGCAGTGGCCAATAGCTTTCATCTCTTTATTTATTCTGAGCATGCGTGGCACTTTGTCCGTCGGATTTGTGCACACACGATCGGAATTTCCGACAACGGATTTTGTTGTCGGAAAATTTTATCTCCTGCTCTCCAACTTTGTGTGTCGGAAAATCCGATGGAAAATGTCCGATGGAGTCCACACACGGTCGGAATTTCCAACAACACGCTCCGATCGGACATTTTCCATCGGAAAATCCGACCGTGTGTACGGGGCATAATTGCAACCAAACAGATCACATGTGAGGATGGTTACCTTTAATAGCCATTCAAACCCCTTTGTGTCAACTTGTGTGCATGTTATCAGACCAAAATCACCGGGGTATGTAAACTTTTTATCAGGGTCATTTGGGTAGTTTCTCTTGCCATTATGATTTAAAAAGAGTAAACACAGTTGAGTGAAAGAAATGTTTTTGTGTTATCATTCATATTCTCTGAAAAATGTCCAAGAAATCATAAATTCTGCCAGGGTATGTAAACTTATGATCACAACTGTATTTGGGGGACCTTTGGAGGGGTCTGTTGTTTTTGTTTTTTTTCAAGAAGCCAGCAATGAATGTCATTTGCCGCCAATCTGAATTGTATTATGTCTTTTTGTAAATGTCACTTTTGCTGTAGCACATTCTACAGCAAGAATAAAAAAAATTGTGATGACAACCCCCCCAAATGCATAGCAGACCCTTTGAGTTTAAGGGGGTACCTCATGCAAAAAAATACCCAAAAAACCTATGTGAGGTCCCTCAGGAAATCCACACCAAACCCTTATCCAAGCATGCAGCCTAGTTGGCCAGGAAAGGGGAAGAGGAGGGGGGGGGGGCAGTGTTCACCCTTTCCCCTTGAATGATACCAGACCACATACCCTCATCCCTGTCTGGCAAAGCACATTGTCTCCTTATTGATGAGGATAAGAGCCTCTTCCCTACAACCCTGACTGGTGGTTGGGGGGTCTGCAGATGCCCCCTCATCCCATGTACACACCTCTTCCTTTACACAGTACAGACCTCTCCCCCCATGAGTAGGACAATAGCAAGGGGGGGGGGGGTACAGCCGCTGTGCCTGAGACCTGAACCAGCCGGCAGCTTCAGTGCAGATGACAACTCCCTGAACTGCACTGCTGGGTGGCCGAGGACAACTTTTTTCCCAGGAACAGACCCTTCAAAACAGGAAATGGAGATGAATGGTCACCAAATACCTGGAGATTTAGGAAATATGAGCAAATCCAAAATCACATCAGTCACACCATGTTACTAGTGAAAACCTGAAATCTAAACCCAAGAGCAGAAAAGTAATATATTGCAGCTTACCAGTCATTAGATGTGGTGGCTGCATTTGCTGCACTAGTGCAGCTGCTGTCTTTAAATAATTTTTCGCGTATTTTCGCGCATAAGCATATGCGTGCGCCTGTTAGCGCCAATGTTCCCCACTAGGGATGAGCTTCGTGTTCGAGTCGAACCCATGTTCGACTCGAACATCGGCTGTTCGACCGTCCGTCGAATTGCGAACGTTATGGGCCGTTCGCGCCAAATTCGTGTGGCGCGTCACGGCCCATAATTCACTGCGGCATCGCAGTGCATTGCTGGCTGATGATTGGCCAAGCATGCACTATGACCCGCATGCTTGGCCAATCACAGCGCCGTCAGTAGAGAGAGCTGTAATTGGCCAAAGCCAGGGTGGCTTTGGCCAATTATGGCTCAGGGGATTTAGTACACGCCCCACACTATATAAGGCCGCCTGCACGGCGGCCCTGTGTAGTGTGTTCCGGTGTGCTGATAGAGAGAGAGACAGAGAGACAGTGTCATTTCATTTGAGTTAGCTAGATTAGGCTAGATCTGTTCCTGCTATTTACATTTAATGCAGTGCGTCCTGCTCACAGTGTTCAGCTAGATCTGTTCCTGCTATTTACATTTAGTGCAGTCAGTGCGTCCTGCTCACAGTGTTCAGCTAGATCCGTTCCTGCTATTTACATTTAGTGCAGTGCGTCCTGCTCACAGTGTTCAGCTAGATCTGTTCCTGCTATTTACATTTAGTGCAGTTCGTCCTGCTCACAGTGTTCAGCTAGATCCGTTCCTGCTATTTACATTGAGTGCAGTGCGTCCTGCTCACAGTGTTCAGCTAGATCTGTTCCTGCTATTTACATTTAGTGCAGTGCGTCCTGCTCACAGTGTTCAGCTAGATCTGTTCCTGCTATTTACATTTAGTGCAGTCAGTGCGTCCTGCTCACAGTGTTCAGCTAGATCCGTTCCTGCTATTTACATTTAGTGCAGTGCATCCTGCTCACAGTGTTCAGCTAGATCTGTTCCTGCTATTTACATTTAGTGCAGTGCGTCCTGCTCACAGTGTTCAGCTAGATCCGTTCCTGCTATTTACATTTAGTGCAGTGCGTCCTGCTCACAGTGTTCAGCTAGATCTGTTCCTGCTATTTACATTTAGTGCAGTGCGTCCTGCTCACAGTGTTCAGCTAGATCCGTTCCTGCTATTTACATTTAGTGCAGTGCGTCCTGCTCACAGTGTTCAGCTAGATCTGTTCCTGCTATTTACATTTAGTGCAGTTCGTCCTGCTCACAGTGTTCAGCTAGATCCGTTCCTGCTATTTACATTTAGTGCAGTGCGTCCTGCTCACAGTGTTCAGCTAGATCTGTTCCTGCTATTTACATTTAGTGCAGTTCGTCCTGCTCACAGTGTTCAGCTAGATCCATTCCTGCTATTTACATTTAGTGCAGTGCGTCCTGCTCACAGTGTTCAGCTAGATCCGTTCCTGCTATTTACATTTAGTGCAGTGCGTCCTGCTCACAGTGTTCAGCTAGATCTGTTCCTGCTATTTACATTTAGTGCAGTGCGTCCTGCTCACAGTGTTCAGCTAGATCCGTTCCTGCTATTTACATTTAGTGCAGTGCGTCCTGCTCACAGTGTTCAGCTAGATCTGTTCCTGCTATTTACATTTAGTGCAGTGCGTCCTGCTCACAGTGTTCAGCTAGATCCGTTCCTGCTATTTACATTTAGTGCAGTCAGTGCGTCCTGCTCACAGTGTTCAGCTAGATCCGTTCCTGCTATTTACATTTAGTGCAGTCAGAGCGTCCTGCTCACAGTGTTCAGCTAGATCTGTTCCTGCTATTTACATTTAGTGCAGTCAGTGCGTCCTGCTCACAGTGTTCAGCTAGATCCGTTCCTGTTATCTTCCTACTGACAGGCAGGCTTGTCTGGTTACAGTATATAAAGCTACCTGAAGAAAATTACAGGTGTTCTATCCCAGCTTAGTGCAGCTACAGGCCATTAGTATGTCTGGAAGGCCAAGAAGGAGAGGCAGACAGTCACAAGCCAATAAGAGAGGGCAAGCAGGCTCTGTGTCTAGTGCTGGTCGTGGAGACGGTGCATCCTCATCAGCCCGTGGCCATGGGACACGCTTGGCCTTTTTTTCGGCAGCTGGCCGTGTTGAGCCGCAACATGCAGAAAACTTGGTCGAGTGGATGACCAAGCCGTCCTCATCCTCCTCATCCTCTCTCACCCATGCCCAGGGTGCTTTGTCTGGCAAAGCAGCGGCCTCTTCCCTCAGCTCAATGTCATCAGTGACTCCTTCCCTAGCTCCACCATGTCCTCCTGAGGATTCCCTCGAACTGTTTGACCACAGTGTTGGGTACATGCTCCAGGAGGATGCCCAGCGTTTGGAAGGCTCTGATGATGATACTGAGCTCGATGAAGGCAGTAACATGAGCACGGACAGAGGGGGTGCCCAAGAAGGACAGCAATCTGGCAGTCATGCTCCCCCTGCTGCAGCATACTGCCAGGTTTGCTCCAGTGATGAGGAGGGAGGGGATGACGAGGTCACTGACTCAACGTGGGTGCCTGATAGGAGAGAGGAGGAGGAGGAGGAGGAGGCGGCACATCACCAACGAGGCAGGATGCCCTCCAGGGGCCAGCCTAAGGGCAGCACATTGACTGCATCACACCCCAAAGCTCCACATGTGCAGGGCGCTGCAGTCTCTGCGCGTTATTCAAAAAGTTCTTTGGTGTGGGCCTTTTTTGAGACGAGTGCATCAGATCGCACCGCTGCTATTTGCAACATATGTCTCAAGCGTATCTCGCGTGGCCAAAACATCTCCCGCTTGGGTACCACATGCTTGACCAGACATATGTTGACCTGCCATGCAGTTCGTTGGCAAGCATATCTAAAAGACCCACACCAAAGAACAAAGAGGATCTCTCCTTGCTCCTCATCAGCTGAGATTTCCAACCCCACTAGACCTTCAGTCCTCTCTGAGACCTGCAGTGAGAGGAATGAAGGTGTAGAATTAGGTGTGTCACAGCCAAGTACTTGTGGGCAATCTGCTTTTGGTACACCGACGTCAGATTGTACCAGGCAAATTTCCCTGCCCCAGCTGCTGCACCGCCGAAAGAAGTTTGCTCCCAGCCATCCACATGCCCAGCGGTTGAATGCTAGCTTGGCAAAATTGCTAGCACTTCAACTGCTGCCTTTTCAGTTGGTAGACTCTGCCCCCTTCCGTGAGTTTGTGGAATGTGCGGTTCCTCAGTGGCAGGTACCCAAACGCCACTTTTTCTCACGGAAGGCGATTCCGGCTCTCTACCGGCATGTGGAAGGCAATGTCCATGCCTCGCTGGACAGGGCGGTCAGCGGTAAGGTGCATATTACCGCTGACTCATGGTCCAGCAGGCATGGACAGGGACGTTACTTAAGTTTCACGGCGCATTGGGTGACTCTGCTGGCAGCTGGGAAGGATGCAGGACAAGGTGCAGTAGTGTTGGAGGTTGTTCCGCCACCACGCCTCCAAAATGCTGATTGTGACACACCTCTCTCCTCCACCCCCTCCTCTTCTTCTTCCTCCATGGCCTCTTCCTCGGAACCAGCGGTGCTCCGTAGGCGTTCAAGGGGCTACGCAAGTACGCAGGCCAAAAGATGCAATGCGGTGCTTGAGCTGGTGTGCTTGGGGGACAGGAGCCACACTGGGGCAGAGGTTCTGTCAGCTCTGCAGGGGCAGGTTCAGAGGTGGTTGACGCCACGCCAACTTAAGGCAGGAATGGTGGTTTGCGACAATGGCACCAACCTCCTCTCTGCCCTCCGACAGGGACAACTGACCCATGTGCCCTGTTTGGCTCACGTCCTTAACTTGGTGGTGCAGCGGTTCTTGGGCAGGTACCCGGGCTTACAGGATGTCCTGAGGCAGGCCAGGAAAGTCTGTGTGCATTTCCGCCGGTCATATAATGCCAGTGCTCGGCTGACGGACCTCCAAAAGGAGTTTAACCTGCCCAAGAACCGCCTAATCTGTGACATGCCCACCAGGTGGAACTCGACATTGGCCATGCTGCAGCGGCTGCACACGCAGCAGAGGGCCATCAATGAGTACCTGTGCGACTATGGCACCAGGACAGGGTCAGGGGACCTTGGTTTTTTTTCCCCACGCCAGTGGGCCATGATCAGGGATGCATGCACTGTCCTGTCACCATTCGAGGAGGCCACGAGGATGGTGAGCACTGACAGTGCATGCATCAGTGACACTGTCCCCCTTGTCCACCTGTTGGAGCACACGCTGCGTGGAATAATGGACAGGGCACTTGAGGCAGAACAGAGGCAGGAAGAGGAGGACTTCCTTAGCTCTCAAGGCCCCCTTTATCCAGACAGTGTTCCTGCGTGCCCGCCGATCACACAGGAAGAGGACGAGGAGGAGGAGGAGGAGGAGGAGGAGGAAGATTGTGTCAGTATGGAGGTGGAGCCTGGCACTCAGCATCAGCAGTCTTTAAGGGATCAGTCCCAAGGAACACATGGGCTTGTACGTGGCTGGGAGGAGGTGGCTGCGGACGTTGTTGTCCTTAGTGACCCAGAGGACTCCGGACCGAATGCCTCAGCAAACCTACGCTGCATGGCCTCCCTGATCCTGCAAAGCCTGCGTAAGGATCCTCGTATTCGTGGTATCAAGGAGAAGGACCAATACTGGCTGGCAACCCTCCTTGATCCACGTTACAAGGGTAAGGTTGCGGACCTTATCTTGCCATCGCAGAGGGAGCAGAGGATGAAACATCTTCGGGAGGCCTTGCAGAAAGGTCTGTGCAACGCGTTCCCAGAGACTGGGAGGTTACAAACTCCTGTTTCTGGACAACGTGTTGCTGAGGCTTCGGTCAGTCAAAGAAGGAGCGGTGGAGAAGGTGGCCGTCTGACCGATGCGTTCAGACAATTTTTTGGTCCGCAGCCCCAAGGTATGATCGGTTCCAGCAACCATCGCCAGCGTCTGTTTTACATGGTGCAGGAATACCTAGGGGCAAGATCAGACTTGGACACCTTTCCCACCGAAAATCCTCTGGGTTACTGGGTCTTGAGGATGGATCACTGGCCAGAGCTTGCACAGTATGCAATTGAGCTACTGGCCTGTCCTGCATCCAGCGTTCTTTCGGAACGCACATTCGGTGCTGCTGGAGGCGTGGTAACCGATCACAGGGTGCGTCTGTCCACTGACTCGGTCGATCGGCTGACCTTCATAAAAATGAATCAGTCTTGGATCACCACCAGCTACCAAGCACCTGATGCTGATGTAACTGAATAATTTTTTTCAGATCCCTTCAAAGACTGCCTATGCTGATGCTGAGTGACTATCCCTGAGTAATTATCCTCTTCCTCCTCAATCATCACGCTGATAGCTTGTAAGAACATTTTTGGTTCTGGGCGCCACCACCAGTGCCTAAGGCACAATTTTTCAGCCCCTGTTTAACAGGGGCGTGTAATTACAATTTTTGATGTAATACTTTGCAGCAGGGCTCGTTCCTGCATTCCAACTAGAGTGTCTGTGAGGGGTTGCAGTGTTGTGGCACCAGCACCAGTGCCTAAGGCCCAATTTTTCTGCCCCTGTCTAACAGGGGCGTGTAATTACAATTTTTGATGCAATACTTTGCAGCAGGGCTCGTTCCTGCGTTCCAACTAGAGTGTCTGTGAGGGGTTGCAGTGTTGTGGCACCAGCACCAGTGCCTAAGACCCAATTTTTCTGCCCCTGTCTAACAGGGGCGTGTAATTACAATTTTTGATGCAATTCTTTGCAGCAGGGCTCGTTCCTGCGTTCCAACTAGAGTGTCTGTGAGGGGTTGCAGTGTTGTGGCACCAGCACCAGTGCCTAAGGCCCAATTTTTCTGCCCCTGTCTAACAGGGGCGTGTAATTACAATTTTTGATGCAATACTTTGCAGCAGGGCTCGTTCTTGCGTTCCAACTAGAGTGTCTGTGAGGGGTTGCAGTGTTGTGGCACCAGCACCAGTGCCTAAGGCCTAATTTTTCAGCTCCTGTTCAACAGGGGCATGTAATTACAATTCTTGATCTAATATTTCACAGCAGGGCCCTGTGAGGGCTTACAGTGTTTTGGCCACAGCAACACCTAAGGCCCAAATTTCTGCTGAGTATATAGGGCAGGACCCTACTTTCAAACATCTAACTTACAAACGACTCCTACTTGCAAACGGAAGGAGACAACAGGAAGTGAGATGAAATCTACCCCTAGGAAGGGAAATTCTCTCCTGTAAGAGTTAATATGGGAAAACAATTTCTCCTTTCCACTGATGCTTTCCAATCCTTGTTCCACAAAAAAACCCAAATTTTCAAAAAACATTTTTCATTGGGACAAAAAAGTGAGGTGAAATCTTCTGAAGAGGAGGAAAGACGCAAAACAAATGTCACAGGGGTGATAACCCTTCCCTATGTTTTCCAAAAAGCTTAGAAAAGATTTTTTGGCTGGAGCTAAACACGTTAAAAATGTTCAAAATTACAAACAGATTCTACTTAACAACAAACCTACAGTCCCTGTCTTGTTTGCACCGCCTGTATACTGCTGTTCAGAGTATATAGGGACCTTTCCTTATTTTAATTTGGGTGCGGGGTTCCCCTTAATATCCATACAAGACCCAAAGGGCCTGGTAATGGACTGGGGGGTACCCATGCCGTTTGTCTCACTGATTTTCATCCATATTGCCATGACCCGACATGACATTAAACCCGCAAGCAGTTTTAAATGAGATTTTTTCCTTTAAAAATGACATTTGGTGCAGGAACTGTTCTAAACATGGGAAACACGCGTCACTTTACAGGCATCCTATAGACACCCCCCAGGTACGATATTTAAAGGAATATTTCACTTTTTTTTTTTTACTTTAAGCATCATTAAAATCACTGCTCCCGAAAAAACGGCCGTTTTTAAAAGTTTTTTTTGCATTGATACATGTCCCCTGGGGTAGGACCCGGGTCCCCACACCCTTTTTAGGACAATACCATGCAAATTAGCCTTTAAAATGAGCACTTTTGATTTCGAACGTTCGAGTCCCATAGACGTCAATGGGGTTCTAACGTTCGTGCGAACTTGCGGTCCGTTCGCGGGTTCTGGTGCGAACCGAACCGGGGGGTGTTCGGCTCATCCCTATTCCCCACATAGGCCTATGCCTGGCAAGACGGGCACCTGCAAATGCACGTCTACACATGCCATGTCCCTGACATTAAGGTGACCAGATTTTTAAAATGAAATCCGGGGACATATTTTTTTTTACTAGTAATGGCAGCAATCGACAACTCTTTGCCCGTCTCCGCTGCTGCCGCCCGCCTCACTGCCTGTCAAGTCTAAAGCCCCATACACACTATCAGATTTTCTGCTGATTTTTTCCTTCAGATTTACCAAAACCATATAATATGAGGTCAAACCTTAGGAGTTTCAATTTGTATGCAATCAGGCAGGCTCTTTCACTACGTGG
This sequence comes from Lithobates clamitans, assembly GCA_037952925.1. Lineage (NCBI taxonomy): Eukaryota > Metazoa > Chordata > Amphibia > Anura > Ranidae > Lithobates > Lithobates clamitans. The sequence goes on from JBBGZY010000764.1 coordinate 51,963, forward strand.
TTTTGGTAAATCTGAAGACAAAAATCAGCAGAAAATCTGATAGTGTGTATGGGGCTTTACTCTTCGGGCCCCGGCTACTACTGGGTGGGGAGCAGAGGACGATCACTCCACCAGGGCAGGCAAGGAGATAAGCAGGCAGGCGGCTGGCCGGGACTTGAGCCAAGGCAGAAGAACATGCGAGTGGAGCTCAATGGGCATGCGCCTGAAACTGAAGAAATAGTCCCTCCGATCCAACCAGCACATGATCATCAGAAAGGGGCACAGATAATGGAAAAAAAAATAAACCCCCATAAGCTAGTAGGAGCGGCAGAGGAGGGGGGGTGCAATTCATATTTTTTTCTTTTTATTCTGCACAGGCTGTCTTTGAAATTGCCCCAGCCCCTGTTCAAATCCAATCTGGGGACAAAACTGGGGACAGACTTGGTCCGGGGACAGTGTCTTCAATCTGGGGACTGTCCCCAGAAACTGGGGATGTCTGGTCACCCTACTGACATGGCCTTTATAGTCTGCCTTTGTAGGGTTCATGGGGTTTTTACCTCTGTACAGTATTTACCTAATTTTTTGTTTAGAATTTTTGGACAAGGAGTGCGCACATGTGCACCTCTAAACCAGGAAGTACACGGCGACGTACTGGTGCACCGCGGTACCCGGGACTGCTGTCCATCAGCAATAAATGTACTGCTGGCAGTCAGAAAGAGATTATTTTTAGTTGAACAGAGCATGCTATATCAGTGAAATCACACCTCCAGATCACACATTGGTCTTCCTAGTTACTTTTCCACCTCCAGGACACACAAAACAGTATTTTCCCAGTAAGATCCTACACCCAGCACACATTGGTCCTTCTCCTACTGTATTAGACCTTACCTCCAGTACACACAAATAGGTATTTCCTCAGTGACTGCTCACTGTGTACTCCAATCCACTATAAAATTGTCAATGTGTTCCCAGTAGACATTTCTCACACAAGGCCTAGAGGTTCACCAGCACCCCCCTTCTCTACAGGAATGTTTCTCACGTCTTTCCACTGGAGGGTTTTTTGGTTCCATTTTGCTCACCTCAGCATAACCAGTCAACTTGTACTATCTCATTTGTGTTCTAACCTTCCCCTGTAGAAGCCATTGTTTCTACACACAGCACAGGTGAGGACCAACAAGACTGTAACAGGTGTATTTAGTGTAGAATCTATAATAGGCTGTATCTGTGTTATAGACTGATAGCTCTGGATGTACAAATGGGTAAAGGTGTGTAAATTAGCATGTCCCAGGTTGCCCAGTATGGATCTCCAGTGTGTTTGTGGATCTGGGAGACAAATCCTGGCACAGAGAACCCTGAACACAAATAACAAAGTCCAATAGAATAGATCAGTAGTGCTGAGACTGAAGACAACCCAATCTATGATCCTGCACAGGGACCTGCTTACCTCTATGTCTGGTATTAATAGATGTGGTCAGGATGAAGTCCTGGTACAAGAACATAAGTGTTACAGAGATGACATCAGTCTTGGAATAGTGTGAATGGTGACAATGATGAAACCTCATACAGCACCGACCAAATTGAAGTCTGTACACAGCTCAGTAAATACACAATTGTCCAGCATGATGGTCCTCCCACCCGATCCGAATGTGCTCCTCACTTGCTGTTAGGCCGGCCAGTGGCCATCATTATAAGACGTGATCACCAGATTTATATAAGATTTTTCTGTAAAATTATTTTTCATATGAATCATCCCACCATCAACAGTATCAATATTGTATGATTGAAATATTGTTTGTTCACAAAATATGACAGTGAAAGGTGCCTTACTGCAACGTAAAGGTGTGATAGTAGACCTAAGGTCAGTGTGGATGGGCTTTGTTTGTGTGAGAACCTGATCTTCTCCCCATACATAATAGTAATAAAGTGCCATGTAGCGCTAATGAAAAATGTGAAATTAATCCCAAAGTTAAAGCTCCAAACAAATGTAATATAACAAAACTGGATGCAACCCTGATGGGTGTGTGTAACATAAAGTCCACAAAGGTGTAGAGTGGTGTATTATTCCCGTGGGGGTGACTTCAATCACAAGAAGGTAATGGGAGGCTTGACTGCCCCAGTTGAAGACCCCTTAGTGTTGAAACGCGTTGGGCTAGCATTCCTTGTATCCCACATTGCCTTTATTTTTATCAGCCTTTTTTTGTGATCACTTTTTTTTTTGCATCAGTGTCTGTCATTGACCTTTTATCATTAAAACCTTTCTGGTTTGACCTGCACCATTGGAGTTCTCCTTCTTCCTTTTCTTTCATGACCATTCCTTGGAGCCCATGTGGGAATAGTTTGGGAGACGGCTATCTTGCTGGAGAGTACCTCATGATTCCACGGATCGAGAGTTGAGGGCATCACTTCAAATAGGTTCCACCCCTCTGTGTCCAGGACCTGAGCAGCATCTGATCCATACTACATAGGATCCCAAGCCTGTCTGACCCCTTTGTCGTATGACATTTGGAGTCCACCGTAGCTGGTAAGAGTATTTATTTACCACTGGAGTATCACTGAAATTGACTACAGACAAGCCTCCCATCACCTTCTTGTGATTGAAGTCACCCCCACGGGAATAATACACCACTTTACACCTTTGTGGACTTTATGTTACACACACCCATCAGGGTTGCATCCAGTTTTGTTATATTATATTTGTTTGGAGCTTTAACTTTGGGATTAATTTCACATTCTTCATTAGCGCTACATGGCACTTTATTACTTACCTGGAACCTTGTATGTTCGAGTGTTGGCAGCTTTTTTTCATTCATTTTTTCATTTTTCCATTCATTTCACTTATTTTACCATTGAAGTCTTAGCGCAGTCATTTCCCACACAGTTTCTCCCCATACATGTCTATAGGAATGCAAAAGCAGCTTGAAGAAGGTCCATTTCAGGTGAAAAGAAATCATGCTGTGTATTGACATCTATACAAAGCCTTGGGAAGTGCTCCATTGGATTATGAGATCGGGTGATCTCTCTGTGCGTCCTCACACTTCCCAACACTGACTGCACATTGTCCATACACAGATCTTCCTATGACACTGACACTTATGCTGTGTACACACGACCGGACTTTCGACGGACTGAATCCCGTCTGACTTTTCGACGGACTTCCGTCGAATCGGACTTGTCTACACACGATCACACCAAAGTCCAACGGATTCGAACGTGATGACGTACGACCGGACTAAAATAAGGAGGTTCATAGCCAGTAGCCAATAGCTGCCCTAGCGTCAGTTTTCGTCCGTCGGACTAGCATACAGATGAACCGATTTTTCGACCGGACTCAAATCCGTCGGAAAGATTTGAAACATGTTTCAAATCTAAAGTCCGTCTGATTTTCCACCAAAAAGGTCCGCTGAAGGTCCGATGAAGCCCACACACGGTTAGATCGTCCGACAGATTCGTTCCGGCGCACCAGTTTGGTCGAAAAGTCCGGTCGTGTGTACGCGGCATTAGGCTCGGTTCACACTGTAGTGATGTCAGACATTGCATGTGACTTGCACCGCATTGCTGTGTAGATCACTTGCGATGTCTGTGCGATGCAAATTCAGCCACACAGATTGTATGGCTGAATTCGCATTGCGTTGGGACCAAAATGGTGCAGGACCCTTTTCTTTGGTCCGCATTGGAATCGGATTGCATTGGGTGTTCACACCCATACGATCCGATCCCTGTCTGAATTCACAGTTCGCGCTGCAATCTGTGAACCGATCTGGGGGTGTCATTAACTTTGTGTTGACACCCCCAGCGGTCCGCAGAGGGCAGTGTGATCCGCTGGAGATTCAGGTGCAATGTGGGAACCCGCACTGGATTCACAGGGTTTCCCGCATCCCACCAGTGTGAACCTAATGTGAGTCCACTTAAAAAAGCAGAGGTATTGTATGTTACAACTGTACTGCTCTTTGTTAACCACTTCCGGACCGCCGAACGCCGAACGCCGGCGTCCCTATTTTGAAGGAGGATATCGTTGTTATGGCAGCAGCTAGCTGCAATAACCCCGGTAATCCCGTGTTCGGCCGTCTACAAGATAAAAGTGGTCTCTGCGGCGGATTCGCTGCGAGATTACTTTTATCAGCGGTGGGAGAGGGGCCCCCGCCGAGATCCGGTGACCTCCGCCACTTACCGGAGCCGTCGGCAGCAGCGGAGGCGATCGGGTCCGTTCCCTAGCTGTGCATGGAGACGAGTGAGGGGAAGATGGCCCCCACCCATCTCCATGACACTGCAGGGCGGAAGCGACGTCAAAACGTCACTTTCGCCCATAGCTCTTAAAGGGCCATTTTATTTTTTTTATTTTTTTAAATGACAAAATTTTATTTTATTTTTTTTATTATCATGTTTTAGTATAAATATGAGATCTGAGGTCTTTTTGACCCCACATCTCATATTTAAGAGGTCCTGTCATGTTTACATTCCTTGTAATAGGAATAAAAGTGACACTTTTTTTTTTAAAAGAACAGTGTAAAAATAAAAAATAAAAGGTAAAATAAATAAGAAAAAAAAAATTTTAAACGCGCCCCGTCCCGCCGAGCTCGCATGCAGAAGCGAACGCATACGTAAGTCCCGCCCATATATGAAAACAATGTTCAAACCACACATGTGAGGTATCGCCGCGATCGGTAGAGCGAGAGAAATAATTCTAGCCCTAGACCTCCTCTGTAACTCAAAAAATGCAACCTGTAGAATTTTTTTAAACATCCCCTATAGAGATTTTTAAGGGTAAAAGTTAGTCGGCATTCCACAAGCGGGCGCAATTTTGAAGCGTGACGTGTTGGGTATCAATTTACTCATCGTAACATTATCTTTCACAATATAAAAAAATTGTGCTAACTTTACTGTTGTCTTATTTTTTAATTCAAAAAAGTGTGTTTTTTTTCCAAAAAAAAGCGCTTGTAAGACCGCTGCGCAAATACGGTGTGACAATAAGTATTGCAATGACCGCCATTTTATTTTCTAGGGTGTTAGAAAAAAAGTACATTGTTTGGGGGTTCTAAGTAATTTTCTAGCAAAAAAAAATGTTTTTAACTTGTAAACACCACATCAAAAAAAAGAGGCTCGGTCTTAAAGTGGTTAAAAAATAAATGCTCTGTACATATATGAAGTCCAGAGATGTGCTTTACAGATGTGCATTGCGCTCCGCTGGCTTCAGTAGCCCTTAAAATAAAGAGGGTTGTAAAAAGAAGGCGGGAGGAGAGTCCAGTCATGTGACTTTGGTAGGCTCTCCTCCAATCACAATTTTTTCTTTATTTTTTGGGGTCAGTTTTATGAATGGGCTGCAAAATACAGATTGAGAAATATTGCTGAATATAATGGAGAGCGGAGATCTTCTCTCTATTATAAATCATCTCTGAGAGTTTCATGTCTCCATCTTGTCTTTGTCAGGAGTCACAATGGAGGATTGGAGAGTCACCTCATCCAGTATCAGCGTCCGGATCTCCTGTACTCCTCAATGTTCCGATACCTGGAAATTTATTGTGCGATGCTGTCCTGAGCCATATAATTATAGATTATGTAAAACCTCACAGGATAAAAGTGTGATATTCACCGATCTCCAGCCGTCCACTGAGTATAGAATATACACCACACTGTATACAGATCAGAGACAATTCCTGGGGACTCTGCAGCCCATATCTATCAGGACAAAGGACTCAGGTGAGAGAATGTTCTGTTCTTATACAAGTATTGTCTGATATCAGTAAACACCGCACAGAATCCTCAGCCCGTCATTTATTATTTGTATTACAGGAAACCTGTACTGAGGGGAATACAGAGGCTGCCATTTCCTTCTGGAAATACTAATTTCCTGGCTGTCTCTGGATTTATTTCCTGAAATGACTGACCACCAGGAATAAACATGCAGATAGGGTGTTCTGATCCGGGTCACATGCTCAGTCTGGGACCACAGAAGCCAACCTGACAGCCAGGCAGTGGCGTAGTGTGGGTTGTCAGCACCCGGGGCAAGGCAAATAATTTGCGCCCCCTAACCTGCGGACTTTTAGCTCTCCCTGAGTCCCTTCAAATACAATAGTACTGACCTACCTGATTCCTATACTGACCACTACACTGACCACCATACTACACTAACTGACCACCATACTACACTAACTGACCACCATACTACACTAACTGACCCACCATACTACACTAACTACCCACCATACTACACTACACTGACCCACCATACTACACTACACTGACCCACCATACTACACTAACTGACCCACCATACTACACTAACTGACCCACCATACTACACTAACTACCCACCATACTACACTACACTGACCCACCATACTACACTACACTGACCCACCATACTACACTAACTGACCCACCATACTACACTAACTGACCCACCATACTACACTAACTGACCCACCATACTACACTAACTACCCACCATACTACACTAACTGACCCACCATACTACACTAACTGACCCAGCATACTACACTAACTGACCCACCATACTACACTAACTACCCACCATACTACACTAACTGACCCACCATACTACACTAACTGACCCACCATACTACACTAACTGACCCACCATACTACACTAACTACCCACCATACTACACTAACTGACCCACCATACTACACTAACTGACCCACCATACTACACTAACTGACCCACCATACTAAACTGACCCAGCATACTACACTAACTGACCCACCATACTACACTAACTGACCACCATACTACACTAACTGACCCAGCATACTACAATAACTGACCACCATACTACAATAACTGACCCAATATACTACACTAACTGACCCACCATACTACACTAACTGACCCACCATACTACACTAACTGACCCAATATACTACACTAACTGACCCACCATACTACACTAACTGACCCACCATACTACACTAACTGACCACCATACTACACTAACTGACCCACCATACTACACTAACTGACCCACCATACTACACTAACTGACCCACCATACTAAACTGACCCAGCATACTACACTAACTGACCCACCATACTACACTAACTGACCCACCATACTAAACTGACCCAGCATACTACACTAACTGACCCACCATACTACACTAACTGACCCACCATACTAAACTGACCCAGTATACTACACTAACTGACCACCATACTACACTAACTGACCCAGCATACTACAATAACTGACCATCATACTACACTAACTGACCACCATACTACACTAACTGACCCACCATACTACACTAACTGACCCACCATACTACACTAACTGACCCACCATACTACACTAACTGACCACCATACTACACTAACTGACCCAGCATACTACAATAACTGACCATCATACTACACTAACTGACCACCATACTACACTAACTGACCCACCATACTACACTAACTGACCCACCATACTACACTAACTGACCCACCATACTACACTAACTGACCCACCATACTACACTAACTGACCCACCATACTACACTAACTACCCACCATACTACACTAACTACCCACCATACTACAATAACTGACCCAACATACTACACTAACTGACCCACCATACTACACTAACTGACCACCATACTACACTAACTGACCCAGCATACTACACTAACTGACCACCATACTACAATAACTGACCACCATACTGCACTAACTACCCATCATACTACACTAACTGACCCACCATAGTACACTAACTGACCACCATACTACACTAACTGACCACCATACTACACTAACTGACCACCATACTACAATAACTGACCACCATACTACACTAACTAGCCACCATACTACACTAACTAACCATCATACTACACTAACTGACCCACCATACTACACTAACTGACCCACCATACTAAACTGACCCAGCATACTACACTAACCACCCGTCATACTACACTAACTACCATACACACCATACTACCATACTACAATAACTGACCGCCATACTACACTAACTACCCACCATACTACACTAACTGACCCACCATACTACACTAACTGACCCACCATACTACACTAACTGACCACCATACTACACTAACTACCTGCCATACTACACTAACTGACTTTCTCCCCCCCCCCCCCCGGGGCCAGTAACACGAATCTCACGAGGGAGTCTCACTCACCTTCGTGTCTGGCTGGCCTGCGTCAGTCCGGAGGAGGAGGAGGAGAAGAAGAAGACAGCGGCGGCTCACATTGCTTCTCTCTCCCGCGCTCTAGCTGCCATATTCAGTGTCCAGAGAAGTGCACTGTGATTGGGCGTTATGAGGGTCATGTGCGGAGGCGGGACTTCAGGAGTGATCGAGGATAGGCCAGCTCTACGCCTCACATGACCCCCATACGCCCAATCACAGGGCGCCGGACACTGAACATCGCGGCCGGAGCCTGGGGACACAGGCGCCCCCCTAAATGTCGCGCCCGGGGCCACGGCACCCCCTGCACCCCCCACGCTACGCCACTGCAGCCAGGTGATGGGTATTTCATAGGGAGAGGTCAGGAATGGCAGCCTCCACATTTATCTAATGACAGGTTTCCTTTATCAACTAATCTGTGCTTCCCATCAACCAACAATCCATTATACTGTCTATACAAACTATACAAAATTGGTGTAAGAAATGTTGTCATGTCCTCCCATCCACCAATCAGATCCAGCTGAAAATCACAGCCTGAGTCTGATGGGTGGCTGTGAGAAAATAAAGACTCTTCATAAATAAAGCAATTGGGATGGATTACAGAAGGGAATTCAACACATGGAAGATTGTATAATTAGAATATGATGGAGGTGTACCGAATAAAGCCACAGATTCCAATTTCTCAGTATCAAGTGCAAAGTGAATGTCATCCTACCCATGTTCTTCACTAAAGGTGTACCAATTCATTTCCAGCCCTTGTTCCTTCATTTTCCTACCTGTGACGGAATGCCTGGCACCGAACCTGGGTGCTTCCGCCAAACAGTTCCTCCTTCTCTCCAAACCCATCCAGCAGACCGAGAGCTAATACCGGCCCTATTACCCCAAGCATCGTACACAGACAAGATGTTGAGGTTAAACCAAAGGAACTACTGTTTATTGAACAGAAATACAGGTTTCAAAGTAAGGCACCCAAAACATCACACAATGGTTAAATAACGAGGTGGAGTTGACACAAGATTTATTCCATCATGTAGGAACCTCCAAGAGTTCGCCCAAATTAGCCAAGAGACAGAAACAATAGGTGACTCAATTAACTCAATTAATAATGGGAATAGACACCTATGAGGCGCACAATGGGACAAAGACACTTAACACATAACATTATAATAAACAGACTATAGCGGGAGACCCCAGCCCAGCTCAGACAATTTGGCACCAGTATTCAAGAAGACTCAGGGCTGTCCCAAATCTCATTACCCGCTTTCTTTTCACATCAATCCTCTCACTGAGTTTCAAGTTGGCAGAGGTCATCAGGGCTTCCTTGACTGTTCAATGTAATAATGTCCTCTTGCATTATATAAGAGGACATCTTTCTAAATGCTTGTAGCTCCCTCGAATGCCAGGGCCCATAGTCAGTAGGCAAGAGGCTACCCTGCAGTTCCCTCCAAAAGCCCTTGTCCCGGGTGAGTCTATCACACTACCACATTACAATGGCTGCCTACACATGAGATACATCCCCATGAGTTTAGGTCGTTTGGGGCAAATTAACTTGAGCGTGTAAATGGAGCAAATAAATACCCCCCAAGATTGTTATAACCTTGTACACTCAGTGGTCTCTTTATTAGACACACCTGTCTATTAAATGCGGGGATACGGACAGCAACGATATTCAGGTACACTACGGCATTCTGATAATGCTTAACTGGAATTACAGTAAATTGGCTCAAATCAAGGCCATCTATGCAAAGAAGAAAGAAAATACTTACCTCTCTTTTCATGACTATGCCTGAGTCAGAGTGAAAGGTTTAGAAGGAATATGAGAGGGTTCTGGTGGGCAGCAATGTACTTCAGTTTGGCTTCCGCTTTGTAATTTTCTGTAAATTACAATAAAGTTTTTGTAGAGAAAACAAAAACAAAAAACACAAAAAAAGACAAAAAAAAAACCACGGTCAGGCAAGCGACCTTCTCTGTTTAATACCTCCATATTCCAGCCCTGAAGATGAGTACAGGGGGATTGGACGCTCTGATCTCTGTGTGTATGGACAGTTTACTCTGATTGGGATCTGTAACATTTATTATTTTCCATCCAGTTCCTGGCCAACTTGAAATAATGAAAGTTCCATCAATGGAAGATAACACAATTAGATGGAAGCTGTCTGACAAATGGGGAAAAATCACCGGATTCCAGGTAAGATAATCCTACATTTTGTATATTTTAGTCTCAATTCCATATTGACCAGTTACTGATCACTTGTTGAAGACTAATTGCCTTATTTATAGATAATGGCTCTAAATCAACTTTATTTGACTTTTTAAGTGAGTGTATTTTAGAAATGTTGTTTAAGATTTTTTTTTTATGCTAATGTAATATTATTTACAAATAGAAATTTAATACAGGCTGCGTCCATCCCATAATATTCCCAGAGCTCTGTGGGTTATCTAAGGAGAGAACACAGCACTATCTGTCTCCTTTCAGACAGTATATCTCTGCTTGAAACCTCTGGTGGAGCCATTTGCAAGGAAGGGGGAGGAGTCACTGGTCAGACTCACTTGTGTCTGTTGATTTCAGCTTGAACTACTGAGCTCTGTAAACAACAGACTTTTGTCTACAAGAGTATTGGGGGATTTGTGCAACAGTGTAACTTTTATTAGAGGAACATCACCCCAGTGTGTGAAAATTAAAAGCTGGCAGCAACAGAAGTTGTAGCTGCTGCTTTTTAGGAAATGGATACTTACCAGCCCAAGAATTCCAGTGGTGTCTTTCCTGCAGTCAATTCAGCAGCCTTTCACAATTCCACAGCATAGCAACATTTCAGGAATACAGAAATCAGATTTGTAAGCCAGGAGAGTAAACAGCACAATGTGACATCAAACATTTATGTATTCCACTGATCTACGATTAGGCCATCAATGTGATCCACCAACAATGTCTATTCAACCAATAGATCTTCTCCTGACGGGAGTAAAAAGGTAGACCATGGATCATATAGACCAGTGATGGTGAACCTTGGCACCCCAGATGTTTTGGAACTACATTTCCCATGATGCTCATGCACTCTACAGTGTAGTTGAGCATCATGGGAAATATAGTTCCAAAACATCTGGGGTGCCAAAGTTGGCCATCACTGATATAGACCTATCAATACACATAGATAAAATCTCTGGTAACACATTACACACACAGAGCCTTGTCCATTCCAGACAGAAAGTTCTCCCCATGACTTCCATTTCTGGTCAGCAGATGTCTCCTCAATGACAAATCCCAACAACCAGCTGTTTGTACACCATTGCTAAGAATCCTCCAGCAATCCTCCCCAGCCTGTCCTCCTAAGTCCCACTGCTTTTCGAAGTGCTCTGCATTGTCCAGGAGCAGCCCGGCCTTGGAAACCCAATAAGAAAAAATGAAGTTCTGAGGTTGGCCATCGTTGTGTCAATGACAGCTGAGCAGCCCTAAGTGGTTGTAGCCTTTTACCTGCCTGGCAGTGCTATTCATACCGCTGAATGGTTTTGGCCAGAGAAGTGTTTGAGTCCATCAGAACAGATGCCTTAAAGGGAATCTATAGCGGTCTTCTACATATTTCCTTCTTTATTTATTATGAGTATGGATTAAAAAAAATAACATTTTAAAAAGTTTCCTTTTAAACAAGTGAATGAAAGTAAATGTGAAATATTAAATAAGACTATGTATGTTCTTATATCCAGTCAGCAGGTGGAGCTTTCGGTTCCACTTTCCATGTCTCCAATTAGTCCATACCTTCTGTTGAAAACTCCTGCCGTTTACATAGCTCAGTAGCTCAAACTGAAATTTCACATTCAAGTGAATATTTAGTGCAGTGACTGCAGCCTCGTCTCTTGAAGGGTCCTTCTGAGCTTTCAGTCAGGGATAGAGTGTCTGACATAAGACAGCTAGGGCACTGCTCTCCCTTTGGATCAGTGATGGCACCCCAGATGTTTTGGAACTACATTTCCCATGATGCTCAACTACACTGCAGAGAGCATGAGCATCATGGGAACTGTAGTTCCAAAACATCTGGGGTGCCAAGGTTCTCCATCACTGCTTTAGATCAACCTTTTTTTTATCATGGAGGAACCCTTTAAAGTGATACTAAACATGCAATGTTTAACTGCCATTATCCTTCTATTTATATAAAACATATAAAGATCGTGCCAGTGTATTTAATTTATTATTAAAAAAAAACATCTGAGTAGCTTATTTAATCATTGCTGTTCAGAGGTCACATGACATTTCCCAGGTCTTTCCCTTCCTTCCTAGCAGAGGGAAGGGTTTCTACTACTGTGCCTGAACAGAGCTGATTGGTGATCTACCAGTCACATGACATTAAAAAAAAAAATCTGTTTCAGAATAGAGAATGAAAATAAGTAATAGCTACAAAGTGTATTACAAATCTATGTTTCAAAGCAAATGTTTATCATTTTTATTGCAATAACATGGTGTAAGTGGAGTTGACTGAAAATAGCTTTCACTTTGTTCACACTGTAAAGATATCTGGAGGAGGTTCTGCCAATCACAGGCTGTGTCATGGCCCTCCAGTCTGTGTCTATTGTGTGTATGTGCTAGGGCTAACAGGGAGATGAAGCCTCCATCAATCACCATTTTATTTCCTGTCCCCATAGTGTTTAGCAAAGGGAGGGCATGGAAGAGGATGGAGGATGGAGGAAAGGGAGCATCATTTACCACTGTGTTTACGCCCAGATTGGTACTCTATAGTCATGTGGGCTTGCACAGATAAGAAAAAAGAGAAAATAAACAGCTTAGAAAGGAACTGCAACTGGAGCATGCCCAGTAGATGACAGCAGCTGGTCTACATAATCTCAGGCTACAGTGGGGACACAGACAAGGAGGAAGGGGCAGTGAACAGTAGGATCAACCAGGTTTTTTGCAATTTGCAGAAAATTAATCCTCTTGTAGCAAAGTAAGTATGCACACAATGTAATATAGTAGATATCCACAGTTTATAATGATGATAATGATACAGTTTCTAATGATTTAGGTTTAATGACACTTTAAGTAATGTTTAGGTCTCGGGGAACCCCTACTATAAATGGTTTTGTATACAATTATTGTTACCCTAGCTACACCATATTGGTGGTTACTGTGAGATGGTTCCATTATGCTGGTGGTCATTGGAAAGAATTCATGGTACAGTGGTGGTTCGTAAATATTGTAGAATGCCCCCATTTTAATACAGCTATCATGATCCATGGTTTCAGTGGTTACTTCCCTTGCAAAATAACAGAAGTTCGCCTGGTCCCATACTGCTGGTTCTGGTGCCATCGGCTGAGAGTTTAATCTACCACTGCTGAAGGAGCCTCTACCAACCTATGGGGAACCCTGGTTCAGAAAGACTGATTAGGATAAACCATACAACTGAATACTGTGTCAGGGATGCATCTCGTATTAAATGTTACCAACATTAAACAATTAAAAATATACAAAATTAAAAATTGGCCTTAAATCATCACAGATTTCCTTTTGGGTTACTATATAAAAACATTTACTTATTTATTGTGTTCGTTACATGGTGATAAACTGGGTCACATAAGATATAACCCATGAAATGATTCCTTGTAGATGAATATCTCAGCCCGGAGGGATTACAATGTGTCCTTTGCTTTGGATGAATCTCTCCAATTTCCACCCAATGTGACAGAATATAAAATCCCCCTCAAGTATGGGACCAACTACACCATCACCCTCCGAGGGTTCACATCAGCCGGAGCCGGGGAGGTCACAACACAGAACGTTGAAAATGATATTGGAGGTGAGTATGTGGGCTGGTGGTGGTGAATGTTCCTCGTGACTGTAAACTCACTAGGTTCTTGGTCTATGCAAGGCAGTGTGGACAGGGTCACTCATCCTGCACATAGGGTGCTTTTGCTGTGTCATGCTCATCAATGCCTCGGGAGCGCTTTCAGGGTAAGTCAACTTTAAGGCGGTCCTCTAACTTAGAGATGGGCCATACACCGTGTACATAGAGTGAGTAAACTGGATTCCAAGTAACCTTCTGGTCCCGTGTCAATGCACCCCTTAACTATAACTGTTGGCATCTAGAAGGGACATGCTGATCCCTTGTCCACTCTGCACATCCAGTATATCTCTGTCACCTCACTTCCAGTGACATTATGGAGTGCCGTTATGCACATAGTGCAGACCTCATGCATGCACTTTGTACTTCTTGCTCTCCCATACCTAGTGGCAAGGTCAAGGGCCTCCATGATGCTGATCTGCTTGCTTTGGGAGAAATACTGCTGGGCAGGAAGCATAAAGCAAGGACCCCCTCACTACCAGAGGACACCCCACCTAGCACAGGTACCATGCTTCAGGACAAATTGCTTGTACTGGCTACTAGTCTCCCGTTGCTCTTGGCAACTACTTGGTTCTTCTCCGTACCATGTTAACTCTTGAAAAGTCTGACTTCATACCCCAATTTGCTTTAACTGACCCAAAACTTCAGATGTCTATGTGTAGCGTGACGGTTACTTCCATACACCCCTTTAGAATTACTTCAGACTTGCTAGGACAACATTTCAAAGACTTAAATAAGCAATGAGTCTTTTCCTAACTTGCTTACTCTAACTGTGACTGCCCCAGCATACCTGCATAGAGCGGACTAAAAGTTCAACCAGTTCAACCAAAAAAAAAAAACATACAATCCCATATACACAATCCTTCACCCACAGTTGATCCAGAGGAAGGCAAAAAACCCCACTAAAGCATGATCCAATTTGCTACAGCAGTGGAAAAAATTCCTTCCTGATCCCCCAAGAGGCAATCAGATTTTCCCTGGATCAACTTTACCTATAAATGTCAGTACCCAGTTATATTATGTATATTTAGGAAAGAATCCAGGCCTTTCTTAAAGCAATCTACTGAGCTGGCCAGAACCACCTCTGGCGGGAGTCTATTCCACATTTTCACAGCTCTAATGCCCCGTACACACGGTCGGACTTTCCGACGGATAATGTGCGATCGGAGCTTGTTGTCGGAAATTCCGACCGTGTGTGGGCTCCATCTGACTTTTTCCATCGTAATTTCCGACACACAAAGTTTGAGTGCATGCTATCAAATTTTCCAACAACAAAATCCAATCCTTTAAATTCCGATCGTGTGTAGACAAATCCGACGGACAAGGTGCCACACATGCTCAGAATAAATTAAGAGACGAAAGCTATTGGCTATTGCCCCGTTTATAGCCCCGACATACGTGTTTTACGTCACCGCGTTCAGAACAATCGGATTTTCTGACAACTTTGTGTGACCGTGTGTATGCAAGACAAGTTTGAGCCAACATCCGTCGGAAAAAATCCACAAATTTTGTTGTCGGAATGTCCGATCAATGTCTGACCGTGTGTATGGGCATTACTGTGTAGAGACCTTTCCGTATTTGGAGATGAAATCTCTTTTCCTCTAGATGTAAAAAGTGCCCCCTTGTCCTCTGTAATTACCTTAAAGTGAATAACTCAACACCAAGTTCACTATATGGACCCCTTATATATTTATACATGTTGATCATATCCCCCCTTAATCTCCTCTTCTCAAGAGTGAATAAATTCCATTCCTCTGATCTTTCCTCATAGCTGAGCTCCTCCATACCTCTTATCAGTTTGGTTGCCCTTCTCTGCACTTTCTCCAGTTCCCCGATATCCTTTTTGAGAACTGGAGCCCAAAACTGAACTGCATATTCAAGATGAGGTCTTACCAATGATTTGTACAGGAGCAAAATGATATCTCTCTCTCTGGAGTCCATACCTCTCCTAACACAAGAAAGGACTTTTCTCGCTTTGGAAACTGCAGCTTGGCATTGCATGTTATTATTGAGCTTATGATCTACCAGAACACCCGAATCCTTCTCCACCATTGATTCCCCCAGTTGTACTCCCCCTAGTACGTATGATGCATATTCTTAGCCCCCAGTTATGGCCCCCTGGCCATAACTAAATACCTACAGTGGGCAACCTGCCTGCACATCCCCCTACTTTATCACAAGCCGCCCCAGCTGCAAACAACCAACATTACAGTGTAACATAAATAACATTAAGCACAAGACACAACCAGGCATGGGAAACTAAAACAGTGAAATAACATTCACAATGTTATACATGAAAGTCTGGGTCAGGGAGGTATACTTTCTCCCTGGAAAATGGGTGGATCCCCCTGACATGGTGGATGACTGGGAAGAGGCACCTAGGTTTGAAAATTACAATGCGATCTATCTGGATGTTCCTCTCAATGTTGTATTCCCAGTACAGCCAGTGGTGCTCCGCCTCATAATACTAAATTTGTTGCTGAAAGTGCCTGAGTTGTTCCAGCACATGAAGTTTCTCCCAGATTGCTCAGCTGTATATCTTAGGCTGGTCTTCTTCAAGTTGATGGAATAGCGACTCTGGTACATAGGGGAAGACCAGGGCATACTGTTCCCAAACATGGGCATCCAAGTATCTTTCCAAACGGGCCAAACGGATGATCCTCGCCCAAAAGTGGACTGATATATGTAGCGCTACTCCCGTAGGAGCCGCAGGAATACTGTCCAGGTCAATCCCAATTACTTTGCCTCGCAGCCAGGCACATAGGCTCATTTACTTCTTTCTCCAATAATCAGTCTAGGGGTGTTGTTTTTATTTTGTGAAGAATGGGGATAGGGATGAGGGAGACGAATGGGATACAGCAGATTAGGAATTCATCTTCAGAACAAGCTATATCCGAGTCCCTGCTTGATTCAAACAGTGGACTTCAGCTTTAAACTGTAACAACAAGTAGTAAGGTTAGAGCTCCAAAGCATTGTCCCTTTATATAGTAAGGGGCAGATGAACAAAGCTCTTCAGAACACCAGCCAGTATTCCCTGTGCTAAACTCGCCGCTGACTTCCTAGCACCAGAGGGGGTTAACAGCACACAGTCTCCAAGATCCTTAGGAGTGTCTGTACTCACAAGGCCCAAGAGCAACTGGACGCGTTCCTCCGTAATACCAGACCAGATCTTCAGGAAACAGCCCCTCAGTCAGTGTAGCAGAACCCGGGTGCCAGAAATTCAGGCCCTCTCTCAATGTGCCCTCTCCCAGACTTAAGCAATTTCTAGCCAGGAAAGACCCAGAGCAGTGTGTGCTTATAGAATACAATACATACAGTTACCCAGCACGCCTTAGTGCCCCCTCTCTCTGGGATAGGCTGAGGCTGTATCAAAATTCATGCTGCTATCCGCATAGCTCCACACCTATCATCCAGACACTTTTACAGGCTCCTATATACAGAGGAAGCTAGGCAGACTAGCAGCACCTGAGTACACAGAGCAGACCTCACTAGATGATCAAAGCCAGGGCTTTTTTTCAGCTGGAACTTGGTGGAACTCAGTTCCACCACCTCTCTCTCAGGCCCTTTGCTCACCACTATCACTTGTAAACACAGAAGTCCAGGTTCTGTTTTTACAAGTGACAGCTCGTCTCTCAATGGCTCCACAGATCTGATCTCCTGAGTGGCTCCCAATGAGTGCAGGATGGAGACAAGGGAGATGCAGGTGCTTGGGGTGCTGTATGGATGCCAGCACCCCCACTGGATGATCTCCCTGCAAGTGAGAGAGGCAGATCCACCTACAGTGTGTGGGGAGGTACTAGAGAAGAAGAGGGGTGAGATGTGGATGGAGGATGCAGAGCAAAGCAGCTGTGGAAGAAAGCTGAACTCTGCACTCTGTATGTAGCGCAATTCTGAACTCTGCACTTTGCGTGTAAAACCCCGAAACTCTGCACTCTGTACTGACTATGTGCTGTACTATGCACTTCTGGTATTTAATTGCTCTTTAAGACCCTCCCACTGTTAGTGAAATTTAAAAACACCCACTATTTGATGCAGTTTAGAGGGTGTGTGTGTGTGTAGGTGGGGGAAGGGGGGTTTTGGGGGATCATGATTGAGTTCCTGCACCTATTTTATGAGAAAAAAAGCTCTGATCACAGCTCAATCAGTTCCTATAAGATTCCTTCTTGAGGTTCTGTCTGAGCTCCCTGGACAGGTGGAGATTCAGTTGCAGGTGGGCAGGGTGGCAGCTTGACCACTTATCCAGCGGGGGAGGCCATCCCTGGAAAGATGGGACCGGCAGGCCAGAGGATTTTGGCTAGGGGTTCCTGCAGCATGGTGGCTCCGGTGTCATCAGAAACCTCCCGCGAGACAGGTAGTCTGTCAGGGTCGATGTCTCTGGCTTCTTTAAGCTCAGGCAGCTACTGGAACAGAAAAGCTCCGTATTGATGGCACCAAGCCTGTGGGGAGTGTAGAGTCAGGCGCCTCCTGCAAAACAGGCATATAACGTTCCTGTGCGGCATTGGGCAAGCCCTGCGGCAGGTTGGTATTGGACTCCAATGTGACGGTTACTTTCTTCCAGGGTAGCTGTTGGTCTGACATAATGACTTGTGGCAATGCACGTTGTGGGTCTAAGAGTCCTTCTGGAGCCGATTGCTATATATGCCCCTTGTCAGCATCTCCACCCCAGTGAGGGTACCTCGTGCAGGGGCCAATCAGGAAGCAGGGAAGTTCTAATTAACTACTGTAACTATTGCCATGGCCTCTTTAGTGGGGGGGCTTCAGGTGTATGAAGAAGGCGTAGCCCCACATTGGGAGCCAAGTATGTGGGCTGGGGGTGGTGAATGTTCCTCGTGACTGTAAGCCCACCAGGTTCTTGGGCCATGCCAGGCAGTGTGGACGGGGTCACTCGCCCTGCACATGTGATAACTTTGCTGTGTTGTGCTCATAAATGCATTGGGATAAGGCAGGGACCATTTTCAGTGGAAGTCAACCTTAAAGCAGTCCACCAACTTATAGATGGGCCGTACACTATGTATATTTAGTAAAAAAACTTGGTTTCGGCTAACCTTCTGGTCCCATGTCAATACAGTCTGTAACTGTTTGACATTTAGGAGGGATATGCTGAGCCCTTGCCCACTCCACCCGTCCAGCGTACCTCTGTCACCTCACTCTCACTGACTGAATGCAGGGATGTCAATAGAGGTCTCTCAGTTTAGACTCTTTTTTAGCACTATTAATACATTTTATTAGGTAATGGATCATTTCAAGTATTGTATATCATTTACGAAGTTTGACCCAAGTCTGACCTAATTATTCAGTGTTCAATTTCCATATCCACCCCTGGTCAGACAGTCTTTACTGACGCACAGCACATCAGCTCTATTTCCTAACTAGATTCCTGAATTTTCCTTTTCAGATCCTCCGCTTCACATGGAAAAGACAATGCATGTTGACACTTTGCGGCTCCACCCGGTTCTCAATCTGAACGGACCAATCAGGTGAAAAACTGCATACAGTTGCTTAATGTGTTCCTGTAACTACAGAGTCAAAAGGGTCAAATAAGCCCAGCCTGTAAAACTTGATCTATACTCATATTTCTGGTGACCCATGTATTGAAACTGTTGCTTTGCTGTGCCTCATCCACTGGAGGAATTCGATACACCACAAGTACATAACCTCTTCTTGTGTTAGGCACTAAAATAAAATGTGACCGGCAATGAGTTATTAAATCTATTCCCCAGTCAATCAGCAGTGACGTGATTTATATAAATTAACGAGGATAATGTAGAGAATTTGGTGCTCAGAAACTATCATGTACCTGTTGTTGGAGGCGAAACAAGAAGAGGGCTTCTTTTACACCTCTGATCCAGGCATTACTGGAGTGCAGCACAGGGACAAGAGGGCAAAGTATGGCACGGGTGCCATAAGTTCAGTCCACAGAAGCTTCCTTCTGGAGAGAGACTTGGCTCTGAGAGCTTATGTAGAATGAAAAAGAGTTCCTTGGGAGCAGGTAGATAAGACGTCATCTGGCCAGGACATTGGAACTCAGAAAAGCTAAAAGCAAAGTCTGGACTGGCGGTGGCTGGTAACCAATGAGACAGACAACAGGCAGGTAGCTGGCAGAGTCATGATCAGAAGGCAAGCCAAGGTCACACCAGAAGATCAGTAGAGACATGCCATGGTCAGGAACTAGTCATGGTCAAACTAGGAATCAACAAAGACAAGCCATGGCCAAGAACTAGCATATATATATATATATATATATATATATATATATATATGTATATATATATATATATATATGTATATATATATATATATATATATATATATATATATATATATATATATATATATATATATATATATATATATGTATATGTGTATATATATATATATATATATATATAATGTATATATATATATAAATATATATAATTTTTTCTGTTCTATTGTTTTTTCTATTCTAGTCTTTTCTATTAGAATTCGATTTTATTCTATTTCTATACAACTATTTTCCGAAATTCGAATTTTGTATAGTAATAATTTGCATTCAAATAGAAAAGATTAGAATAAAATAGAAAATAATAGAAAAGAATAGCATTGAAAAACAATAGGCCAGCATAGAAAAAAAATATATATATACATTTATATATATTTATTTATTTATTTATATATAACCATTTTCTGAAATTTGAATTTTGGATAGAATGATTTTGAATTAGAATAGAATAGAAAATAATAGAAAAGAATAGACTAGAAAAACAATAAAACAGAATAGAATAAAATACAATATA
The DNA here is from genome assembly GCA_037952925.1 of Lithobates clamitans. NCBI lineage: Eukaryota > Metazoa > Chordata > Amphibia > Anura > Ranidae > Lithobates > Lithobates clamitans. The sequence continues at coordinate 72,707 of JBBGZY010000764.1, forward strand.
TGTTTTTCTAATTTATTCTTTTCTATTATTTTCTGTTGTATTCTAATCGTTTCTATTCAAATTCATTCTATACGAAATTCGAATTTCGGAAGATGGTTTTATATATATATATATATATATATATATATATATATATATTTTTTTTTTTTTTTTTTTTCTGTTCTATTGTTTTTTCTATTCTAGTCTTTTCTATTAGAATTATATTTCATTCTATTTCTATATAACCATTTTCCGAAATTCGAATTGCGTATAGAATGAATTCAAATTTAAACAGAAAAGATTAGAATAAAATAGAAAATAATAGAAAAACAATAGAACAGATATATATACCGTATATAATACCATCTTCTGAAATTCGAATTTCGTATAAATTGAATTTGAATTAGAGTAGAAAAGATTAGAATAGAGTAGAAAAGAATAGACTAGAAAAACAATAGAACAGAATAGAATAAAATATAATATATATATATGTTATTCTTGCTTCAGTGTATTGTCTATAAAAAAGGACTAATTGTTTCATTCTAAGGGAAAGAGACCAAAGAGAAGGAGGACAATGAGAAAGGAGAAGTGCCTTATCTGCTCTTTGTTACCTAATTATACAAGGCCTTATTTAAGGTGCATATAGGAGCCCCGGGTCTTTTAGGATCCTAAGAACCCCCCTACTCTGAACCAACAAGGGAGAACCTGTCTATTTATCAGTTTGTCCCCTAAATTCTGCAATGTTTGAAAAAATGTTCCTGAAATATAATGCATTTAGAGTTTATCAGGATGTTTTTATCTGAGCAAATAATTAATATAAAGCACAGCAGAGATGACATGCATTATATCGCATTGCTGAGATTATTCCGGTATTTCTGCCTCCAGATCTTATGACATAATTGTCTTTGGCGGTCAGGAAGACAATTCAACAGAGTGTCTGAATTTCAAAAACACCCCGTACAATTCTAGCTGGTCTCCAATCCGTTATACTGCTGCTGTCCTTCCCGCAGAGACCCTCACTGGACCCAGAACCTTCACCCTGGGGGATAACCACCATTATAATGGGTTCCACAATGCTCCTCTTATCCCCAACCACAACTACACCGCCTACATTCGGGTTACCAGCCGCTGGAATCATGTATGTCTATACTGAGGTCTTCGTGGTGTGTGAGTGCCATGAATGAGGTCTGATAGTCTCTGTTTTCTGGAGTTTGTCGTGGAAATGATAATTACAGATTCTTGGCATGAATAAGAATCCAAGTACAAGTGAATTACAATAGCTAACAGGCTTGGCTATTCATGGTTTCTAGATAAATATATCTCAGTGAGTTCTGTTTCGTTAGAGGGGACGAGGTCTTGGCTTCCTAGAGCACTGGGAGGTGGTAGTCTTGGAGCATGACCGCTTTCTCTTGGTGCGTTACCAGGCTTGGTGTGCCCCGGGTAAATGTATTTGTCCTCATTTACTAAAAATTTGCTGGTCATAGAACGTTAACCTGTGAACATGACAAAGCTCAGGATGGACATTGAGGAGCATATTTTGGACAGAGAGGACAATTGATTTGCAAGGGCTGTGAAAGAAGCCATCAACATCAAACTGAAATAACCATCAATGAACAGGGGTGGGGACTTTTAACAGCATCTGTCTTCCACATATAATGCTGTTTTTTTTGTTGTTGCAAAACAAATTTTATTGTATATATGGGTAAACATCTCATACATAGCGAACGTTACAAGCATCTCATAATCAAAGACTTTCGTAGCAGATGGACAATAGGAAATTAGTCCTTTCGTATTTCAGCTGACAACCTCAAACATTACATTTGAATTATATATATTTGTAAATACATAACGTGCAAACCTGAGGTTGAAAGTCGGGGCTTCACTATAAAGGTCTTTAATTTAGGAAAGTTATAACAACATATCTCAAAAAATGGTTATTGAGAGCTGAGAAGCTTGTAGAACATCTTGAATATAGTAAAGGAAAAGGGTATGGGAAGAGGGAATGAGAGGTATATGGGAATGACAGTTTCTCCTACTAGGGGTAAATGTTGTTATTCTCGGAGGGAACATTTGTGTTAGGGCGGTTGTAATAATGCTGTTTCAACATCTCTACCCTGAGAACAAAAATTCACACCTCAACCATGTGAATTGAAGTATTATCACCTTTGCAGACCCTTTGACACCAAGGGTGGGATTATGTAACTAGAACAGAGCGTTTCCACAACCTTCACACCTCCCATCATGCTTTTGGCCACAATAAGAAAGAATGAGGTAGAGAGGCGCCACATTGACGTGACATTCTCCACCTCATATAATCAGAGAATGCCTTACATCCACTGAGAAACATTTAATTTGTGTGTAAGCACCTGAAACCCCAAATCCAAACTGAACTTTTTCTTTTATAAACAGAATATTAAAGATTGATTTCCCCTCATTTCCTGTCCATGCGGCAGGTGGCAGACAGAGCTACAGTAGAATAAACACCTCCTTTATGGAGACACAGACAGCATTTAATCTTTGACAAAAAGTCCAACCCTTGCCAATGCATTAACAAAAGGCTGGAATTGGGCTTTAACTGGCGCCACTTCATAAAGGTTTGATATGGTATTGTTTTCCCTTTTTTAACCACTTCCGGACCGCCCACCATCGTTATATGTCGGTACTTTGAAGGAGGATAGCTGCCATAACCCCGGTATCCTCTTCTTCGGTGTGCGGTCCGGTTTAAGATATAAGTGGTCTCTGCGGCGAATTTGCCGCAAGATCACTTTCATCGGCGGCGGGAGAGGGCCCCCCCTCCCGCCGCGATCCGGTGCCCTCCGCCGCTTACCAGAGCCATCAGCAGCGGTGGAGGTGATCGGATACTCCCTGTGGCCTGACATGGAGACGAGTGAGGGGAAGATGGCCCCCACCCATCTCCATATCATTGCAGGGCGGAAGTGATGTCAAAACGTCACTTACGCCTATAGCTCTTCAAGGGACATTTTTTTTTTCATTCTTTTAAATGACAAAATTTTTTTTTTTTATATTGCATTTCTAGTATAAATATGAGATCTGAGGTCTTTTTGACCCCAGATCTCATATTTAAGAGGTCCTGTCATGCTTTTTTTCTATTACAAGGGATGTTTACATTCCTTGTAATAGGAATAAAAGTGACACAATTTTTTTTTTTTAAAAACAGTGTAAAAAAATAAATAAAAGGTAAAATAAATAAAAATAATTTTAAAAAATTTAAACGCACCCGTCCAGACGAGCTTGCGTGCAGAAACGAATGCATACATGAGTAGCTCCCGCATATGAAAACAGTGTTCAAACCACACATGTGAGGTATCGCTGCGATCGGTAGAGCAAGAGCAATGATTCTAACCCTAGACCTCCTCTGTGCTTAAATCACGCAACCTGTAGATTTCTTTAAACGTCGCCTATGGAGATTTTTAAGGGTAAAAGTTTGTTGCCATTCCACGAGCGGGCACAATTTTGAAGCGTGAGATGTTGGGTATCAATTTACTCGGTGTAACATTTTCTTTCACAATATATAAAAAAATTGGGCTAACTTTACTGTTGTCTTATTTTTTAATTTAAAAAAGTGTACTTTTTACAAAAAAAGTGCGCTTGTAAGACCGCTGCGCAAATACGGCGTGACAGAAAGTATTGCAACGACCGCCCTTTTATTCTCTAGGGTATTAGAAAAAAAAATGTATAATGTTTGGGGGTTCTAAGTAATTTTCTAGCAAAAAAAATGTTTTTAACTTGTAAACAACAAATCTCAGAAAGAGGCTCGGTCCTTAAGTGGTTAATGTTTCAATATGGCCTGCTTATAAAAGCCTTCTAAGGGCAAAGTTTATGGTTACTGGTTTGGGTATTTTAGATTAAATTACATTTCTTATCGTTTTCCCAATATTCTATGGACACTTGTTACATTTAGAAAGTGTTGCAGTTGATACATTTCTAGGACTCGATTGTTACTGTAACAGTAGCAGAGCTCTTTACTCGTCATACAACAAGCCCCTCCCCCTTCCTCTGCACACCGCAGTGAGATTTGTTTCAGCTGTTCAGTTTTGTTCTCCGATTTTCAGATGTTACTTCCTCATTTTTAGATGTAGACGGCTAATTGATAAATACAGAGGAAGCATTGACACCTAATTCAGCTTTAAAAATAGACCTTAATATAGAACTCTGGGCAAAAGGGACTTTCAAGAGAAATGAAGCTCCACCCAAGGCTTTTGCTATCGTAAGCTGGTATGCACAGCATCCTTCCATCCATCCAGCTGCCTTTATTTGGGTTTGGCATCTTCACCCATCTTAATTTCCCAACGTAACACCTGCGAATACACATGGGAGTTTATTTATGTAATTCAAATAATCAGTTCCTGCTTTATTTTTAGATTGAATATTCAGATAAAACCACCAGTGACTGGTTCTCTTCTAAAAAAAAAAAAAACAACATAGTAATCTGATTATAGTCTTTAGCTGGTTCGGTGGCTGATTGCTTTCCAGACCAGCCACGGAGGAATCTGGAATCAATTGTATGCTTGGTATGATTGGCTGGTTGTCTGATGAACATCTGTAAACTTTAGTCTGTGATTATTTAAAATTCTTCAAATCGGTTGTAATTTCATTATTTTTCTATATTCCAAGGTGGAGAAATCATCATGTGCTTTTGCGGGGTTCCTTAAAAGTAAGTGTGTGTTAAATAGTTCATTATAGGTTCAGCTACTGAGCTCTGTAAACAACAGGATTTTTTTTTTTGAAACAGAGCAGGTAAGAATACACAGAAAGATGCATTAAAAGAGTCTTGAGCACCACCTAGTGCATGGCTATGTAATATACCTAGTATGTATTATTTACTGTATGTGAGGAGTCACTTTGGGCGGGGGGCGTGGAACCCAGAATCCCTTGGGGTGGTTGGAAAAACCTTGTTTCAACTCCTCATGCACCTCCTATGTCTAAGTCCCCCTGTGTCTCGAATAGTGTGTAATTTTGTTGTGTACTCTTTGCTGGGTCGTTTGGGGTGTGGCTGTATTCCAGTGTTCTATTGTGTCTGTCTGCCTTGGATATTATGGGATGTGTATGTAGATTAGCTGTGACATTGGTGGGGGCGAATTCCTCCAACATCTCTCACTGCTGATTGGACAATCTACCCCACCTGTAATACAAAGGGGGGGATCGTCCAGAGTATTACCTGTGTACATGTGTTTTCAATAAACAGTCCATGTTCAGCAACCAAACGAGTATTGTCTTGTTTTGTGGTTGTGAGCGGTTGGAATATCTGATATCTATATTCAGACTGGGAGGAAGCGGTATATGACGAAAGCACTCAAGCGGAGTATGGGACGTTTCGTTACACTGTATATGTATATTATGTCAGTAAGTTTACACAAATCTCATATGAATACACTGACTTAAACCGGAGTTCCACCCAAAAGTGGAACTTTCGTTTATGTGATTTATCTCCCCCTCCGGTGCCACATTTGGCACCTTGAGAGGGGAGTGGGTACCTGTTTTTGACAGGTACCCTGTCCCCACTTCCATCAGACGTCACCAGGGCAAGGTACATCACAAGTTTAGCCCCCTCCTCCTCCTTCCCCTGATGCCGGGGCCAGTAAGAGAGTGCAGCATGCTTTGCGCATGTGCAGTAGGGTCCGCAAGGCTTTACTGCCAGGTTCCCTTACCAGCAATGGCGGCAGCAGCACCCGTCAGCTGATGGAAACATCGGCTGGGTGCCAACATCGCTGAATTCCTAGGACAGGTAAGTGTCCCAGTCCCAATATTAAAATTCCGCAGCCACAGTATGTGTTGTAGCTGCTGACTTTTAATTTTTGGAGGGGGGGGGGGCAGAACTCCGCCTTAATTATTTATTTTTGAGTTTGTTAATCTATGTACATATTTTAAGCATAATAGAATTGCATGAAAGTATGGACTATGGAAAAAAGAAAAAGAAATAAAAAGTTATTTAACAATTATGTCATTAACAATCATGTGTATCAGTATGATTAATCATATGACATAAACACAGGTAACGTAAAGTGTTTGTTACCCTAAAAAAAAAAAAAAAAAAAAATGCATCCTGTTCCCTTAAAGCAGTGTTTCTCAACCTTTTTCCAGTCGGGGCACCCTTAAAAAGTATTTTCAGGGGGCGTGGCCGGGATGGTGGACTGAGCAGACGTGTTTGCAGAGCTCTCCTGGAGTGTGATCCGTTAAACTGATCCGTACTGACTGACCAAGTGGATCGAGAGGATCCTGTCACACCTGGATGCCTTCTAAAAGCTTCGGAAGTCAGAAAAGGGGTAAGAGGCTGAAATTCCCCCAGAATATACCTGCAGAGACTTCCCCGATCTCTGGAACCCGAGGCTCTCCGGCGCGCCTAACCAATATGGCGTCGCAAACGGACCACGAGGAGGACGCTCTCCCTGCACCTCCAGGCATTCCAGAGGTTATGGCGGCCATCACCCTGTGCCAAACTGCTTTGACCTCTAAGATTGAGGAGGTCCAAATGGATGTTGGGCTAATTCGACAAGACCTCGATAAGATCAGGTCTCGTGTCTCCGAAACAGAGCGGCGAGTGGGGGAGGTGGAGGACGTAACGGCGGAGCATGCGACTTCCATCAGGGCCCTACAGACGAAGGTTAGGGCCCTCGAATATAGAGCGGAGGACGCCGAGAATAGAAGCCGCCGGAACAACCTCAGGATTGTGGGCCTTCCAGAGGGGGTCGAGGGAAGATCCCCTGCCTCGTTTACGGAAGATTTCCTCCGCACCCTCCTGCCGGCTGCCAAACTTTCGCCGCACTTTGCCGTAGAACGGGCTCACCGCGTCCCCGCCAGACCTGGACCTGAAGGGGCCCCACCCAGAACCTTTATCCTCCGGCTGCTCAACTACAGAGATCGTGATGAGCTGCTGCGAGCGGCGCGAATGGCTGGGGAGCTTCCGTACCGCAACGTAAAGATTCTACTGTTCCCGGATTACACCATGGAGACCCAGAGACAGCGCCGATCTTTCGACAGTGTCAAGGCCGCCATGCGAACCAAGGGGTTGAAGTACAGCGTCTTGTTTCCGGCGAAACTTCGAGTAGTGGATGGTGAAACCGTGCGATTCTTCGTCAATCCAAAGGAAGCCGCCGCGTGGCTTGAAACACTCCCTCCGTAGGACTACCGAGCCCAGCATGCTGATGTGAGAATAATCTGCCTTCAGATTCTTGAATCGCTCTACATTACTGGGTTGGGTAAGCTTTTCTCCTCTGAACTGTGCCCACTTCCCCTTCACTTATGCAGGATTGCGGTAGCACACACTTTTTTTTTTTCTCCCCTTCTCCCTACATTCCCCCCTTTTTCTTTTTTGTGGTTTTATATATCCTGTGTGGAGGAAGTGGGGAGAGAGCATAACTAGACCCTTGATACGCTTTGAAAATGCGGAACTTTCAGACCCTTGGGGTCTAGTGGATAACTATAACCTTTATTACCCCCGATTATATCTAAGGCTTACCGCACAGAACTCTGAAGTGTGTACCCCTGCTCATCAGGTGACATTATCCCTATATCAGAATATAACACTCCAATGGCTCTGAAAAAGGAGAAATAGAGCAAACCCCTGTGAGACTTTATTTTTGTTTTATATTTTTTTTTAATTTTTTCCAAATTCTGTTTGGGACTTTATGCAAGTTACTGGATCTGTAGATCCCTGTCTGGTTACACGTCCCCAACCTGAGGGACTAGTATGAGAGTAATGGACGTTAAGGGTTTTAAATGCATCTCAATGTTCCGAGGTGCATGGGGTGGGGGGAGGGGTGGTTCGGCAGCTAATGTTCCTGGCTGCTGGTTATTATGGGTTTGTAAGTTTACAAGGTTTGTTTGGTCTTTCGCTGCTCCCATTTATGGATTGGAGCAGCAATTTAGAGGTGTTGATACTATACATGTTGCTGTGCGCATGCTCTCCATGGCCCCGGTGGGGTTGGGTAGTCCCCCTCGAATTCACCGGACCCCCGGGTCACTAAGAGGAAATATCCTTTATCACTGGGAAAGAGTAGTTAATGGCTAAGTGCTTAATAGTCTCCTGGAACGTGAGGGGGCTGAACTCAGCCGTCAAGCGTTCCCTGGTGCTGAACTATTTGAGGAAACTCCACCCGCAAGTGTGCATCCTGCAGGAGACACACTTGACGGGTTCCAAAGTTATGAGCCTGAAGAGGGCCTGGATTGGTGAGCACTATCATGCAACTTACTCTAACTATGCCAGAGGGGTCAGCATTCTGGTGCATAGATCCCTGCCCTTTCAGCTCATAGAGGTGAAACTTGACCCCGGAGGTAAATACATTATTCTCCACGCATTAATCTCTGAGATCCCTTATGTAATAGTGGGTGTATACTTGCCCCCACCTGTAGACGTAGAGGTGATGCACGTATTGATGCAGCAGGTCACAATGTTTAACGTAGATAATGTCCTAATTATAGGAGATTTTAATATGGTCCCTTCCAGAGAGTTGGATAGAATGAATGCTTCGGGACCCCCGCAGGAGGCCCTGTCACGTTGGGCGACCGCCTTCCACATGACCGATGTCTGGCGTCATTTCCATCCGTCAGACAGGGAGTATACTTGTCTCTCCGCCACATACCGGACTATGTCACGGATTGATCTGGCATATGTCTCATCAGCTATGTTGCGGAGAGTAGTATCGACTCAGATTCTGTCACGGGGGATATCTGATCACGCCCCCCTGTCCGTCACAGTTAGGACCTCATATGGAGAAGGCGGGAGGGTATGGCGGTTGTCCAAATACTGGATTGAAGACCCTGAGATTCAAGAGGAGATACCAGAAGGGCTGTGCAATTTTTGGGTGGATAACGCAGGTCCCACTGAACCCACAGTTTTATGGGATGCCTTTAAGGCCTGGCTCAGGGGAGAGTATATCCAACGTATAGCCCAACGGAAGAGGAAATCTGTGCAGTCTCTGAGAGATTTGGAGGAGCAGGCGCGCCTTAGGGAGGCAGAATATGTACGTTCCCCGATACAAGCTAACTATATAACCTGGCAAGACACCCTAAGGGATTTATCCATTATAAGAGTAGACCTCACCAAGAAATCTATGCTAGAAAGTTCTCAAAGGGTGTTCGAACATGGGGATAAAAACGGTAGGCTGCTGGCCTGGCTGGCTAGGGGGCAACAAGCAACGACCCATATTGGCAGGCTCCGAGGGCTGGATGGCCGTCTGTTGACGACACCCAGTGATATTAGTGCTAGGTTCCTAGAATTCTATCAAAACCTGTACTCATCGAGGGTGGCCTATGGGGAAGGTGAGCTGCTGCAGTATTTGGATCAAGTCTCGCTACCTACCTTAGAGCCGGAAAAAAGAGAGATGCTAGAGGAAGACATTTCCTTAGAGGAGGTTCAGGAGGCGATGGGAGGTATGCAGTCAGGGAAGGCCCCGGGTCCCGATGGAATCCCTATTGATTTTTACTCCACCTTTCAAGAACTGCTGGCGCCCAGGCTTACCTTACTACTGAAACAATTCGCGGAGCAAGGTTCCCTCCCTGAGTCGATGGCAGACGCGATAGTGGTCTTGGTGCCCAAACCCGGCAAGAGCCCAGAAGACTGCGCCTCATACAGGCCAATTTCGTTAATTAACGCAGACGCCAAACTGCTAGCAAAAATATTGGCTATTCGTGTGAGTAAGGTCATGGATGATTTGATCCATATAGACCAGACTGGGTTCATGACGGGGAAGGGCACCGATATTAACATCCGTCGTCTATTTCTCAACCTAGCCACCCCACATGACAATGGAGGTACAAGAGTCATAGCCTCTCTGGACGCAGAGAAGGCTTTTGATTCCGTAGAATGGGGGTATCTTTGGGAAGTCCTTATTAGATTTGGGTTCGGACCCAAATTTCTTCATTGGCTGGGCCTGCTATACAAAAAACCTAGAGCGAGGATTTGCGTAAATAATACCCTCTCAGACTCCTTTCTCCTCCAGAGGGGAACTCGTCAGGGGTGCCCATTATCCCCTAGCCTATTTGCGCTGGCCTTGGAGCCCTTGGCAATAGCGGTCAGAGAATCGAGTCGTATTGTGGGTCTCAGGGTTGGCCCTCTGGAGGAGAAAATATCCCTATACGCGGATGATACCCTGCTATATTTACATGATGCCGGCGCATCGTTATCTGCAGCACTTGAGACCTTTGATGAATTTGGTAAATATTCAGGGATCCGTATTAATTGGTCCAAATCCGCGCTGTTCCCGCTAGATGACCGTGCCAAAGCTGGGGGAATGCAGTCCCCCTTGCCGTGGGTGGAGGAGTTTGTATACTTGGGTATCAAGGTGGGAAGGGACTTACGGGATTTTCAACGACTCAATCTCCAACCGATAGTGACACGACTTAAAGATCACTGTTCCCGCTGGGCTAAGCTGCCCCTTAATCTTCTGGGACGCATAAACATCATAAAGATGATCTATCTCCCAAAGTTTAACTATATTTTCAGAAATTGCCCGGTATGGATACCCCATTCTTTCTTCAAGGACATAAATACCTGCATTGGCAACTTTCTATGGGCTGGGGCCCCCCCTCGATTAGCTAGACAGACCCTGTGGCTTCCTGTGAGTAGTGGTGGTCTGGCCTTGCCTAATTTCTTAGTGTACTACTGGGCAGCGATGCTTGTCACGGTCAGATGGTGGATGGAACAATCGAGAGCCAATGCAGCGACTTGTCTAGAAGCAAATATAGTAGGTTCTCTCAATGAACTAAGCAATCTAGTGTATAGGGGCTCAGCGGCATATCCATCCCTCCCGACGCCGACTCAGGCGACCTTGAGGGTTTGGAAGGTGGCCAGACGTAGATTCCAGCACCCGAATAGGTGGTCCCCTTATTGTCCATTGTGGGGGAACCCCGAACTCCCCCACTACCGGACGATTCCTGACCCACAGATCTGGGCACGCTATGGAATTAAGGTGTTGCGAGACGTAGTACAAGACGGCTCCCTTATCACATTTAATGCCCTGGCTAACAAATATGGCTTACCGGCTTGGATGACCTTCCGCTATCACCAATTGAGACATGCAACTAGAGCTCAGTTTCCGGCGCCCCCTAATCTTGAGACAGATCCTGTAGAGGAGCTGCTGACGCAGGAGTCCCTCAAAAAACCCCTCTCCGCCCTATACCTAACTCTCCTCCAGCTAGACTCACCTAAAATGGATGCTCTCTGGGAAAAGTGGAAGGTAGACCTACCCGAACTGGATAGAGAAACCTGGGAGGAATGTTTTGAAAATAATGCTAAAATAGTGATATCCTCTAGGGACAAATTAATACAAACCAAATTTCTGCACAGGGTATACTATACGCCTCAGAGGCTGCACAGAATCTTCCCGTCTCGCTCTCCCGACTGCCCGCGGTGTCACTCCTCCGAAGGCACTTACCTTCATATGTTTTGGTCTTGTCCCAGGCTGTCGAGGTTTTGGGCTTCGGTGGGAGAGTGGTTTAAAATCCGCCTTCAGCTGGACGCCCCCTTGACGGCGGAGCTGGCACTGCTGGGGGTGCAGGATGACGAGCAACGACCTAGGCATACTAAGATATTGATCTCGCTTTTACTTTTTTATGCAAAAAAAGAGATCCTGCTGAAATGGACTTCCCGGTTACCACCAACGGTGGAGGCATGGGAAAAATCAGTCAATGCGACTCTCCCATTATACAAACTGACGTACATAAGTAGAGGATGTCCCTTGAAATATGAAAAAATTTGGAGACCATGGACTGATCCCATGTAATAGGAGGCTTCCTGATATGTGTTTGATACGGATGCACTGACCTTGTGTCCGGTCTGCCTCCTCCTTCCCCCTCCCCCCCCCCTTTTTTTTTTTTTTTCCCCCCCCCCCCCCCCCTTTTTTCTTTCTTTTTCCTTCTCCCCTTGTGGGGGATCTGCCCTCTATCCCCCCCCCCCCCCGGAGAACCACTAAGTTCTACTATGAAAAGGAAGTTTACATTAAATGCGGAGGAGGGTATTAGTGTATACTCAGGTATATGTTATTTGACAATACAGAATACGATTTTGCAATTGTTTTACCTGCTATAATGTCAACGTGAAAGTATGTATCATGACATGATTTTTCTTCTTTCAATAAAGACCAACCTTGTTGTTAAAAAAAAAAAAAGTATTTTCAGTCTTGAGGCACCCCAGTCCAAGGCTTAGTTCACGTTACTGTGTGTTGCGGAACATGCGCAAAATCGCACTCGTTCCTGACACACAGACAAATGCTCTGCTCTTTAGGGGTTCCATTAAATCTTAATGGTACCTTACACATTGGAAAATGTGGGGTGCTTTTGGTGCAGTGCAATTTAAAAAAAAAAAAGGTCGGGGATTTCCTTCCCTGAATTTTTGTGGTTAGGGAAGCCCATTGAAATGAATGGGCTGCACTACACGCAGCACGCAGCAACACAGATGTGAACCAAGGGCTTGTTCACATGTCGGGTTGGAGGGGTGGTAAAAGCACATGGTTAAGCTGTTTTAACCACCCCCAAATTCTTCCCCTTTAGCTGCAGAGACAACAGCTGGGGGTGTACACATGTTGTGGCTGCAGCTGGAGGTATACCCAGGGTGAATGGGGCTGAACTGCAACTACCCTGCAACTGTGTACATTGCACAGTTGCGGTGTAGTGATGCTGCATTAAAACAGGTGGTGAGGAAGCAACATAATGTCTCTTTACCGCCTGTCAAATGCCTCTGAAAAGCGATCTGTGCATGGGTTGCTTTTCAGAGGAGAAGCAGTCATTGCTGCTATCACAAACAAGACCTACAATAGCAGTTCTGATGGTACAGGAATGGGGGGGTGTCAGGATTAAAAGTAACATACGCACACACACATATACAGACACATACACGTGCACACACGCATACAGACACATACATACGGACACTTGTACATACGCACATGCAGACACGTGCACACACACATGCAGACACATGCACACACACATACAGACACATGCGCACACACACACACATGTACAAACACACATACAGAAACACACATACAGACAGACACATGCACAAACACACATACAGACACACATACAGACAGACAGACACTCACATGCACACACACACATACAGACATGCGCACACACACACATGAACAAACACACATACAGACGTGCACACACACATACAGACAGACACATGCACACACACATACAGACACACACACACAGACACATGTACAAACACACAGACAGACAGACACTCACATGCACACACACACATACAGACATGCGCACACACACATGAAAAAACACACATACAGACGTACACACACACATACAGACAGACACTCACATGCACACACACACACACACGTACAAACACACATACAGACAGACACTCACATGCACACACACATACAGACACATGCACACACACACACACATACAGATACTCACATGCTCACGCACATACAGACACATGCACATACATACCAGACACATGCACACACACATACAGACACATGCACACATACACACACACACATACACACACACACATACAGACACATGCACACATACAGACACATGTACACACATACCAGACACATGCGCACACACACATACACACACATACCAGACACATGCACACACACATACAGACACATGCACACATACAGACACATGTACACACATACCAGACACATGCACACACACATACACACACATACCAGACACATGCACACACACATACAGACACATGTACACATACCAGACACATGCACACACACATACAGACACATGCACACATACACACACACACACACACACACACACACACATACAGACACATGCACACATACACACACACATACAGACACCTGTACACACATACAGACACATGTACACATGTACAAACACACATACAGACACATGTACACACATGCACACACACATACAGACACATGCACACATACAAACATGTACAAACACACATACAGACACATGTACACACAGACACATGTATAAAGCCCTTTTAAAACGAATCTAGCTTCTAGAACAGTACCTTTCCAGTTTCCTAATTCAGCCGGGTACTGCACTGTAGGGGGAAGCAGAGAGCACAGCACACTCCCCTGCTCTTTACTTTCACTTTGCTGTGGTTGACGGAGCTTCTCACAGTGCTGATGTACAGTTCGGCAGGGGATCGGGAGATCGGGCTCATCTGACAGCCCTTCTCTCCCCTGATCCCGCGGCACACCTGAGAACCTCTGACGGCACACCAGTGTGCCACGGCACACTGGTTGAGAAAGGCTGCCTTAAAGCATGTTATACAGCACAGTGCTTGTGCTGGTAATTTGGCCCCTTGTATCACCTGGAATACCTGGCTGATCCTGCCTGGTTCTGCCCTCCCCCCTGTAAATTGACCAAGGTTTATCATGACTGCTGAACCCTGACACCGTGGTCAGTTTACGTGCCTCCGTCATATGCAGCTCTCCTCTGTCCTCTCCCCTCTCCCTCTTTGCTTGTCAGCTCGTGACAGTGCTCTGTCCCCTCCTGCTGCAATAATGACTATAGTATATGCGTGCCATCCTCTCTGTTAAATAACATTATATGTCTGTGCTATAAAAAAAAGATGCAGATTTCTACCTTATATCGCAGCTGCTCCCGGCGCTCACGTGACCGCTCGGCTATCTCTGCTCCTCTCCTCCCCTCCTCCCCGGCTGACGTCAGCGGGAGTTCTCAGCCCCACCCAGAAAAGCTGTCAGCCCAGGAGAGGAGAGGGCCGAGGAGTCATGTGAGCGCCGGGAGGAGCTGTGATATACGGTAGAAATCAGCATCTTTTTTATATAGAACAGACACTGGGACACATATCGTTATTTAACCAGAGGGAATGGCATGAATATACTATAGTGGCTTAACAATCACTTTAATATCTTGAAACTAAAACATTAATTAATATGGCTATATACAGCCATGGCCAAAAGTTTTGAGAATGACACAAATAATAATTTTCCACAAAGTCTGCTGCCTCCATTTTTTTGATGGCAATTTGCATATACTCCAGAATGTTATGAAGAGTGATCAGATGAATTGCAATTAAAGTCCCTCTTTGCTAAGAAAATGAACTTAATCCCCATAAAAAACATTTCACCACTGCATTTGTGAAGAAGACTTCAGGGCACCCAAGAAAGTCCAGCAAGCGATAGGACCATCTCCTATAGTTGATTCAGCTGCGGGATCGGGGCACCACCAGTGCAGAGGATGGAGGGGGGATCGGGGCTCCACCAGTGCAAAGAGTGGGGGGGATTGGGGCACCACCAGTGCAGAGGATGGAGGGGGGATCGGGGCTCCACCAGTGCAAAGAGTGGGGGGGATTGGGGCACCACCAGTGCAGAGAGTGGGGGGATTAGGGCACCACCAGTGCAGAGAGTGGGGGGGATTGGGGCACCACCAGTGTAGAGGGTGGAGGTGGGATCGGGGCACCACCAGTGCAGAGGGTGGAGGGGGGATCGGGGCACCACCAGTGCAGAGGGTGGAGGGGGGATCAGGGCACCACCAGTGCAGAGCTTGCTCAGGAATGGCGGCAGGCAGGTGTGAATACTTCGACACGTACAGTGAGGAGAAGACTTTTGGAGGATGGCCTGGTGTCAAGAAGGGCAGCAAAGGAGCCACTTCTCTCCAGGGAAAATATCAGGGACAGACTGATTTTCTGCAAACGGTACAGGGATTGGACTGCTGAGGACTGGGGGAAAGTAATTTTCTCTGATGAATCCCCTTTCCGATTCTTTGGGGCATCCGGAAAAATCCTTGCCCAGAGAAGAAAAAGGTGAGTGTTACCATCAGTCCTGTGTCATGCCAACAGTAAAGCATTATGAGATTCATTCATGGTTGGGGTTGCTTCTCAGCCAAGGAAGTAGGCTCACTCACAATTTTACCCAAGAACACAGCCATGAATAAACAATGATACAAAAACATCCTCCAAGAGCAACTTCTCCCAACCATCCAAGAACAGTTTGGTGAGGAACAATGCCTTTTCCAGCATGATGGAGCACTTTACCATAAGACAAAAGTGATAACTAAGTGGTTTGGGGAACAATATATTGAAAGTTTGGGTCCATGGCCAGGAAACTCCCCAGACCTTAATCCTATTGAGAACTTGTGATCAATTCTTGTGGCGGGTGAACAAAAAAACCCCACAAATTCTAACAAATACCATTGATTATGGAAGAATGGGGGGGGGGGCATCAGTCAGGATGTGGCTCAGAAGTTGATTGACAGCATGCCAAGAATTGCAGGGGTCTTGGGAAAAGAAAGGGACAACACTGAAAATATTGACTCTTTGCATAAACTTCATGTCATTGTCAATAAAAGCTTTTGACACTTATGAAATGCTTGTAATTATACTCCAGTGTCCCATAGCAACATCTGACAAAAAGATCTAAAAAAACGGAGGCAGCAGACTTTGTGAAAATCTATATTTGTGTCATTCTCAAAACTTTTGGCCACGGCTGTACTGTATACAGTATATACATAGGAATTGGTGGATAATTTTACTTTCCTTTCATAGGTATCACAACCACTGTACAAAGTACCAACAATTGAACTAAACTAGTAGACAACCAGGTCTGCACATCAGACCATCCCCTCAAATTCTTCTTCAGCAGACTAAAAGGGGTCGAGTCTATTCTACAGGATATGTTAATACAGCTTAGATTTGATTACTTAATCCCTAGGGCCTAATACTGTGAATGGACTATAAGGTCAATTCATCTATCGCACGGATAATGGGATACTCAGTTAGCTATATTTAGAAGTAAGAGGGAAGTTTTTTTCAAATAATACTTTACCACTAAATTGACCTGGTGCTGGGTTTGGAACCATGCCCGGGGCAAGCTGCTTATGGGATGACCTGGAAAGGATATGCATCCTGATGATCTTTTGTGAAAGTGAGATCAATAGAGGCATGATGATGATTAGAAGAGACCAATGATGATCAGTAGATCTATGGAGGGCCGGGCTAATCAGAAGAGAGCTAGATCTCATTTTCTCTTTGAACTTTTATCTTTATGCCCAAAAATTCCCTTATCTAAGGACTAGCCTAGAGGATGAATCCTAAAACATTTACTCTCACCTGATTGGGAAGCTATCTTACTGGTTAACTAGGTGTTTACTTAGTCAGTGGTTTCACCTGTCCACTAGATGGTGCTCTAAGACTAGTAATCTCTGTATTAGGTCTTCTGGGAATAAAATTGCATCGCATACTAGCACATTATGAAATACTTACCTTAGAACGAAACCTTGCAGTGACAAGCTGTCACCGCTGACAGGGCTTCCATCTACCCATCTTCTTGGGACTGGATTCTTTCCTAAATGTACAAACCCTGTTTCCCCGAAAATAAGACCTAGCGTGATTGTCGGTGATGGCTGCAATATAGGCCCTACCCTCCAAATAAGCCCTACCCTAATTCCCTGTAAATAAGCCCTACCCTGAAAATAAGACCTACAAGGACTTTAACTAGGGCTTATTTGGGAGGTAGGGCTTATATTGCAGCCATCGCCGACAATCACGCTAGGTCTTATTTTTGGGGAAACAGGGTAATATAACTGGGTAGTAACATTTATAGGTAAAGTTGATCCAGGGAAAATCCATTTGCCTCTCGGGGGATCAGGAAGGAATTTTTTCCTCTGCTGTAGCAAATTGGATCATACTTTGCTGGGGTTTAGAATTGTGTGTATAGAATTGTGTATATGGGATTTTTTTTTTTTGGTTGAACTAGATGGACTTGTGTCTTTTTTCAACCTGACTAACTATGTTACTATGTTCTTTCCAGGCTTGCGGGCTCCTGCTGTATGAGTGGCCGGGGCCGCAATGAAGTCACTCCTGTGCATGCCCGGGAGCCCTCAGCTGCATCATGGAGCTCTGAAGATCCAGCACGGTATGCCAGGCCTTCAGAGCGCATGTGCCAGTGATGTCACCGGCTGCATCCAGTGTAAATATCTCCTAAACACTGCAAGTTTAGGAGATTTTCACCATACCTCCAGGATAGCCCTTTTTATAGGGTTACCTGTAGGTACAAGTTAAAAAATAATGACCACTTTAATATACTAGAGTGCAGTGGTGGCCGCTCATGCAGGGCGCAGAGACGCCATCCCCCCTAATCCATGCACCCGGCCCCTAATCTACATGCTGGGCTCCGGACGCATGGATTTCAATGTTTTTTTTTTTTTTTCTTTTTCGAAGTACATGATTACAGCCAGAGGCTCTAATTGGCTTCAAAAAGGGTGGGCTCGGGGTGCAGAGCACTGCGCCCAGAGCCCACCCAGTTGTGTGACATTAGCGAATTAATATTCGCTAATGTCTTCCTGTTTCTCCTCCCGGCCAATCAGGAAGCGGGTCCTAAAACCCGATCGGCCGGGAGTCCTAAGACCCGATTGGCCACGAGTCCTAAGGCCTGATTGGCTGGGAGGAGAAGTGACAGCTGGGACTCGGGAGGAGATGCAGGGAGGAAGCCGCGACCTGGATGGGGAAGTGTGGGGCTGGCGGAGGGGCCTGGTGAGCGATGCGGCGATCGAGCGACGGGGGGGGGGCGGAGATCAGTCAAGCGAGCGCTAGGGAGGGGTGGGGGTTGGTTGGCTGGCTGTTTGAAGGGGTGGTTGGCTGGTGCCGGCTGCCCCCCCCCCCCAAGAAAATTGAGCACCAGCCGCCATTGCTAGAGTGTATCTTTTGCACTAATAATGCAATGTAGTGTATTATCTAGTAATAGTTCTCTCTTTTGGTTTCCATGATAGTTCCAGAGTCGGCGAGCAGCATGACTCCCATCATTGCGGGGTCCATAGCCGCTGTGTTTTTACTACTCATCCTTCTTTTCCTGGTGATCCTATGGAGGAGCCACTCTTCACGGTTTGTGTCTGTCTCTGAAATGAAAGGAAGATATGTTAAAATGTCATTAGATTAAAATTCAGATCAGATCCTTGATGTGCAGGGTGGAGAGTTAATAAAACATAATGAAGTGTATCGATGTTTCCTTCCAAACTCATTAAGCCTTCATGCACACTGGATGTTTTCGCAGCTGCTTCTAGGAGCGTCTGGCATTTTTTTCTTCCTGCTTCTAAACTCCCCTCCATGTTATCCTGTGTCCATAGGCACACAGAGGCTTTTAGAAGCGTTTAACCCCTTCCCGACCACCACACGCTCATATACATCGGCAGAATGGGAGGGGTGGGCAAAAGGGCGTACAGGTACGTCCCCTTTAAGACGCGGCATTGTGGAAGCGTGTGCCTCGTGAAGGTAGACAAAGAAATTCTGGACAGCCGCACACGGGTAAAAGCTTCTTAAGCCTCTATTTGTGAACCAGGATCACAAAGTATACACGACACCAAAGCAGAGTGGTACAGAAAGACAGCCGACGCGTTTCAAACTTATACCAAGTGCTTACTCATAGCTCCGTGACCGCGGGTCCCACGGACTTGATGTCCGCCGGGGGGCCCGTGATCGTGTCACGGAGCGGCAGAACGGGGAGATGTCTATGTAAACGAGGCATTTCCCGTTCTGCCTTGTGACAGGACAGAGATCACCGCTCCCCGTCATCGGGAGCAGTGATCGCTGTCATGTGAGGTGTAGCCCCTTCCCCCACCAGAATCACTCCCTAGGACACACTTAACCCCTTCATCGCCCCCTAGTGTTTAACCCCTTCCCTGCCAGTGTCATTTATACAGTAATCAGTGCATTTTTATAGCACTGATCGCTGCATAAATGTCAGTGGTCCCAAAATAGTGTCAAAACAATCTGTCATTTCCTCCAGTCTTTCCCATCCCCTTACAGTTAGAACACACACTAGGGAACACAGTTAACCCCTTGATTGCCCCCCCAGTGTTTAACCCCTTCCCTGCAAGTGACATTTATACAGTAATCAGTGCATTTTTATAGCACTGATCACTGTATAAATGTCAATGGTCCCAAAATAGTGTCAAAAGTGTCTGATGTGTCCGCCATAATGTCGCAGTCACGATAAAAATCGCAGATCGCCGCCATTACTAATAAAAAAAAAAAATAATAATAAAAATGCCATAAAACTATCCCCTATTTTGTAGACGCTATAACTTTTGCGCAAACCAATCTATATACCCTTTTTTTTTTCTACCAAAAATATGTAGAAGAATACGTATCAGCCTAAACTGAGGAAAAAAATCGTTTTTATATATATATATATAAAATATATATATATATAATATATATATATATATATATATATATATATATATATATATATATATATATATATATATATATATATAAAAAAAAAATATATATATATATATATATATATATATAAATATATATATATATAATTTTTTTTTTTTTGGGGGGGGGGGGGGATATTTATTATAGTAAAAAATATTGCTTTTTTTTTCAAAATTGTCGCTCTTTTTTTGTTTATAGCGCAAAAATTAAAAACCGCAGAGGCGATCAAATACTACCAAAATAAAGCTCTATTTGTGTGACAGGGGCTTTTAGAGGCAGGAAAAAACCCCACTGCTAGTGCATCCAGGGGCAGCAGAGTTTTGGCAGAAAAAAAAAACGCCTAACGCCTCTAAACGCGCCTAAATGCCAGGCTTGTTTAGCACTTGAGAGTTTATTCATTTCGATAGCTAGAATAATTTATTATTCTGTCCAATGATATTAATGAACACCCAAGCTCTTGATGCCTGTAAAACGTGCCTAAAAGCTTTTAAAAGCTTTAGACTCTTTTTTTTTTTTACTAGCGTTAGATGTTTTTTTTTCTGCCAAAACATTGCTGATAGGAGGAAAGACTTCTAGGAGAGTTTGCAAAACGTCCCGTGTGCCTGAGACCATAACGCAAGCAGATGGGTAACCAAAGGGGGCCTGAGTGTATACTGATTTACCGAATACAACAAAACATAAAAGAGGAAATCCCAATCGAATAGTGTAAAGAATTACCTTTAACCACTTGACCTCCGGAAGATTTACCCCCTTAATGACCTTAAAGAAAAAAGGAGATTAAGGTCTGGTGTGACCCCTCCGACACCTCCATTCCTAATAGCCCTGGGACTTTAGATGAGGTGAGAGAGGTTTGGCCAATGTTCACAGCGAACACTGAGACAAAATCAATCTATTAATTTCAAAATGTTATGTAACGGAGCGGCAACAATGATTGTGAGTTACCCGGCATAATAGCCAATGTACACAACACAGATGAAAGTAGATTTATTACAAATGTTATACATCAATGAGCAACAATATAGCTTGAAAGTTGCTGGGTCAGTAAATACACATACAGAATAAGAAAATAAAATGTACATACATGTGGACAGGGAAGCATGCAAACATAACGCAGACATCAATAATACCCAGCATGTACCGGCATAAAACAAGCATCAATAAAGCCCTACGCGTTTCGCGAGACCCCGCTCGCTTCTTCAGGGACGGATGCATGAATGTTGTATCTGCAATGTAAATGATAAGATCAATAGATGTATCTTGTTGATAAATGGGGGCAGGCGGGATGATTGGCAAAAGAGTTCTGAAGCAGAGACCTTATATAGCGCCGTCAATTTACGCAGCGCTTTACATATACATTGTACTTTCACATCAGTCCCTACCCTCAAGGAGCTTACAATCTAAGGTCCCTAACTCACATTCATACATACACATACCAGGGACAATTTAGACAGGATCCAATTAACCTACCAGCATGTCTTTAGAGTGTGGGAGGAAACCGG
Source organism: Lithobates clamitans (assembly GCA_037952925.1). Classification (NCBI taxonomy): domain Eukaryota; kingdom Metazoa; phylum Chordata; class Amphibia; order Anura; family Ranidae; genus Lithobates; species Lithobates clamitans. The sequence goes on from JBBGZY010000764.1 coordinate 94,379, forward strand.
AGTACCCGGAGGAAACCCACGCAGGCACAGGGAGAACATGCAAACTCCAGGCAGGTAGTGTCGTGGTTGGCATTCGAACCAGCAACCCTTCTTACTGCTAGGCGAAAGTGCTACCCACTACACCACTGTGCCGCCCTTATACTTACCGAAAAGCTGAGATAAATCGCCAAACGCTGGATATCAAGATGGCGGCCGTGTAGTGCATCCAGTTCGGGAGCTGAGGAGGCGGAGCAAACAAAGGCCACAACAAGGGAACATCTGGAGGATCGGCACAGTCTATTTCTCACTGCGGTCTCCACTTAGCCCCTTAAAATCATGTCTAGAAAAAATTTGCAAGCATTTTGAATCAAATAAATTGATTTTGTCTCATTGTTCTCTGTGGACATTGGCTAAACTTCTCTCACCTCATTTAAAGTCCCAGGGCTACTTCTCTTTTTTTTTTCTTTAAAGTGTAAGTAAACCCCACTATCGTTTTCAGCCAAGGAAGCCGCCATCTTTGCCTCTGTTTAAACTACAACTGCCATGAAGCTGCACATGTGATCAGTTATGAGCAGCCATTGGATAGTTTGACAGTTTGGTTGAGAGCACAACCAATGGGAGTGTTACATTTCCGGCATGTGCCGGAAATGAAGCTGTTTTATGGATGGGTTTACTTCCGCTTTAATGACCTTAATGACCGGGCCATTTTTTGTGATATGGCACTGCGTTGCTTTAACTGACAATTGCGCGGTCATGCGACGCTGTACCATACCTCTCAACTTTTTGAGATACGAATGAGGGACACCTATTATCAAAAGTATGTTGGCATGGGACACACCCCCTGCCACACCCCCTTTGAAGGAGAATTAAACAAAAAATTCTGCTTTATTACGACTTCTATTTCTTCATATTGGCTTTTGAAATTTACAAATGCAGCAATTTAGAAAGTGGATGAAAGGTTTAGCACCGGGAAACACTTTTTTTGAAAGATAAATAGTGCTGCCATGCGGATGGTTGTAATATGTCCTTCGCTTTGTACTAGACACGTGCGGTTCATTTTGTTCCGAATAAATATTTGGACAAAATTTTCATTATTCTGAGATTTGGATATGTCCGAATACCCAGTATAAAAGAAGTTTACAGAATGCGCCGAATAAGAAAACGAAATTCATTCAGAATTTCTGAAATTCAAATTGAAATTCGAATCGGAGTTTACATCAAATTCCAGTCAAATTCGAACTGAAAACATGTTTCTGAAATCAAAGACTGTGTGTGTGTGTTATTAGAGTACCATTTGGAAATAATGCTGTTTTTTGTTAAGCCAAAAGGTGATTTAAAGAGTCATTGTAATCATTTGATGACGATTTTTTTTTTGTTTGTTCACTTTGCCACATTCAAATCGAAAAAAAAAAAAATCTAAAGTTTTCAAATCGGTCGATTCAAAATATATCGATTCTAACGCTTCGAATCGTAAAAATCAGTAAACTTTGTAAACTTTTAAAGAAAACTTTGAAAACTTTGAAAACTTTTAAAGTAAACTTTTAAAGAAAATTTGAAAAAGACATAAAACAAATTCCGTATACGTATTCTGAATACGAATCCCGAATACAACTTGAACGGATCAAATAAATTTAACAAAAGTAAATAACTAGATTAATGAATCTAAAGGAAACAAAACAACATTTTTTTCGTCATACACATCAACATGGGGACAAGGTGCTTTGGGGTGGGGGCGTAGGGTCCCCCTAGTCCATACCAGGCCCTTATCTGAGCATGCAGCCCAGCAGGTCAGGAAAGGGGTGGGGTTGAGCAAGCGGCCCCCTTCTGAACCATATCAGGCCACATGCCCTCAACATGGGGGGGAGTGCTTTGGGGCAGAGGGCTCTGCCCCCCCCACCCCAAAGCACCTTGTCCCCATGTTGATGGAGAGAAGGGCCTCTTCCCAACAACCCTGGGCTGTGGTTGTCGGGGTCTGCAAGTAGGGGGCTTATCGGAATCTGGAAGCCCCCTTTAACAAGCGGGGCCCCCAGATCCCGCCCCCGCAATATGTGAATAGGTATCGGGTACATCGTACCCCTACCCATTCCCCAAATAAGTGTCATAAAGTAATAACCACAAGAAACAGTTTTTGACAAGTCCTTGACCAGCCCCCCTGCCCCAAAGCACCCACCCCTCTATGTTGGGGGCATGTGGCCTGACATGGTTCAGGAGGGGGTGGGGGCGATCACTAGTCCCCTCCCCTTTCCTGACCTGCCAGGCTGCATGCTCGGATAAGGGTCTGGTTTGGATTTTTTTTATGGTGTGGGATTCTACTTAAAATCCATACCAGACCCAAAGGGCCTGGTATGGACTGGGGGAGGGGACCCTACGCTGTTTTTGGTTACATTTTTCTATTGCTGAGCAATGCCGGCATTCTTTTCTTTACATTCATCGGTCTGTGGGGAAGCCATGGTTTTTAAGGACGCGGGTGGCCGGCTTCCTGGCCCGCTGCTTAACAACCAGCTATTTCTTCATACAGAATTCGGATAGTTTTTCAGCCGATCCAAATTTTAAACGTTCTGAAAAGTTGGAATTCATTAGAATTTTAATAATTGAAACTAATTTTAACGAAAATGAAATTAAACGAAAACTAAACGGAACAAATTCCATAACGAAACGAAAATAGTAACATAGCGAATCTATCCGAAATTGAACAAAACGAAATTTCCATTCTGCACATGTCTAATGTGCTGCTTTAACTCAGGAAAGTAATGGATTTAGTCCCTGCTTTGAAGGAAAAGAAAATCCATCACTCCCCCCCCCCCGTCAGAACAAAGCTCTGTCTTGTTTACAGAGGCAGAGCTCCGTTCTGTGTCTCTGCCCAATGATCTGCGGGTGGCAACAGACATTCAGTGCCCGGCACCCGCAGATCAGCTTCTGCTGTCAGTAATCACAGCAGAAGAGGCCCAGCGGCAGCTAGTGCCCCCTGTAGGTGGAAGTAAAGAATTGCGTATATATACGTGATTCTGCACTGGAGAGGCACCCTGTAGCAGTAAATCTGCTATGGGGCGGTCAGTAAGTGGCTAAAATATTAAAGGCAGTGTTGGTAAAAGAGCCAAAAGCAATATCAAAAGTCACATTATAGTGATAGCAACACTATTGCTAAACCCCCCAAGCCTGGCCAGCCATAAGGGAGTACACAAGGAGCTGGAATCAGGTGCCAGTGATGGTGTCCACAATTGTACTTTTTTTTTAATAACTTTTTATGGATTACAGAATGCTGATATCATCTGATTTTAAGAAGTTGATGAAACTAGTCATATGCATGGGAAGGGCTTCAGTTCAATCGCTAGAAGTCATAATCTGACCTTACAGTGTTTAGATAAATGTATATATTTTTTTCTGCTACAGTAAATCAAGACGTTCATCTAACATCCCATTAAAGGCTCAGACTGGATTAGGTAAGTTAAAAATACCGGTAGTTATATTTTTGGGAAAATATTTGGGTCGGAGGATACTGGGGGTCCAAATACCCCATTTTTACTTTAATTACATATCTGTTTCAAGAGAAGCACTAGGAGGTTGGAAGCAGGCCAAAGTTTACAGGTGAGTACAGGTGAGTACTGCTACTGGAAGCAGGCATTGAGGGTACAGATGAGTACAGGTGAATACTGCCACTGGAAGCAGGCATTGAGGGTACAGATGAGTACAGGTGAGTACTGCTACTGGAAGCAGGCATTGAGGGTACTGGTGAGTAAAGGTGAGTACTGCTACTGGAAGAAGGCATTGAGGGTACGGGTGAGTACAGGTGAATACTGCCACTGGAAGCAGGCATTGAGGGTACGGGTGAGTACAGGTGAGTACTACCATTGGAAGCAGGCATTGAGGGTAAGGGTTAGTACTGCCACTGGAAGCAGGCATTGAGGGAACAGATGAGTACAGGTAAGCACTGCCACTGGAAGCAGGCATTGAGGGTACGGGTGAGTACAGGTGAGTACTACCATTGGAAGCAGGCATTGAGGGTACGGGTGAGTACAGGTGAGTACTGCCACTGAAAGCAAGCATTGAGGGTAAGGGTTAGTACTGCCACTGGAAGCAGGCATTGAGGGTCCAGATGAGTACAGGTAAGCACTGCCACTGGAAGCAGGCATTGAGGGTACAGATGAGTACATGTGAATACTGCCACTGGAAGCAGGCATTGAGGGTACAGATGAGTACAGGTGAGTACTGCCACTGAGAGCAGGCATTGAGGGTACAGATGGGTACATGTCAATACTGCCACTGGAACCAGGCATGGAGGGTACAGATGAGTACAGGTGAATACTGCCACTGGAAGCAGGCATGGAGGGTACAGATGAGTACAGTTGAATACTGCCACTGGAAGCAGGCATTGAGGGTACCGGTGAGTACAGGTGACTACTACCATTGGAAGCAGGCATTGAGGGTACGGGTGAGTACAGGTGAGTACTACCATTGGAAGCAGGCATTGAGGGTACCGGTGAGTACAGGTGACTACTACCATTGGAAGCAGGCATTGAGGGTATGGGTGAGTACAGGTGAGTACTACCATTGGAAGCAGGCATTGAAGGTAGGGGTGAGTACAGGTGAGTACTACCATTGGAAGCAGGCATTGAGGGTACGGGTAAGTACAGGTGAGTACTACCTTTGGAAGCAGGAATTGAGGGTACGGGTGAGTACAGATGAGTACTACCATTGGAAGCAGGCATTAAGGTTACGCGTGAGTACAGGTGAGTACTGCCACTGGAAGCAGGCATGGAGGGTACAGATGAGTACAGCACCTGAGAGGCTCAGCTGAAGCATATCAACCTATTGCTTGAAAGCCAAACCATGCATCATTTCACAGCTAAAGCATTGCTAATCAGGAGAACTGTCTCCCAGTTGGCAGGCCGCAGTGAACAGAAGAGATGTCCCTTTTTTGGTCATGGCACCAGTGCTCCTGAAGAAATTCTAGAGGTGATGGTGGACACATCCTAGCGGGGAGACCCAGCACTGGATCCCACCATTGCTATTAGTCTACTAACTAACTCCCCCAATAGCTCTGGTTGTTTCATATCTCACTTAATAGTTATCCACATAATCATGAGTGAGACTTCCATCTATGAGTCATGTTTTATGATGACGCCTGTAAAGACTGGAATTGTAAAATCTTGAATCAAGCACACTTTGTGAATCATTCTATCATGCTAGATTTGGCAGAGAATAATCATCTCTGGAGGATAACTATTTCTCTACAACCCTTCCAGGCAAGAAGCGAGACATCCCTGTAGACAAATTCCCGGAAGTTGTGAAAAAGTTCCGAAAGAATGAATTAGTGGATCATGATGAAGATGAGGAAGAGAATGCAAACATTTCCCTGGTTGGGCGATACCTGGAATACCAGGTAGGACACAGTATGGTTTGGCGTTCACACATGGCCTAAAAGTTGTCAGAAATTGGAGTCTGTTCGAAGCTATGATGGTAATACTGACAGAATGATAATGAGCTCCTCCAAGAAACTCTTGTTGTACACATAAAATGTCCCCATTATACTGGAAATCCTCTATGTACAGATTTTTGAAGACTAAAATTTACTTTTAGAATTAGTTTAACATGTTTATGCTTGTATGAGATTTTAGTGGTTGGTTTTACATTTACTTTAACTGATTCCAATATCTCTGTGTAGGATCTTCCCGGGGGATTTATGAGTTCCTGTGCTGTTGGTCAGGCTGAAGAGAACCAAGCTAAGAATCGCTACAAAAAGGTCGTACCATGTAAGTACAAGATCTCAGACAACGCAGTCTACATCAATGTTTCCCAACCTTTTTTCAGTCATGACACCCTTCAAAAGTATGCAAAATCTCAAGGTACTCCAGTCTGATAGGTAAAAAATGTAAATGTCTTATCAATGGGAAACCTAAATTTGTGACGATGCGCACAACCACCTTGATGAAATTAACTTCACTTAAGAAGCCCCCTTCACGTTGGAGGTCCCCGTCCTGTTAGAGGTCCTCTTCACATCAGAGCCCCCCCTCCTTCATGTCAGAGGCCCCCATCCTGTCAGGGTCCTTCATCACATCAAAGTTGTCTTCATTCATCAGAAGCCCCCCATCCCCACAGGATCCCCCATTACAGATTCAGAACCCCCATCACCTCAGAGTAACCCCATGACAGAATCCCCCATTACATCAGAATCTCCCCATCATCAAGGTGTTGCCCCATCATGGAGTCATCTCTTCCATCTCTGATCCAGGACAAACTGAGTCTTGTACTTGTGGAACCACAGGGGAACCAAAATGGCACCCCATGGTTGAGAACAACTGCTCTATACATTAGGCTTGTGTTTTGCTTGGTGTCTATTAAAAGTTCTTGCAGTAAAATCCAAGAAAGCGTAGACCTCTGCAGTGTATTAATGTGCTTTACTGAACAGAAAAAAAAAAGCACATACAGCTGTAGGATACACAATTCATAGTTTGCAAAGTATTACGCAATGTTCCTACAACATGTGTAAGCCAATTATCCTTTCTAGCCAATAAACATGTATGCAATAGGTATACTAAACAGCTACTTAACTTGCGTCTGTCATTGATGGAATCTTCTCATGGCTCCTTGCTCGCTCAGAGTCCAGCACAAAACTTCTGTGTTCTTCTTTGTCTCCAGAACCAAGTCTTGGCTCTTTGTCTTCCAAAACAACTCTCCTTTGTCTGGCCAAATGGACTGATGCCCGTTCCTTTATTTCCTGCTACGTCGTATCCTGTAAGAAGCTCACAAAGTAGACCTACAGGTTTGTTAGGATTTCAATAGGAGAGTTTTAGCTTTCTAAAACAGCACATAGCCTTAAAATCTAACAATTAATAAATATCTATGCTATAAAATCACCCAAAAATATCCATAGCAACACATTCCACCTCCTGATTTTAAAGCATATGTGAGAAACTGAAACTTAGCATTCTCAGCAGCTTTACAACCTTTGTCCAGGAAAGGGTGAAATAAACCCCCCGTATTGTAAATGGTAGGAAATGTTTCCTTTCAACCCCTGTATGTTTTGGCCGATCAGACTTTTGTCTCTGAAAAGCTACAACATTCCTTTCAGTAGGCTAAGCAATGTCCTTGGCAGTCTGTGTAACGTAGATGGAAAGGAAAGTCCAGATGAAAGTCCCTTGTCCTCCTGGTCCTAAGGAAATGCTCAGATGAAAGTCCACCCCAATTCTATCAGGAAATCATCCGCATCTTCCTCAGGTTTTCATCTCCTCTTCTGGTTTGCCTCATCCCATCTGGCCTGGTCATCTGCTTTGCCACCTCCAACTCTCAATGCTCAGTACCTTTAAAGAGTAGGAGACAAAGCAGATTATATGCTCGTTCTAACTGTGCCAAAAAAACATAACTCACTGCTCATATTTCCCTATATGCCCATTGTAAACTGCAAAACTATTGTAGGGTGGCCACTGCTACCTTGTAGCACTTTCATGGAAAGGCATTGATTTCTCTGTGCTGTCCTGGGAACACTGGTCTGCTGTTATCCAGGCTTTACAGCATGACACTCTCTAGCAATATGCCCCAGTCTATGACAGCAAAAACATCTAATGTGACTGAATCTACTATTCCCAGCCACTTGCTTCTATCTCTTATGCAAAGGTGGTGTAGTAATCATATCTATTTCCTCTCTAGAAACCTCCACCTTAAGTAAATCAGTCCACATGCGTCTCCTCCATAGGCCTTAACTTACTTTGATCTAAACCAGCTCAGTCATCTCTACTTTGAACTGATCAGATTCCCAGCTTCCCCTTTATGGGAAGTAACAGTGACACATGTCCTCTTTTTGCTTACAGGTTTAGGGCTTTTGTCTTTTGTTAGGGCATCATTAGACTTGTTTATGAGGGTTGAACACCACTCATTCATATCTTTAGCCACTGCAGGTTTGACTTTGAGTGGCCTACTTTCGAAACCTCTTGCCTTGCTTGCAGTGTCTTCCAAAAACTTGGTCCTTGCTCCTTCAGCAAGTCTCTTTCTACCTCTGCCGTTTTCCTCTTTTCAGATTCAGTATGTGGAGCATGCAGGAAGTGCAAACCAAACACAGAAACTGCCCACATCTCTCCCTTACTGAAGCCAACATTTTTAAGACTAAAATCTGAGGAAAAATCAGAGACTCCATCACCCCAAGCTCCATTCAAAGGAGAAGCATACCTAGCAAGCTCCTTTGCAACAGACATTCACTGCCTGTCTCTGGCCCAGGCAGGCAGGGTGCACGCCTTCTTCTCCTGAACACCAGAAACTTTCTGCAGCCTTCCTCTTCCTAAACAGTGTAAAATGCATTTTTCCCAGCACAAGCAAAAGAAAACACCACAGAAAACAGATCTGCTTCAGTTGAGCTTTAAAGGAAATCCCGGACGAGCCCCCAATTGTTTTGTTTGGTGTCTAGTAAAGGTTCTTGTGGTAAAAGCCATGGAATCTTAGACCTCTGTAGCGTTTTAACCACATCAGCCCCGGAAAAAGAGCGACAATTTTGAAAAAAGACACAATATTTTGTACTCGTTGCTATAATAAATATCCCCAATTTTTTTTTAAAAAAGCAAATTTTTTCCACAGTTTAGGCTGATATGTATTCTTCTGCATATTTTTGGTAATAAAAATCGCAATCAAGGTATATTGGTTGGTTTGCGCAAAAGTTATAGCGTCTACAAAATAGGGGATAGAGTTATGGCATTATTATTATTATAATTTTTTTTAATAGTAATGGCGGCGATCTGCGATTTTTATCGGGACTGGGACATTATGGCGGACACATCGAACACTTTTGACACCATTGACAATTATACAGCGATCAGTGCTATAAAAATGTACTGATTACTGTGTAAATGTCACTGTCAGGGAAGGGGTTTAACACTAGAGGGCGATCAAGGGGTTAACTGTGTTTCCTAGTGTGTGTTTTAACTGTAAGGGGATGGGACAGACTGGAGGAAATGACAGATCGTGGTTCTTACCTAGTAGGAACTCACAATCTACCTCTCCTCTCCTCACAGAACTGGGATATGTGTCTTTACACAAACACACGTCCCTGTTCTGGCTCTCGTGCCCACAATCACGAGTGGGCAGTGGTCATCGCGACCGGCGGTCATGCATCAGCACTCCCGCAGTGCAGGGGGCGTGTGTGCGAGCCTCAGGCTCCACATGCGCGCCTACTATCCCGCTTAAAGGAGCTGATGTACAGCTACGACGGTTCGTGGGATTGTGCCGACCTGCCACAGTATAATGACAGCGGCTGGTCGGCAAGTGGTTAATGTACTTTACTGAAAACAAAAAACTGCACATACAACTGTAGGATACACAATTCATAGCAGGTAAAGTATTATATAATATTCCTACAACATGCACAAGCCAATTATCCCTTAAGCTTGTACAATATGAATAAGCTTGTACAATATGAATGCAATAGGTATACTAAATAGCTACTTAACTTGGGCCATTCATTTATGAAATCTTCTCATGGCTCCTTGCTCACTCAGAGTCCAGCACAAAACAATCTGCTTTCTTCTTTGTCTCCAGAACCAAGTCTAGCCTCATTATCTTCCAGAACAACTCTTCTTTTTCTGGCCACATGGCCTATCCCCCCCCCCCCCATTTCCTGCTACATCTTATTCTGTAAGAAGCTTCACAAAGTAGCCCTACAGATTCATTAGCTTATCAATAGGAGAGGCATAGCTTCTAAAACAGCACATGGTCTTAAAATCCAACAGTTAATAAATATCTGTGCTATACAATCACCCCAAAAGTATCCATAGTATACAATGTAACTTTATGCATTGACAAATCTCCATAGACCCATCCCAGCTCCCCTTTAATGTATGCCTTTGTAGGGCTCAGACCATAGACTGGCAATGAGATAACGGAAGCAGTGAAGTACAATCACTGTGCTCCGATACTAAGAAGCAGAAACTGTGTAAGTGGGGCTTAAGGCACCCTAAAGGGGAACTCTAGACTGTTCACTTGTTAATACCCTGCCATGTAGGTGGAGGCCGCGGTCATGAGAAATCTGCATCTTGGCAGCACTCAAACTTAGAAGTCAGCACATGTTGTGGCACAAATAACCCTTCATGTCTCGTTCACTTCACAGTGATGTTACACTTGACTAACTGTACATAGACTTCTTTCCACGGTGCAGCATTTGTGTGGGCATACTGCAGACAGAGCCTGTATCCCGCTTTCCAGCCCAGCCTTGATGCCACCTCACTCTCAGTGACATGCTATTGAGGATCCTCTTACACTTTCTCTCCTGTGACATACAGATAGATACACGGGGGCTCGGTCCCGTCCCAGGTATGGGGCACCAGCCACTAGGGAGGGGGTGCACTTAGTAACCTTCTTGCTACCGGGGCATGCCATCATCCTTGCCTAGTCACACAAGCCAGCTGGCAGCATAAGCACCAAACACTCCATTGGTTACTCATGACAATGGCAATTAGATCTTTACATGCAGAATTCTCCACTCGTGAACCTTTGGTAGTGTTCATCCATTTTTACAAGCCCTGTTCTTTTGTTATGCCATGCATTGCACCCCTTTGAGAGACTTCAGATCAGTCATTTTAAGAAATAACCACAGTAGTGCAAAGGCATACAGGAACAGTTCTTCCAAAGCAACTTCACCTATATTCCTGCCCCATAAAGCGACTGTACCTTAAGCAGATGGTAAGTTCATTCAATCAATCCCGTCAAGGCAAGAGTCCATTTAGACAGTGAATGCACAGAGGTAGCACATAATTCCTGGTGGCAATCCACAAAGTCCATGGGCGGTAGCTAAGGGTCCATAAGAGTCCCCAAGTTCTCAGACCCATAGGGAACCCCTACTGGGGCCCAGGAGGGGGCACAGTCCAGCAGAGTGACAGAAGTACCCATTCTTAGACCATCTCACATCCTAATGAAGCCTCGATATTCTGATTAGCAGTGTGTTTATGCTGTCAGTGTACAAATGTGCCGTCTGGGGGGTATCATGACTCAGATTCTGTCTTTGTTATACAGATGATGATTCTCGGGTGGTGCTGAGGTCCAGTTCCTCTAGATCAGATTATATAAATGCCTCCTACATTAATGTAAGTAAAGAGCTCTACCCAGATTTGTTACACACCTACATACTCTATAAAGCAGTACAATATTTGTGTATGTGAGTGTAAAATGTCTTATTTTCCAGGGATACAAAGCTCCAAAATTATACATAGCAACACAAGGTGAGTGACCAATCATACATATTATACTATGCATCAGATAAGGCTCTGTATATTATACTGTGCACTAGATAAAGATCTATGTGTTAAATTCATATATCCTTCAGCACTGGGTTGGGGAGATCTGTACAGCCCAGTGTCTTGTGCACCGCACATACAATATATTGTCAAAAGTATTGGGTCTTAGTCCGTAGGGTCCAATATTGGGGGTTCAACCCTTTGCAGCTATAACAGCTTCAACTCTTCTGGGAAGGCTGCCCACAAGGTTTCGGGGTGTGTCTATGGGAAGGTTTGACCATTCTTCCAGAAGCTCATTTGTAAGGTCAGGCACTGATACTGGACGAGAAGACCTGGCTCACAGTCTCCACTGTAATTCCTCCCAAAGGTGTTCTATCGGGTTGAGGTCAGAAGTCTGTGCAGGCCAGTCAAGTTCCTCCACCCCAAACTTGCCCATCCATGTCTTTACAGACCTTGCTTTGTGCACCTCAACATGATAGAACACCTTTGGGATTAATTAGAGAGCAGAGACTACGAGCCGGGCCTTCTCGTCCAGCATTAGTGCCTGACCTCGCAAATGCGTTTCTGGAAGAATGGTCAAACATTCCCATAGACACACTCCTAAACCTTGTGCACATCCTTCCCAGAAGAGTTGAAGCTGTTATAGCTGCAAAGGGTGGGCCAACTCAATATTGAACCCTACGGACTAAGACTGGGATGCCATTAAAGTTCATGTGTGTGCAAAGGCAGGCGTCCCAATACTTTTGATAATATAGTGTATTTTTTATAACAGCAAACAGTATAGTACAAAGACTCTTGTCTGCAGGGGTTCCTGTAGAATGTTTTATGATAATTTATTTCAGACGAATTACTCTTCTTCCAGGTCCCCTTCCTGAGACTCTGGCAGACTTCTGGAGCATGGTGTGGCAGGAGAACAGTTCCGTCATTGTGATGCTGACAGGATTGCAGGAAAAGACCAAGGTGAGATAATGAATGGTGAAGGTGAGATGATGAGAGGACAATGAAGCTGAGAGGATAGGAATCTTTGATGGATAGAGGAGTGAAGAGAAAATAGTGGATAATGAATGTGTGGTGTGTGATAGCCTGTAAATGTGAGATGGCCAGGAAAGACAGGTCAGGTTGTAAAAGGTTGACAAAATTATACACAGTGATGGTGAGGTAGTAATAAAAGTGAGATGAGTGGACAGTGAAATAAAACAATAAGTGTAGTCAGTGTGAAATGGTGGACAATAAGAGTGAGATGGTGAATAGTCAAAGTTGAATGATAGAATGAGAACATGAGATAGTGGGCAGTAAAGATGAGCTAAAAGAATAATAATGTGAGATGGCGGCTCATGAAGATAAGATTGTGGGCCACGGGAATGAGATGGTGGACCATGAGACTGAGATTTTGGGCCATGATAATAGGATGGTGGGCCCTTAGTATGAAATGAGGGATCATGAGTATCACATGATGAACAGTGACTATTGGATGATGGACCATGAAACTGAGATGGTGGACCCTCTGGCTAAGATGATGGGCCATGATAATGAGATGGTGGACCTTGGGCCTGAGATGGTGGACCCTAAGAATGAGATGGTGGAACAAAAAGTTGAGATGTGGACCCTGAAGCTGAGATGATGGGCCATAATGCGATAATGGACCATGATAATGCGATAATGGACCATGATAATGAGATGATGGACTATGATAATGAGGTGATGGGCCATGATAAAGCGGTGATGAGATGGCAGACTATTTGACTGAGATAGTGGACCTTGAGGCTAAGATGGTGGGCCATGATAATGAGTTGGGGGACCTTGGGACTGAGATAGTGGACCCTAAGAATGAGTCGGTGGAACAGAAATTTGAAATGTGGACCCTGAAGCTGAGGTGATGGGCCATAATGAGATGATGGGCCATTATAATGAGGTGATGGGCCCAGTGATGAGATGGTAGACCATTTGACTGCGATAGTGGACCTTGAGGCTGCAATGAGGTGCCATGAAAATGAGATGGAGAACCTTGGGACTGAGATGGTGGACCCTAAAAGTGAGATGGTGGACTGTAGAGTGAGATGTGGACCCTGAAGCTGAGTTGATGGGCCATAATGAGATGATTCAGATCCACAATACTTTATTAATCCTGAAGGGAAATGGGATAGGATGGGATATGCCATAATGAGATGGTGGACCATGGGACTAAGATGATAGACCATTAGACTGAGATTGTGGACCTTGAGGCTGAGATGATGGATCTTGGGACTTAAGAATGAGATGATGGACTGTAAAGTCAAGATGTGGACCCTGAAGCTGTGGTGATAGGCCATCATTAGATGATGTATCATGATAATGCGATAGTGGACCTTGGGACTGAAATGGTTACACTACTAGATGCCCTCAGTCCCCTCAGTTTAATAATGGAAAGTATCATACAACCCACTTCCTTTGAGCCCAGGCTGTTATTGACCCGCCTCAACCCCCTGACTGGGCAGTTAAAAGAGAAGTAGCATAGTGATGAGCTCTCTTTTACACTGTTCTCACCTTCTATTAGCATGTTCCTTGTCAACACATGAACTAATTGGCCTTTGGTGCTGCTTCTCCCACCCCCAGTCAGACCTCTGCTGTACAGTGAATGTAAAAAGCTGATACCAGGTCACATTCAAGTACTTACACTGCTTATATTTATAAAACACATGTAATGAAATATTAATGATTACAGAGCTGCATTGATTTGTGTCTTCTATATCTGTCTGCAGTTCAGATTTATTTATAAATGTCCCAATTTATCTTAGATTTAAACGTTGAATTCCCTCAGGTAAAATGTGAGTGCTACTGGCCAGAGCAGAGTCAGACCTACGGTGACATCACAGTTTCTGTCCAGAAAATCATCCAGACTGGAGCCATCACCATCCGCAGCTTCAGCTTGAAAAAGGTAAAGATTTTTTTTTTTTTTTTTTTTTTTTAAGCAATCCTAAAAAAGAAAAAAAATGTAATGGAACCAAAAATTCTATAATTTGTCCCATTAAAATGGCACTAAAATTATGCAACAAAGCATGGCAAAATGAATTACAAATTAAAAACCTTTTTTTGTGTGCATTTTTTGTGCTTTTTTTTAAATGTGACACTAAAAATATTAAAAAACAAAACAAAAGCAAAAAAAGCGTAAATATTAATGATTAGTAAAATAGAAAAAAAAAATAAATAAAAATCATCAAGAAACTAACATTCAGAGGAAAAGGGGAAAATAGATAATCAGGGCTGATTAGGGTAAATTAAAGGTTAATAAGGGGTTAAATAGACAAATTTTATTTACATTTTTTTTTTTAATTTTGCTTTGTGCTTTACTTTAACTGACCCTTGCAGATATAAATTCATCCCTTTGATCTGTAGATGAATAAAAACAAGTAGATAGAAATGCAACAATGTTACGTTTTATCTCTCTATCTCCCATCTGATCAATGTTTATAAACAATGTTACTTTGTTTCTCTCTATCTCCTGTCTGATCAATGTTTATAAACAATGTTACTTTGTATCTCTCTATCTCCGGTCTGATCAATGTTTATAAACAATGTTACTTTATATCTCACTTTCTCCGGTCTGATCAATGTTTATAAACAATGTTATTTTGTATCTCTCTATCACCGGTCTGATCAATGTTTATAAATACTGTTACTTTATATCTCTTTATCACCCATCTGAATAATGTTACTTTGTATCTCTCTATTTCCAGTCTGATCAATGTTTATAAAAAATGTTACTTTGTATCTCTCTATCTCCTGTCTGATCAATGTTTATAAACAATGTTACTTTGTATCTCTCTATCTTCCATCTGATCAATGTTTACAAACAATGATACTTTGTATCTCTCTATCTCCTGTCTGATCAATGTTTATAAACAATGATAGTTTATATCTCTTTATTACCCATCTGAATATTGTTACTTTGTATCTCTCTATCTCCTGTCTGATCAATGTTTATAAACATTGTTAGTTTATATCTCTTTATTACCCATCTGAATAATGTTACTTTGTATCTCTCTATTTCCAGTCTGATCAATGTTTATAAACAATGTTACTTTGTATCTCTCTATCTTCCATCTGATCAATGTTTATAAACAATGTTTTGTTCTCTCTGATCAATGTTTATAAACACTGAGTCAGACAGTCTGTTTTTGGACAGCAGCAGCTGCCAGAACTGCTGTATTTACAGAGAACCAGAATGGTTGTGGGGGAGATGGCGGGCGGTGGGGAATCAGCGGTGTATTGTTGGGCATGTGTAGCACATCCTGTATCTTCAAGTAGTTGAAGCGATCAAACACAAAAATGATATATATGATGTGATCTGTGAGCAGCATTAACACAGATGTCTTTTTTTTTTACCCCCCTGTAACCTTATGCTATTACCTGTTGATCCTGCCAGTAGATCCCTTATATTCTCCTCCTGTAATATGGATACAATGCTATCTAATGCCCGTCTCTCCGGTCCAGGTGCAGTCTATGGTGCAGATTACGGTGGAGCATCTGCAGTACTTGCGCTGGCCAGACCATGGGGTGCCCAGGAACACCTCAGACCTGGTGCAGCTGATAGAGCTGATGAACAAATGTAACACTCCCGGGTCGGGACCCGTCGTCGTACATTGCAGGTACGGTGCTATATATAGTTTGCAATCATAGAAGTACATAAGACAGATCGAATGTTCAGTATATATGCAGGCTGTGCTTCCTGCTCAGTGGGGATTGTGCTGTCCTCCTCCCTCAAACTCTACTGACCCAATTAATAGAACACTCTCCATGGAGTGCATCTATAAACAATTTGCAGAGGTATTTGTTTCTGTGAAACTGCATGTTCAAATGGCAGCAAGAATTCATGTGTTTTTAGGCTATTTTCTCTGCAGGCCAAATGTCAATTGTGTGGAATAGGATAAATCAGGAAAGTTCAGCATTATGGCCACCAGATGGAGCTGAAGTTTATAGGAAATGCATAGAAAATTACATTTCACACCTATTGCAAACATGAGGGATTATTCTCAATGTTTGTGTAAATGCTATGACATTTATATACTGGATTTGGGTAGAGAAGAAGAGTTTTAAGCCTTGCCAAGCGTTTAATACTAAGTACATGTATAAGAAATGTATAAAGGGAAGATTCCAGACAGCCGCACTCAAAATCAAATGCCGTTATTAAAAAAAAGAAGGTAATAATCCAAAAAGTACAAGCCACAGCAAACAACGGGTCACAGGAGCTGACGCGTTTCACACTTTCAAAAGTGCTTATTCATATTCATATTCTATGAATGAGTACTTTTGAAAGTGTGAAACGCGTCAGCTCCTGTGATCCGTTGTTTGCTGTGGCTTGTACTTTTTGGGTTATTACCTTCTTTTTTTAATAAAGGCATTTGATTTTGAGTGCGGCTGTCCAGAATCTTCCCTTTATCCAATTACCTATGCTTAGCCAGCACCTGCTGGTCCTATTCTGAGGAGAGCTACATTTCCAGACACCCTTCCTAGAGCGGCATCTCTCTTTCCCTTACATGTATAAGAAAGGCAGATCTTCTATTATTAACCTCTTGTCGATCACATAATGCATACATGTGGTGGCAGGATGAAGAATGTGGCATTATTATAGTAGGTGATCTGCACTCTTTGGGGTCTCGTTATAAAACAAATTTCTGTGCAAATGTCTCAGCCTTTACACAGCTGCCCCGAATAATCCTGGTAATGCATCTAATATGTGTATTTCCTATTATTTTCAGCGCCATCTAATGGCCATAATGGGGTATTTCTCTGATTGCAGTATTTCAGGAACATACCACTATATGGCCACTAGATGGAGCTGACGATTATATAAAACGCACATGAATGCACGTTTTATGGGGATTATTCGTGACAGCTGTGTGAATGGTGAGGCATTCACGCACGAAATGATTTATTAATAGACCCCCTTTGTGTCTTGTATGCCTGGATTCATTTTGGGCACTGGCGCATCATCAGGGGTCACAAGGGTTGCAATTGCGACCCCACCCCGGTTCCAGGGGGCCCGGGCATCATGGCACCAGGCATTACACCAGGCATCATGGCTGCCCATGGTCCCTCCACTTAGGAGCCGTTGTCATTCTCTCTGAGCTGTCTGCAGGAGGCAGGATGGCTCTAGATGGAGGACGGGAGCTGCCCGAGTTAACAAGTCGATGATTGGTTATTAGGATGCAGGGCAGTCCTAGCAACCAATCACCAGCTTGCAGGCCGTACCGCCCAGCCTTCTGTCCAGACGTGCTGTGTCTCCCGCCCTTCGCACTGTGTAAGGAAAGACAGGATGAGGGGGCGATGTGGGTGGGGGAACTGAGGACATTATTGGAATAGAGGCTATGAATATGAATGGTGGAAGCTGAGAACATTAATAGACCAGAGAACCTCTTACATCAGAGTTCCCCTTTACACCATTCAGCAGCATTCCCTCTTACATCAGGGTCCATAGAGTTCCCCTTTACATCAGGGTCCGTGAGTTCCGCTTTAAATCAGGGTCTGCAGAGTTCCCCCCTTGCAAGGTAAGGGGGGAATCCTGCAGACTCTGATGTACTGTAAAGGGAACTATAATGTAAGGGCAGGAAGGGACCCCACTGCAGAACATGTGAAAAGGTCCCCCTGCAAGCCTGTAATAAAATCCCCCGTGACGGGAGTAAGGAGCCCCGGGATCAATGGGAAGGGCCCCAGGCTCGGGTCGGGGAGCCCTTCATGGTTTCTTGCACCGGGGCCCTAAAAGTTCCAGTTATAAAAAACAGCATACTGGTTTAGGTTCAGCCTGTGGTAGGTGAGACCAGCTCTTCCTCCCTGTAAATCCCATTCACACTCCGGTCCTCCATGTTTGCAGTGCTGGGATTGGCAGAACGGGCACATTTATCGCACTGGACATTCTCCTGAAGATGGCGCATGCGGTGAATAAAGTGAACGTCTATAATTGTGTGTCAGAGCTGCGGAAGAAGAGAGTGAAGATGGTGCAGGAAAAGGTTTGTTCATCTACCATTGTCCTCCTTTATCTCACATCACTGACTTTATCAATTGAGTTTGTTCCTTCACATAGAGACCTCATCCAATGTCCCATGATTCCCTATATTCCCTTATAGATGACCAAGAGTTAATAAATAGCTATGGACGTTACTTTTTATTTATATAACTCTGACATATATCACAGTGTTGTACAGAGAACACAGAGCCAGTCACATCAGTCTCTGCACCAGAGGAGCTTCTCCACCAGGTGGTAAGGTTCTGCAGGGTGCTGTTGGCTCACTCTGCTGTGATCTCAGCTGAGAGAAGCAGCAAGCCTGGGGCCTCTCATGCAGGCTTTTCCCAGACAAGCATGGACCATGGCCTACTCCATGTGCTCAAGCTGCAATGGATCCTGGGCCTGTCCCTATGCAAGAGGAATCCTTACCAGTCCTCCAGGAGAGAGTGGTGAACAGACTTCGCCGGATTGCTAAAGAGGAACAGAAACTTGCTGTAATGAAAGAGGATCTCAGGAAAAAGAAATCCCTGCACAGTAAGTCTGGAAACCGTAAGAGGGAAGTATCCAAGCTGAAGTCACTGGAAGAGGCATTGAAAAAGCAGGAGAAGTTGGTCACCTCTCTGAAGGAAAGCAGTGGTGTGTTCAGAGAAAAGTGTGAGAATGAGGAGAGATGCCAACAGATGCAGGAGAGTGCCTGTGCCAGTGCCACCCAGAGGGTGGATGCCAGAGCAACGGCGACAGTATGGATGGGGGGGTAAGGAAGTGGCTTCACATGGTGGCCCCAGTACCCCTGTCTCAGGATCTGTCATGTTTGAGTCAGTATCTGCCCCCTCCCCAGCAGCCTGGGTCATCTCAGGAGGAGGTTGAGGAAAATTCAGGCCATTACAGAAATGGAGAGGCACAGACTCATCAGATGAGGATCATGATAATGGAGTGCTTGCTGAAAATCTCTCTCAATGTGTGGAGGACTTTCTTGAGATTGCATCTGCCAACAGATCCTTGCAATCAGCAGGGAATGCAGGAGGAGCTGGCTGCAAAGAGTCCCACATGGACACTAACAGTGCAGAGCAGGAGTGTCGCATGAACATTGAAGCTGCAGAGCAGGAGGGCTGTATGAACGCTGAAACAGCTGGTGTTTTTTCTAAACAGAAGACTTTACTTGATGATGGGACTGCTGGTATCTGTGGTACTTCTGGGACTATGGTGCTCACGACTGTTGTGCTGGAGGGGAGGAGGGAGGATCAAGTGGTGGGTAATTTACCAATCCAGATTTTAGAGGCTCCTATGCAGCCAGTTACTATTCTTATGCAACCAGTTAATGTGTCATCTTTCCCAGTTAGGAATTATGCTAAGGCTGTGTCAGGACAAAGTCATTCTGCTGGTGGTGGAAGGGAGCCAGTTATGCGACTTTCACCTAATGCACCTTCCATTAAACGAAGGAATGTGATACAGCCCAGATGGGAAGGAGGAGGTATTCCACCTATCAGGAGGGAGGTTGTGGATAAGATCCTAGCCATGGGATTTAAGGCGGAGGATATTTATGCTCTTATCAGTCGGGCTGTTTCCTTTGAATATGATTTGTCATTTGTGCGTCCAGAATCGCTGGATCTGTTTTGGGAACGGTTTGAGCGTGTATATGGGGGCCAGCCGGACTGGAAGGGGCTTATCCCCAAAGTTGTCTCACGACAGCCCTTGATTAAGAATGTGACTATCCTGACAAGGAATGAGTCTATACCCCCCCGAGGATTTATGGGTCTGGTTGAGGAGGTTTGGTGAAACATTGTGTCCCCTAAAAAAGATTGTGGATGATAGAGGAATCTGGACGGGTGGGTGGTCAGTGTCAATGAGGTTGAGTGTGTGTGGGAATGTGGTCCAGCATTTGTCCTACGCTGCCTTTATTGGTAGAGATAGGATTACCGTTTTCTACCCTGGTCAACCTAAGGTGTGCCATAAATGTGGAGTCAAGGGACATTTCTCCTCTAAATGTCCAAAACAGAAGTGCTCTTTGTGCCAGGAACTGGGGCATCTGGCAAGCGACTGTAACATCATTAAATGCAATCTATGTGATAAGGTTGGTCACACTTATAGCCGGTGCCCTAAAGCTTTGCACAATAAGCCAGAGCTGGTGGAGGAATTCTTCCATCAGGATAGAGAAGAGTCTGGGTTGGCAGAGGTTGTACCAGGGGATCCTAGTGTCTCTGTCCCATCAGAATCTGTGTCTGTGAGGCCCTCTGTGGTGTCAGTGTCCCCCCAGTCTGTGGTCTCCCAGTCAGTGTCAGAAAGTGTGGTTGTCAAGTCTGTGTCTGTACCTATTGTTTCTCTCAGTGTAGTGAAGGCAGAGGAGGGTCCTGGACCAGCGTGTATGGTGGTGCCAACCCCTCCTCCTCGGCATGGCAGAAGTGCGGCAGGAGGTCGGCAGACACCGAGGGGTGGAGTGAGGGATGGATTGGATGATGGTGGAGGGGGAGGTGGGAAGGGAATGACAGTGGCTGGTACAGAATGCAAGGTGAATGATGTGGAAGTCGGGGTGAATGATGTGGGGGGAGGGGTTAATGGGGGGCTTTTGGAATCGCATCCTGATGGCAATTAAATCTCAAAAGGTTTCTTAACCTGGATTGTGTTTAAGTTGCGGTTCGGGGTTTGTAGTCTCTTTTTTGTTGTCATTAAAATATGTTTCTTTCTATGTTATCTTTTCGGGAAACGGTTTTGTTTACTTGCTGATGTGTAAGCACGCTTGTTTTTGTTTAGTTGTTGTTTATTTTTGTGTAAAAAAAAATGTACACTCTAATGTCCCCCCCCCCCCCACAGTCTCACTGCTCTGTGTGACCTCATCAGATGACAATGGTTAGAATATATTACCTCTCCCCATCTCCCGGTAGGAGCAGTACATCTTCCTCTATGACGCATTGCTGGAAGCTCTCCTCTGTGGGAACACCATTGTTCCGGTATCGGACATCCAGAAACACATCGGTCACATGTCAGTACGGGATGGCAAGACCAACATGAGCGGATATGACAAAGAATTCCAGGTAATGTCTCAGATGTGTTTATTGACACCAGGAGTCTGAAAAAACATAGCTGCGCTCTTGAGCATCAGCGGGGTAAGACGAATGCCGCATACACACGGTCGGACTTTTCGGCTACAAAAGTCCGACAGCCCGTCCGACAGACTTTCGACAGACTTTCGACGGACTTTTGGCGGACTTGCGGCGAACTTTCTAATAAACGGACTTGCCTACATACGATCACAGTCCGACGGATTCATACGTGATGACGTACACCGGACTAAAATGAGGAAGTTGATAGCCAGTAGCCAATAGCTGCCCTAGCGTCGGTTTTTGTCTTTCGGACTAGCATACAGACGAGCGGATTTCTGGGTCCGGCAGAGTTACGACGTAAAGATTTGAAGCAAGTTCCAAATCTAAAGTCCGTCTGATTTGCGACTGGAAAAGTCCGCTAAAGGTCCGGTGGAGCCCACACACGATCGGATTGTCCGCCGGATTTGGTCCATCGGCATCCGTCGGACCAGTCCGGACGAAAAGTCCGACCGTGTGTACGCGGCATAAGTCTCAGAAAGATTTCAAAGAATATAAATCTGCCTTTCAAAAATACAGTTCCTGCCTCCCCACTGTCAACCAGACCTATTTTATCACTCTCATTAACAACATATCATCCCGCCCCTATCAACTTTTCTCTACCTTTAACTCTCTACTCTGTCCTCCACTGCCTCCACCCACTAATGCCGCGTACACACGGTCGGACTTTTCGACCGGACTTGTCCGACGGACGCCGATGTACCAAATCCGGTGCACAATTCGTTCGTGTGTGGGCTCCACCGGACCTTTAGCGGACTTTTACAGTCGCAAATCTGACGGACTTTAAATTTGGAACATGCTTCAAATCTTAAGTCGTAACTCTGCCGGACCCAGAAATCCGCTCGTCTGTATGCTAGTCCGACGGACAAATCCCACGCTAGGGCAGCTATTGGCTACTGGCTATCAACTTCCTTATTTTAGTCCGGTGTGCGTCATCACGTACGAATTTGTCGGACTTTGGTGTGATCGTGTGTAGGCAAGTACGGTCATTAGAAAGGCTGTTGAAAGTCCGCCAAAAGTCCGTCGAAAGTCTGTCGAAAGTCTGTCGGACGGGCTGTCGGACTTTTGTAGCTGAAAAGTCCGACCGTGTGTACGCGGCATTACTCTCTTACTGCCCAGGAGATCGCCAATCACTTCAAACATAAAATTGATACAATTTTTGAGGCGATCTCGGCTGTATAGATACCTTCCCCACTTAACACTCCATGTCCACAGGTACAATCATTACTTCCTTCATTTAACCCCACCACTATAGATGGGATTGTTAAACTTTTCACTGACGTCCACCTAACCCCCTGGACCCTGCTCCCTCCCAAATGCTATAATCACCCTCTGGCTCTATCCTACACTCTCTAACTCACATCTTCAATCTCTCTCTCTTCTAGCATCTTCCCCCAACTCTGTAAAACATGCACTAGTCACCCCCATACTTAAACAGCCCTCATTGGACCCCACTAATCTTAACGACTATAACCCCAACTCATTGCTCCCCTTTTTATCCAAACTCCTTGAACGTCTAGTCTACAACTGACTGAGTGACCACTTCATTCTCGATCCCCCTTCATTCTGGTTTTTGCACCCAACACTCCACGGAAACTGCTCTCCTAAAACTCGCAAACTATCTGCTAAAGGCTAAATCCAATGGATGCTATTCTGTACTCCTACTTCTGGACCTCTCTGCTGCCTTATAAACAGTGGACCACTCTCTTTTCCTCAAAAAACTCCACATCTTTGGTCTCTGTGACTGTACTCTTCGCTGGTTCCCATCCTACTTATCCAACCACACCTTTTGCGTTACTTACAATTCTACTCCACTTCTCTTCCTTTCTCTGTCGGGGTTCCCTATGGTTCTGCTCTGTGACCTCTCCTATTCTCAATCTACATCTCCTCCCATGGCTTCTAATACCATTTCTATGCTGAAGAGACCCAAATCTATCTCTCTAACCCTCAACCCACCCCTTAAGTCTCCTCACGTATCACTAATTTACTAACAGACATATCAGTCTGGATTTGCCTCTCTGGGATCGGGAGGGAGTTTTTTTCCCCTGCTGTGGCAGGTTGGGTCCTGCTTTTCTGTGTTTTTTTTCGCCTTCCTCTGGATCAACTGTGGGTATAGGATTGGGTATATGGGATTGTATGATATTTTTTTAATTTTATTTTTATTCATTTTTTTATGGTTGAACTAGTGACTTGTGTCTTTTTTCAACCTGACTAACTATGTAACTATGTAACTATGATTCCACACTACTTCCTCAAATGCAATCTATCCAAAACTAAGCTCACAATATTTCCTCCCCCACGTGCCCCTTCCCCTGACTTCTCTGGCAAGATCGATGGCACAACTATTAACCCATTCCCAGCATACCAAGGTTCTAGGTGTAATCCTGGACTCTGAACTCTCCTTTCAGCCCCACATCCAATCATTACCCAACCTCCGCCTCAACCTCCGCAACATCTCCAAAATATGCCCCTTCCCTACCAATGACACCACAAAGCTCTTATTCCACTCCCTGGTCATCTCCCGCCTCAACTACTGCAACTCCCTTCTCATTGGCTTACCCTTAAATAGACTATCCCCCCT
Source organism: Lithobates clamitans (assembly GCA_037952925.1). Lineage (NCBI taxonomy): Eukaryota > Metazoa > Chordata > Amphibia > Anura > Ranidae > Lithobates > Lithobates clamitans. Next base: position 118,223 of record JBBGZY010000764.1, read on the forward strand.
TCAGTCCATCATGAATGCTGCTGCCAGGCTCATCCACCTTACCAACCACTCTGTATCTGCTTCTCTTCTGTACCAATCCCTCCATTGGCTTCCGCTCACCCAAAGAATTGAATTCAAAAGACTAACAATAACTTACAAAGCCATCCACGACAACTGATGTAGCCTCCAGCTACACCACTAACCTGGTCTCTAAATACCAAACAAATCGATCTCTACGTCCCACTCATTGAGTGATCCTATGCTCCTCTCCTGACTAGGTTCTAACCCTTCCACACTCCATTCAAAAATAAAAAATAAATGTTTTGGTCATAATTCTTCTAAATCATATATTAGAGATAATATAAATCTTTAAGAAAAGTATTTATCTTTCAGGATCTGGAGAAGCTCAAAGAATTATATCAGATCTATCAATGTAAAGAAGGAAAGAAGCCGGAAAACCAGGAGAAGAATCGCAACCCCGATATCCTTCCAGGTGATATGACTGTTTTATAGGGCAACAATGTAATAGGCCAAATTTATCAGTTTTTTTTTTCTTTTTCTTTAAACATATTTATGTATTTTATTATTCATCAATCAGTTAATTATCGATTAACCAATTTTTCAAAGCAGAGGCCCTGGAGAAAAAAAAATGGCGGTTGTGGCAATTTTTTATGTTGCATGATATTTGCCGTAGCCGTTTTCCAAGTGCATATCTTTAGGGAAAAAATGCACTAAAATGAATTTGTGTACAAAAATGCACTAAAATGAATTTGTGTACAAAAATGCACTAAAATGAATTTGTGTACAAAAATGCACTAAAATGAATTTTAGTCTACAAAAACACAATACAATGTCTACATTTTTGGTGAAATATAAAATATGGGGTTGTATTGAATAAATAGATACCAAACTTGTCAGGTCTCAAAATTGCCCACGCCCGTGAAATGGTGACAAATTATGGTACCTAAAATTGCCCAAAGGTGACACTTTAAAAACGTTCACAGGTTATCAGTGATATCTCACATGTGTGGTACAAATACTGTTTTCATACACGACCAGGGCCTAAGTGCATTTGCGTGTATGCCGAAAGGGATATGGGGGTGCTTTAAAAAAAAAATGTTTTGTTATTTATTTTATTAAAGTATTCTTGTTACACTTTTTGAAACCAGAAGTATCCTTTTCAATTCCGGGTTCATTAGACACAGAGGAGATCGGGGAATGAAGGTTTCCAAACTGATGTTTTAATAAAATCTTTATTTTACAAATACACATTTCATGAAGGGAGCACCAATAATACTAGAGTCACACAACATTATCCGTTTTCTTAAAATACAGAAAAAGCTGAAAACATTTGGTTTAAGATTTACTATCTTTCTCTCTCTATTTGAAACTCCACACAGCCCCATCTGAGCAAAGCAGGCAGAGATGGAGAATTTCAGCTTGAGTTATTGGGCTCTATAGACAATGGGCTTTTATCAGGAAAAATATTTTATATTTATCTGATTAAAAATTGGAAGAAAATTATCTTTTGGATCCATATTTTTTTTATTTCTGAACATAATAAACAGTCTGTTATAATTCATAATTATTTGACTAAAAATTTAGAGAAATATATCACGTAGATTTTATTTTTTAGTCCTGAATACTATAAACAGTATATATTTAATTTTTTATTTATCTGACAAAAATAGAGTACAAATATATTTTAGATTTGTATTTTTTTTTGTCCTATATATAACAAATATGTAATTAAACATATGCAAAATGAATGCTTTTATTGTATAAACTGACTAATGAAATAAGGAGTTGCCCAAACAAAAAAACAAACAAAAAAAAACTTGACACAATGGATAAACACATACTCCACTACTTGGGTACATTTCCCTCTTGGAAATAAAACTAAACAAGACAACAGAGAGATGGAAAACTACAGAACTTTATTTCTTGTATTTTTTTTCCTCTTACCGTATATACTCGAGTATAAGTCGTTCCGAGTATAAGTCGAGGCCCTAATTTACCACAAAAAAATGGGAAAAACTTATTGACCCGAGTATAAGACGAGGGTGAGAAATGCACAGCTACTGTAAGTGGAAAAGAGGGTCAACAATGCCCATTTGCATGCCTCACTGTGCTCATTTGCAGCCATAGGTCCCCTGAACTTCAAACTCGGTAGTTAAGGGTTCCTAGATGCCCCCTAGCTGCAGCCAAAATTTGGGGTCTCTGAACCCAAAGAGTCCCAAAATGACATTGCTGCAGATGGACACAGTTGACCAAATTTGGGGCCCCGTATCTTGGGGCCACTTAGTGCTAAGAACTCCAAATTTGGTGTGCAAACCCAGTTGAACTAGCACCATAAAATCCAAAGCTGGGGTTTCTAGCACCAAGTGGCCCCGAGATACAGGGCCCCAAAAATCAGTTCAGAAAATGTCAAGCACTTTTCTATAGCAGAGAATGACATTTTCTGAACCAGATTTGGGGCCCTGTATCTCTGGGCCACTTGGTGCTAAGAACTCCATCTTTGGATATGTTGTGGTACCAGTGCCACTGGGTTTGCACACCAAATTTGGGGTTCCTAGCACTAAGTGGCTCTGAGATAAGGGGCCCCAAAGTCGGTTCAGAAAATGTCAAGCACTTTTCTGCAGCAGAGAATGACATTTTCCGAACCGATTTTGGGGCCCCATATCTCGGGGCCACTTAGTGCTAGGAACTTCATCTTTGGATATGTTGTGGTACCAGTTCCACTGGGTTTGCACACCAAATTTGGGGTTCCTAGCATCAAGTGGCCCTGAGATACGGGGCCTCAAAGTCGGTTCGGAAAATGAAATTTTTTCCTGCAGAAAAGTGCTTGACTCGAGTATAAGTCGAGGGGGGCACTTTCAGCACAAAAAAATGTGCTTAAAAATTCGACTTATACTCGAGTATATACGGTAAGTAGTTTATTAGCGGAATGTTTACTTAGAATAATTAATATTATGGGCTGTGTACGTGTGGTAATACTGTAATAATATAATTATTAGTTATATGTTTATAACAATCATGCATTCTGAAATCATAGCTACATCTAATACCAAAAGTATTGGGACACCTGCCTTTACACGCACATGAACTTTAATGGCATCCCAATCTTAGTCCGTAGGGTTCAATATTGCCACGCCATGCTCCAGAAGTCTGCCAGAGTCTCAGGAAGGGGACCTGGAAGAAGAGTAATTCGTCTGAAATAAATTATCATAAAACATTCTACAGGAACCCCTACAGACAAGAGTCTTTGTACTATACTGTTTGCTGTTATAAAAAATACACTATATTACCAAAAGTATTGGTACACCTGCCTTTACACGCGCATGAACTTTAATGGCATCCCAGTCTTAGTCCATAGGGTTCAATATTGAGCTAGCCCAGTGTTTCTCAACTCCAGTCCTCAAGGCGCCCCAACAGGTCATGTTTTCAGGCTTCCTATAATTTTGCACAGGTGATTTGATCAGTTTCACAGCCTTAGTAATTACCACAGCGGTTTCATCTGAGGGAAAGACTGAAAACATGACCTGTTGGGGCGCCTTGAGGACTGGAGTTGAGAAACACTGAGCTAGCCCACCCTTTGCAGCTATAACAGCTTCAACTCTTCTGGGAAGGCTGTCCACAAGGTTTAGGAGTGTGTCTATGGGAATGTTTGACCATTCTTCCAGAAGAGCATTTGTGAGGTCAGGCACTGATGTTGGATGAGAAGGTCTGGCTCGCAGTCTCCACTCTAATACAATCCAAAGGTGTTCTGTCGGGTTGAGGACAGGACTCTGTGCAGGCCAGTCAAGTTCCTCCACCCCAAACTCGCTCATCCATGTCTTTATGAACCTTGCTTTATGCACTGGTCCAAATCGTTTGGTGGAGGAGGGGATTTTGGTGTGGGGGTTGTTTTACAGGGGTTGGGCTTGGCCCCTTAGTTCCAGTAAAGAGAACTCTTAACGCGTCAGCATACCAAGACATTTTGGACAATTTCATGCTTCCAAACTTGTGAGTTTGAGGATGGCCCTTTCCTGTTCCAACATGACTGCGCACCAGTGCACAAAGCAAGGTCCATAAGTTTTGGGTGGGAGAACTTGACTGGCCTGCACAGAGTGCTGATCTCAACCCGATAGAGCACCCTTGGGATGAATTAGAACGAAGACTGCGAGCCAGGCCTTCTCGTCCAACATCAGTGCTTGACCTCACAAATACACTTCTGGAAGAATGGTCAAACATTCCCATAGACACACTCCTAAACCTTGTGGACGGCATTCCCAGAAGAGTTGAAGCTGTTATAGCTGCAAAGGGCGGAGCCAACTCAATATTGAACCTTACAGACTAAGACTGGGATGTCATTAAAGTTCGTGTGTGTGTAAAGGCAGGTGTCCCAATACTTTTGTTAATAAATATTCATTAATATACTAATAATTTTGTAAGCCATTATTTTTAATAGATTAATTTTTTATTGTATTAATCATTATTTAATCTGTTCTACTCAGTAAAGAAATGTTTTTCTTGCAGTGTCTTTTTTTTTAGTTTGAGATCAACTGTGTCAAATTATAACCTTACGGGGAAAAAAAATCCCCCCCAAAAACCTCAAAGACAGTTGGATATATTTCCTAGATCAAAATATTCCCAAGTTAAACCTTCTTTGAAAGCAGTGTTGGCATGCATTAGTTAACTTGATAATAACTTTATAACTAATTAGAAAAACTAAAAAAAAAAACCACATATGAGGCTTTAATTAAATATATTGTGTTTATTATAGACTGACAATAAAATACTTTTTAAAGAAGTGAAAGAAATACAGAAATAAAATTTCTATTTTTTACACTTCATTTATTATTATTTTTAATAATGCAACTGTATCTACCAATTACACTATTAAAAAATGGTACTGCAGATCCCACTGCAGCCATAAGGTGGCAGTGCTAATCTTCGAGCTGAAATATTCGTTTATCAGAGAAGCTTCCAGCATGTGATCACATAAGCCCTCCTTTCCATTCTATGACTTTCCTTTGCTGTACTATTCTTACCATAAACTCCTTCATTTACTGATGGTGAGCGGGTTTAAATGTAACTTAGCTTGAAAGTCTAACAAGAGGGAACATCAGTGTATGAAGTGATCAATCTGCACAGCTTACTGGTGACAAATGTGTGAAATTCCAAGAAGAGGACAGGGGGTGGGGTGGAGAGACACAAATAGAGAAGACTGCTTTCCTGGCAAAGTCCTCCTCAGGGTCTAACAAAGGTCTATTGACTTACTTGCACCTCCTGACCAAAAAACGGGAGTTATCTATATTGCTATATGCTCACATCTATATAATAATAATAAAAAATCATTTTTAAGTAGAATTGGAGAGTGTGGAAGAGACTGACGACCTACCTCTAGTCGGGAGATCTTTTTTACTTGATTACATACATTTTGTGGAAATGCCACTTCTAATGGGTGTGACTGTAACAGGTGTCCCCATTGAGGCCTTCTCCTTCATTCCTGTTTCAGTGACATCTGTAAGGTCTAACAAAGGTCTATTGACTTACTTGCACCTCCTGACCAAATAACGGGCGTTATCTATATTGTTATATGCTCACATCTATATTTTTATAAATCATTTTTAAGTAGAATTGGAGAGTGTGGAAGAAACTGATGACCTACCTCTAGTCGGGAGATCTTCTTTTTTGCTTGATTACATAAATTTTGTGGAAATGCCACTTCTAATGTGTGTCACTGGAACAGGTGTCCCCATTAAGGCCTTCTCCTTCATTCCTGTTTCAGTGACAACTGTAAGATTTGTGATTCCCCCTCAATTTCTGACTAACTGGTGTGAATATCCTGAACATTGGACTCAGTAATAAACGAGCCTCTAAACCAACAAAACCCATACAAAACTAAAAAACACATTTTCAGTTGAGTTTCACTTTATCTTTGGCTGTAAAATCCCCAAACCATGGCCAGATGTCTTCTCACCTCCAATGTTATCTCTTTCTACAGGTGATCACTGGCGTCCGGCCCTGATGTCCGCACTGAACACCCGGGGGGCTCCCGGATACATCAATGCTGTGTTTGTGAATGTAAGGTTCTTCCAAACTCAGTGCTTCCCGGTCATGGAAAAAGGCGGGATTATTATAATGGAATATTATTATTATTATTATTATCATTATTATTATAAAGCAAAATAAACATATAATTATATAATATTATTTTATAATATGAAAAAAAGAATGCAGTCTCCTCATCAAGCTACCATATAACACATTTTTGTTCTTGGGTTTATGTGTGTGTGTGTATATATATATATATATATATATATATATATATATATACATATATATATATATATATATATATATGTGTATGTATGTATGTATGTATATGTGTATATGTTAAGTTCAAACAACTTCCTGGACAGGAGGGACCAGGCCAAGCTGAGCTGATGGAACCCAGTCCATATTAAATGTGTTGTTCACATTAACTCCACCAATCAAAAATGGGCACACATTTACTGGTATATGAATACTCATTAACTGAACACAATTTTATTATATACTGTTAGCCTCAGGTCAGACATGTATCAGGGGGCGGGGGCTGCGACACACAGAGAAATAATTAAGGTCTTAGAAAATACTTGTCTAAGCCTAATTCACATAGACCGTTGGGTCAAATTTTCTTCTGCTTCCTAACCGCAACACCACTCAAAACTGAAACAGGGAGCAGATGGAGGTGTATACACGGCAAGTTTAGCATTGCCTCATAAAAATAATGCTGCTTGCAGAGTTAGGCACTTCACCTATTGCAAACATGCTTTAAATGAAGCTAAGACCTGGTACAAAGCATCAAAAGTGATAATTTTGCCAACAAATTAAATCTCACAGAGCATTTGAGGAGCATCACTTTTTTTTTTGTATATTTTTGTATCTTAGTGGTCTTCTCTACTAGGAATGTTGTTCATCCACATCTTCCCCTATTTTTTCAGTCCAACAGCAAGGAAGAAGTCCTGATCGCCACCCAACTACCCATGAAGCAGACATTAGCCGATTTCTGGGCACTGGTCTGGGATTATAAATGTACCGTGATGGTGATGATGCAGAGAGCTCTGGACCTGCAAGAGGTCAGCATGGACATTACTGCATTGTTACTCACTATCATTGCTTCATCAATTTTGACTATCTTTAACTCACCATCATAATTAATCCTTACTCGCTGTCATTAATCGATCATTACTCACCATCCTTACTCGCTGTCATTAATCGATCATTACTCACCATCCTTACTCGGCATTATTACACATCTTCTCGCCATCTCTCAGCTTTATTATATTGCCCCCTGGTACATCGAGTATGCAGGAGCACCAAACCCCACTGACTGGAAATATTCTGCCTTCATCTATGTGAAGAGAATAATAAAACAAATGCTGCTAATACTTGGCTGGGTGTTCAAAGCCCTCCCTGGATTATTACATTTTACACAATAATAGGTATTTATAATCTGTCAGGGTCTCATTGTCCTGATATACTAACATGGCACAAGAATGGACAAACCCAACCCTACCCTGGCCTAAATCATGCATGGCTTCTGAGAATTGAGTGAGAATTGGGTACCATCAACCAAACAGTCAAAATATCTTTCACCATCACATTGTGCTTTACCATCCTACCATCCTTTACCATCTCACTGTCTTTCACCAACCCACCACCCTTCACCATCTTACTGTCCCTATTCTTTACTGGCCCACTGTATTTTATATTCCACCATCCTTCACCATCCTACCATACTTTACTATATCATTGTCCTTCATCATCCCAGCATTCTTCACTATCCCACCCTCTATGTTCCACTGTCCTTCACATCCCACCAGGCTTCTCCATCCTACTGTCTTTTATGATCTCAGTATTCTTTACCAGCCCACCGTTCTTTACATTCCACTGTCCTTCACCATCCTACCATACTTTATCTTATGAGTGTCCTTCACCATCACTCCGTCCTTCTTCATCCCACCGTCCTTGATCATCCCGCTATTCTTCACCATACCACCTTCCTTCATCATTCCACTGTCCTTTACCAACTCATTGTCTTCCTCTATCCCACCATCCATTACCACCCCACTGTCTTTCACCAACCTACTTTTTTTCACCATTGCAGCATCCTTTACCATCCCACTCTCCCTTTTTATCCCAGCATCCTTCACCATCCTTTACCATCTCACCAATGCACCTCTACCCACGCTCCTTCGCCATCCCAACGTTCTTTACCATCCCATGTTCCTTCACCATCCTATCTTTCTTCACCATCCCACCATTTTTAACAATCCCACTGTCCTTCACAATCCCACCTTCTTTCACCATCCCAACTTCATTCATTATGCCACCATCATTGACCTAGCCACCTTCCTTTACAATCCCACTGTTCTTCACCATCCCACTATCCTTCACTATCTCACCTTCATTCATTATCCTACTGTCCTTCACAATCCCACCATCCTTTACCATCCCACTATCCTTCACCATCCCACCTTCATTCATTATCCTACTGTCCTTCACAATCCCACCATCCTTTACCATCCCACTATCCTTCACCATCCCACCTTCATTGACCTAGCCACCTTCCTTTACAATCCCATTGTTCTTCACAATCCCACCATCCTTTACCATCCCACTATCCTTCACCATCCCACCTTCATTCATTATCCTACTGTCCTTCACAATCCCACCTTCCTTTACCATCTCACCATCCTTCACCATGCCACCATCATTGACCTAACCACCGTTCTTTACAATCCCACTGTTCTTCACCATCCCACCATCCTTTACCATCCCACTATCCTTCACCATCCCACCTTCATTCATTGTCCTACTGTCCTTTACAATCCCACCATACTTTACCAACCCACCTCCCTTCACTATCCCACTGTCCTTCATCATCCCACGAACCTTTATATTCATTATAATAATATCAATGTAATTTATTTTTTTTTAATGAAAGGAGTGCAAGTGCTTGAATATGTCTTGCAATCAGCCCTCTGTTATTCCTGGTATAGTACCGGAAGAGGGAAGGGCAGCACTAAGAGCCAATCCCTCACCACTGCATGCACATAATCTAATGGGAAGAGAGGGATGATCTCCTCAACCTTCTGCTGCTCTTTCATTGTCCAGTTGGAGGCTGGGGGGAGGGGGGACCAATTTGCATTTCTTGACTGCAGCAGAGAAAAGTGAGATCTCCAACATGGCTGTGCAGTCAGAGCTGTGCAAACCTTAGGAAGGGATGGACAAAATTGTAAATTATTTTAACTTCCTTTTAAAATAAGAAGTGCATCACTAACAAATACAGGGTACTAATACTAAGTTTCTTTAGCAAGGCATAAATAACCTTACTTATGATAATCAATAATTATTGCCACATTCTGTTCTTAGGAATCATAGAACTTTCTGCAGTACCAATAAAGGGGAAAGATGACTCCACCAGCCTGACAACTTTTCAGAAATGATTACACACAATTGGCATAAAATAATTTGTTTTACTTTTTTACTTGTGTATTATGAAACCCGGCAACTGGTGATGAGAATAACCATTTTATCCTCTACAGAACGGTTGCCGGTTCTTCCCAGACAAAGGAGAGACCGGTTATGGGATTTACAAGGTCAGGATGACCGCAAGGGCTTCTAGGAACGGATTCACAGGCTTAACGCTCAGCCTGAGGAAGACTAACGAGGTGAGATTTGAGATTGGGGGGGGGGGGGGGGGCAGCCACTTGGAGGAGCCAGTAAGACGGGCAATCTCTCTATATTTCTCAGATTTTATTGTATATTCCTAAAAATGAATGTAACTAATAAGTGTGCTTTGCTATCTACAGACCTATAACAACAGCATGGAGGTGAAGCTGTGGTGCTTGGACTCCTGGCCCATGGGCAAACCTCTCCCAGAGAATCCAGCAGCTGTCATCAGTCTGATTGGAGAGGTGGAGAAGCACCAGATGACAGTGCCTGAAAGTCACATCCTGGTGACCTGCTGGTAGGTCCAGCACTTCCTCTGTGGTGTGGTGGCTGACTATAAAAATTGACCTAAAATGATACTGGCTCATGGCTCATGCAGGGACCAGTGATGTATGATGGGTTGGTGATGTACTGGAGAACTTATTTAGGCCCACACAAACATATAGACTTCATGCCAAGTGAGAAGTGAGGCCAGGAAGGTCACGGCTAGCGATACAGGTCTTAAAGCAGAACTATAATTCGAGGTGTGTTCAGAAAGTAATGGGAATTATATTTTACAAATTCTTTTATAGAAAATGTTTACACTTGAGCATTGTCTCCTTCAAAGTATGCACCTTGTGAGTGTACACAACGCTCCCAGCAATTTTTCCATTTTTTATAGCATCCCTGGAAGTCTTCAAGTCGGATGGTGTTCAGAGCCTTTCACATGTTCAAATTCTGAGTCACGATTTCATGAACAACTTGACTGACAGCAATTCCCGTTTCGGACTGATGGCAACTCCCGTTTCCTCTGCAATCATTCTGATAGTGAGCCAAAATCAAAGACGGAACAGAATGTGGATGCAGTGAGGTCTGGTCTCAAAGTGACCGACGGCTCACTATCGGAATGATTGCAGAGGAAGCGGGAGTTGCCAAGTCAATTCTTCATGAATTCGTGACTCAGGATTTAAGATCTGGAAGAATGGTCACACTTTCCCATAGACACACTCCTAAACCTTGTGGATGGCCTTCCCAGAAGAGTTGAAGCTGTTATAGCTGCAAAGGGTGGGTCAACTCAATATTGAACCCTACGGACTAAGACTGGGATGCCATTAAATTTCATCTGCGTGTAAAGGCAGGCGTCCCAATACTTTTGACAATATAGTATATTTTAGCTACCGTAAAAATGCATTTTGTTCACTAACAATGGCCAAATAATAATAATAATAATTATACTGCATTCTATATATTTTTTTTGTGTCTGCACAGTGATGGAGCGAGCCGCTCGGGTCTCTTCTGTGCCGGAATCATACTCTGCGAGCAGATCCGCAGTGACGGCTGTCTAGATGTGTCGCAGGCCGTGCGTTCCCTTCGGAGAAGACGCTGTCAGTTCATTCCCAATGTGGTATGTTATGTATTCTAGATATACTGCATATATGTTGTGATATATGGGCCAAATACAGTCATTGTCAGGTCACCTGAGACCAGGTGACAGACGCACTCCATAGGAGTCGGAAGTGCACCGCTACGATAGTGGACCCTAGGACTGACTGCTGCGGATAGTACCCAGGGAGGTTCAGGAAGCAGGTCTACTGGATCACTAACACAGATCCCAGTGGGAGCTAGAGCATAGATTCCCCAGGGCGCTGCAGTCTGGCTCCAGGTCACGGCCCCTAGGGTCTCACAGCTCACGCTCACGGTAGACTACAGGAGAAGGAAGCAGCAGGCTGGAACAACAAGGATAGTAAAGTGATAAGGTAGAGGTCAGGGCGACTAGCAGACAGGAACAACAGAGTACACGCCCAAGGCTCAGGGCCACAGGCAAACAGGGATAGTCGGGGACATGCCAAAAGGTCAGGGTCACGAGCAGACAGGAATAGTCGAGAACACGCCAAGGTCAATAACAGAGACAAACAAAGAGCACACAGCAAGCAGGAAGTCAAACACACAATAAATACACAATGGTTGATCAGCACCGCTGGCTTGCAGTGCACAGGTTAATATAGGGTTTCCTGATAGGGCCTGGGGTGGAGCCATGCTTAGAGGAGAGGTTATAAAAACAGCCAGATGAGAGTGGCTTGCCACATGAGGAGAGGTAAGCAGACAGAGAAAGATTACTGCTTACGAGGCCTCCCCCGCCTGGGCCCAAGCTTAAAAGGAAACTCCAGATGAAACCTCCTCAACAGACGAGGCGCAAAGATCTCAGATGCAGTGATCCAAGACCTCTCCTCAGGACCAAACCCTTTCCAATGTATGAGGTACTGAAGAATGCCTCTACGGCTCTGGGAATCCAGAACTTGACTAACCTCGTACTTTAGATTATCCTCAGAGACCAAAACTGAGGTAGGGAGAGTACAAGAGGACTTATTGAGGACTAAAGGCTTCTCAGGAATGGGCAAGAGCATGAGAAGACCATCAGGAGTCTGAGCAGGGTCCCCCAGACCCTTAAAGATGAGCTGGACATCCAGAACGGGATCATCAGACTGGGCAGTGGTGGACTGAACAGTATCGTCAGGTGTAGCAACTATCTCAATCGCATCACAGGCCGTAGCGACTGTGGAACTTGCGGACACGTTAGCCTGGCTGTGCGTCCAAGGGAGTTTAGGGACAGGCAAAGGTAAATGGTTATGCAAATTGGAGTGACTGATCGGCTCAGGTTCATAGGTGGGCTCCTCATCCAGAGTGCCACATGATCCAGAGAGTGCATCAGTCCAACTATTGCAGGACACATCCCAGAAATCACTATATACAGCGGGAAGAGCAGAAGATACTGGGATGGTGGCAACAGGAAGTTTCTTTTTTGGGGTAACCTTGAGTAGGCAGGAAGAGGAACAGGAGGACCCCCAAGCCAGGATCTGTCCAGCAGTCCAGTCAACATGTGGAGAATGGAGCCGTAACCAAGGAAGACCTAATATGATAGGAGATGAAGCCTTAGGTAAGACAAGGAAGTATATCCACTCCTGGTGGAGTGTCCCTACCGACATCTTAACAGGGAGGGTCTGGAAGTGGATAGGGCCCCCTGGGAGAACAGTGCCATCAATCGCCAAGACCACCAATGGCGTTGTAAGGGGCAAAAGGGTAAGTCTCATGGAAGATGCAGTTTCCCAATCCATGAAATTGCCAGCGGCTCCGGAATCCAGATGTGTCGAGACCGAACAAGAGGAAGCGCCGACATGAAGGAATACAGAAAGGAGAAGACGAGAAGGTGAAGGTAATACTTCAGGGTCTAATACTCCACCTTCCAGATGTATTAGCCCCGAGCATTTTTCCGGACAAAGAGAACAAGTGTCACGAAAATGATGAAAAAGAAGGGACAGGGAGCTCAGGCTGCCTAAAGAACGGGGAGTGCTGGCGTCTTTTTTCCAGGGCCCTCTCCTGAAAGTGAAAATCGATCTGGTTACACAAGGTGATAACACCGTCCAGATCAGCAGGGAGGGATCTTCCTGCTTATTCATCCGTCACTCTATCAGAGAGGCCATGTAAAAAGGTTGCAACTAGGGCTTCATTATTCCAGCCCAATTCAGCTGTGAGGATACAGAACTGAAGAGCATACTTTCCCACAGACTCTTGACGGAGACGTAAAAGCGCGCTGGCCACTGAGGGGACACGACCCGGTTCCTCGAAGATATCCTGAAAAAGTTTCAAGAAATCAGACAGGCTAGAAACCACTGGATCATTCAGTTCCCACAGAGGAGCAGCCCAGGCTAACGCCTCGCCGGACAGGAGGGATATAATATAGGCTACCTTTGCCCGATCGGACAGGAAGTTTTGGGGCTGGAGTTCAAAATGAATTGTGCACTGGCTACGGAACCCCCTGCAGGCCTTGGAGTCCCCAGAGAAGCGACCCAGAGCTGGAAGTTGTAATGAATGTGTGGCTGCGACTGGTGCGATAGGTGCAGCAGCAGATACCGGTTGAGGTTGTTGAACCGGGGGTCCTAATGAGGCCTGAACCTGTTCAAAACGGGAGGCCAAATCCTGAGGCAATCGCATCACCTGGGTCTGATGCGATTCCTGGGTCTCAAGTCTGCGGACTAAGCCCTGCAATGGATCATCTGCAGGAAGCGGCATGTCAGCCGGGTCCATGGCTGATCAAACTGTCAGGTTACCCAAAACCAGGTGACAAATGCACTCCATAGGAGTTGGAAGTGCACCGCTAAGATAGTGGACGCTAGGACTGACTGCTGCGGATAGTACCCAGGGAGGTTCAGGAAGAGGGTCTACTGGATCACTGACACAGATCCCAGTGGGTTTCCCCAGGGTGCGGAGTCTAAGAGCCAGCAGGTGTTCACCAGAGCCTCTAGTGGTGAGGATGGACTGCGCTGCAGCCTGGCTCCAGGTTGCGGCCCCTAGGGTATCACAGCTCACGCTCAAAATGGACTACAGGAGAAGGAAGCAGCAGGCTGGAACAACAAGGATAGTAAAGGGATAAGGCAGAGGTCAGGGCGACTAGCAGACAGGAACAACAGAGTGCACGCCAAAGGTTCAGGGTCACAGGCAAGCAGGGATAGTCGGGGACACGCCAAAAGGTCAGGGTCATGAGCAGACAGGAATAGTCGAGAACACGCCAAGGTCAATAACAGAGACAATCGAAGAGCACACGGCAAACAGGAAGCCAAACACACAATGAATACACAATGGTTAACAGCACCGCTGGCTTGCAGTGCACAGGTTAATATAGGGCTCCCTGATAGGGCCTGGGGTGGAGCCATGCTTAGAGGAGAGGTTATAAAAACAGCCAGGTGAGAGTGACTGGCCTCTTAGTCTGAACACATGAGGAGAGGTAAGCAGACAGAGAAAGATTACTGCATAAGCATGACAGTCATTTGTAGTGGTACGAAAACCATGACCTGTTATGGTATAAATAAAAAGATTTTGTGTCACCCAGGTTTCTCACCCAGACAAGTTGAGGGGCTACACGGTTCTTATGCTATATGGAGGAAACTGAACTTTCGGTTTCCTCAGAGATTGATGGAACCCAGTTTGAGTCCTAGAGGCTGGAGGCTTTGTAGAACTTGGAAGGAATGAAGTCTCCAATCCTGGGTCCATGATTTAGCAGCACACTGATTGTGTAGGTGTAGCCCTTTTAGTATAGTTGTTGGCAACAATTCAGAGCTCCTTCTTCTCTATGGATCAGCCAAAAGGTGCAGGTATGCTCAGAGGGTTTGTTGTAATAGGTTCTTATGGGGACTTCGCAATACAAAAGGTTACAAAGGAAAATTTGCAAAGGGCATTGTAAAACTGCGAAACAATACAGTCAGAGTTGTAACTAGAACCTTCATGGCCCAAGTGCAAGAAACCATCAAGGCCCCCCTGACCCCCGGCCTGAGCCTTCTCACTGATCCTGGGGCCCTTTGGTCCCATCGTGGGGCCATTTATTATGGTCCAATTAAGGACCCACAGCAGGACTCTTTTATGTGTTCTGCAGTGGGCCCCTTCCTGACATCTTTGGGCCCCCCACGGTGGTTTAGCGCCAGGGCCAGGTCGCAAATGCAACCTTTGCTCCCTGGTAGTTCCGTCACTGGTGTCAGTAGTTTTTTTTATTTTTCTTATTTTACTTTTTTAAATATTTTTGCCATTTTTATTGATTTATTTTTACAATTTTTTTATTTTCTTTTTTACAATATTTTTTTAGGAGCCCTGTTGAGGAGCTTTGGTGAGATATCAGGGGTCCAAACAAACCTCTGATGTTTCACTTTTGAGACAGAGAAAGGAAATTGAGGACACAGCCCTCAAACTCCGTCTCTTCAGCCTCAGCTGCACAGAATGAATATACAAGAATAGCTCTGTACAGAGCTTCCCGTACATTCACAAACTGAAGCATGGAGAACACAGTTTACTATGCCTCAGTTATAAATAAACAGAGTCAGTGATCCGTACGGATTACTGTCTCTATTTATTAAGACAAGGAAGAGGCCAGTGAATTACACATTTTACTGGCTCTCTTCCCATTCTCCATCCTGACAGAATTTCCCGAAGCAGCCGATTATACAGGGGTACGATCACAGCAGCAAGTGAATAGGAGGGGTGGCAGGGTGGCATTTAGAGGAACCGATCCCCTTCATTTTCTTCCTGCAACCGCCGAAAGGTTGCAGGAGTAAAATGGAGGGCATTGGTTCTTCTATATCAGGGATATGCAATTGGCGGACCTCCAGCTGTTGCAAAACTACAAGTCCCATCATGCCTCTGTCTCTGGGTGTCATGCTTGTGGCTGTCAGAGTCTTGCTATGCCTCATGGGACTTGCAGTTCTGCAACAGCTGGAGGTCTGCTAATTGCATTTCCCTATTCTATATCTCTCTGATCCAGGTGTACAGGGGAGCCGCACTGGCCCCCTGGAGCATAGGGCTGGGTCACAATTGTGACCTCTGTACATATACCCCTGAATACAGCCATGTATTTCACACTGAGTTTGCAATAGAACAATAAAACGCCAAGCACAGTCATCAAAACCAGAGTTTCTGCTGTTGCCCCCTTTGACCCAGTGTTGCTATTCTTTCTCAAGGGTGGTTTAGAAAGTAGGGCTCAGGGACGGAGATTTTTCATAAGCAAGATTGATTCTCATTAGAGCAGTAGCTTCTGAAACATGAAAGGATTGGCAGTGATGGGTGGAGGACACTAAATAGAAGCCTGTGGAGGGATTGGCAGAGAGGGGTGGTGGACACTGAGTGGAAGTCAGTGGAGGGATTGGCAGAGAGGGGTGGTGGATACTGAATGGAGGACCGTGAAGGAATTGGCAGAGAGGGGTGGTGGACACTGAATGGAAGCCAATGGAGTGATTGGCAGAGAGGGGTGGAGGACACTGAATAGAAGCCTGTGGATGGATTGGCAGAGAAGATGGTGGACACTGAATGGAAGCCAGTGGAGGGTTTGGCAGAGAGGGGTGGAGGACACTAAATGGATGCCAGTGGAGGGTTTGGCAGAGAGGGGTGGAGGACACTAAATGGATGCCAGTGGAGGGATTGGCAAAGAGGGGTGGTGGACACTGAATGTAAGTCAGTGGAGGGATTGGCATAGAAGGGTGGAGGACACTGAATGGATGGCAGTGGAGGGTTTGGCAAAGAGGGGTGGAGGACACTGAATGGAAGCCAGTGGAGGGATTGGAAAAGAGGGGTGGAGAATACAGAATGGAAGCCAGTAGAGGGTTTGGCAAAGAGGAGTGGTGGACACTGGTCATAAGCCAGTGGAGGGTTTGCTAAAGAGGGACAGACACTGAGGGATTGGTAAGGGAAATGAGTCTGACAGAAGCACTCATAATAGACTCAAGGGGGACAGTCTGTGTAAAGGAGGAGGAAGTTCCAATATTCAAGGCTAAAGATAAAAAATGAAGTCTATTAGTATCTTGGTGGTGTCATTGGTTAAGAAGGGTGAATGTTAGAAATGTAAAGCAGAGTTTAGTTTCTCTTTAAATGCCATAATGTAACTGTATATTAATGTTCATTCCTCTCTCTGCAGGAACAATACTCCTTCTGCTACACCCTGGCTCAGAGTTATCTGGATTCATTTGAAACCTACGGGAACTTCAAATAACAAATAATTACAACCTATCATCCAGGGACATCCCCAAACATGGAACCAGCAGGATCCAGCCAGGAACCCGGGTCAATGAAATTCCAAATTATGGACAGAGCTGGGGACATGCTGTCAGTGCATTCTGGGCCGCTGCATGGGGTTGCACATGGACAATGGGACCTATCGAAGGATAAGGGGGGGTACAGGGGATTAGGATGGAGAAGGGTCTGTCCTTATACTGATGGGTTCCTGGGCCTCTCTGTAGATTAAGAAGATTCCAGTATAGGCACGGTAAAAAAGGCTCTATACATTATTTTATATATGTAAATGTTTATTTTGTAAAGTGCTGTGCAAAATTTTGGCGCCATATAAATCCTGTTTAATATTAATAGTATTCAATGTGATCAGTCCTGTATAGAGCTTGCATTTTCGTTCTGACACTTTCTCTGTGTATAGTTTGTAATTACATATCATGCCTGTTCATTCATTGTATCTGGTGGTGCTGCACAGTGATTGTACATTACTGTTCCCCCTCCAGCACAGCAACCCTTACTGTCTTTTTAATTAATACAATTTTGAACATTGTAACAGCAAGCATAAAAAAATAAGCATAACACGCCTTGTCAAAAATTACTCTCAAGAAAATATCATATTTATAACTCCAATATATAAAAAAAAAGCACCTTCTATAACAATGCCATAAAGCTGAACTCCAGGTACAGATTTTATTGCATAGTCACCTTTGTCCAGTTTGGCACAATGTAAGTATAATATATATTCCATCCAGAGAGCAAAATGTGTGCGACAATAAACACACTAGTGGTAAAGCAATGTTTGGCTTTTAATAGTTAGCCAGAGACAACGTCCAATGTATTTGCCGACTCACCTTGTATAGGATCCAAGTAACTCAAACAGTGCCTTCAAAAAGTATTCATACCCCTTGAAATTTCACACATTTTGTCATGTTACAACCAAAAACATAAATGTATTTTATTGGGATTTTATGTGATAGACCAACACAAAGCGGCACATAATTGTGAAGTGAAAGGAAAATGATAAATGGGTTTCAATTTTTCAATTTTTTACAAACAAATATGTGAAAAGTGTGGAGGGCATTTGTATTCAGCCCCCCTTTACTCTGATACCCCTAACTAAAATCTAGTGGAACCAATTGCCTTCAGAAGTCACCTAATTAGTAAATAGAGTCCACCTGTGTCATTTAATCTAAATACAGCTGTTCTGTGAAGCTCACAGAGGTTTGTTAGAGAACCTTAGTGAACAAACAGCATCGGGAAGGCCAAGGAACACACCAGACAGGTCAGAGATAAAGTTGTGGAGAAGTATAAAGCAGGGTTAGGTTATAAAAAAAAATATCCCAAGCTTTGAACATCTCACGGAGCTCTGTTCAATCCATCATCGGAAAATGGAAAGAGTATGGCACAACTGCAAACCTACCAAGACATGGCCGTCCACCTAAACTGACCGGCCGGGCAAGGAGAGCATTCATCAGAGAAGAGCCAAGAGGTCCATGGTAACTCTGGAGGAGCTGCAGAGATCCACAGCTCAGGTGGGAGAATCTGTCCACAGGACAACTATTAGTCGTGTTCTCCACAAATCTGCCCTTTATGGAAGAGTGACAAGAAGAAAGACATTGGTGAAAGAAAGTCATAAGAAGTCATGTTTGCAGTTTGTGAGAAGCCATGTGGAGGACACAGCAAACATGTGGAAGAAGGTGATCTGGTCAGATGAGACCAAACACAAAGTTTACGTAATTTTTGCACGCTCATAAATTTGCTCCAAAAAATATATCAACATGAAGTAAAATACATTAAACCTTCAGCGCCAGGTTTCTGATGCCACTAGGAGGGGTGGGATTTCTGATCACATGACTGCTGTGATTGGCTGTCACAGTGGTCACATGATTGGAAAGCTTTCCATTAGCCACCAGTGACTTTGTTGGGAGCGTTTAGGGTGCGCGCTCTCAGCACAGCTCTGTTTACATTCTGGTTCACATATCTGTGGGCTCTCTGCATTAAGGCCCACCCACTGAGAGGCCACATATATTCTATTCTGCTACATTTGAATACAAGTCACACTAATGTGTTATTTTATTTAGCAGATTTTGTTAATTATATTTTGGGTCAAATGTATGGTGGTGCACAAATTAACTTACAGTGGGGATGGAAAGTATTCAGACCCCCTTAAATTTTTCACTCTTTGTTATATTGCAGCCATTTGCTAAAATCACGCAGCTGGACTCAAATGAAGGTGTAGAACCATCTCAAGGATGATCAGAAGAAATGGACAGCACCTGAGTTAAATATATGAGTGTCACAGCAAAGGGTCTGAATACTTAGGACCATGTGATATTTCAGTGTTTCTTTTTTAATAAATCTGCAAAAATGTCAACAATTCTGTGTTTTTCTGTCAGTATGGGGTGATGTGTGTACAATATGGGGGGCTGTGTACAACATGGGGTGCTGTGTGTACAATATGGGGTGCTGTGTGTACAATATGGGGTGCTGTGTGTAAATTAATGAGGAAAAAAATTAACTTAAATGATTTTAGCAAATGGCTGCAATATAACAAAGAGAAAAATTTAAGGGGGTCTGAATACTGTCCCTCCCTACTGTATATGCTATGTTGGGAACATTACAGAAAAATGTAATTTAAAATTATTTTTTTTTACTATTTATTTAGAAAAAATACTAAGAAAATAACAATATATGTATCACATACCTGGTGAAGACTGGAACATTGTTGAGGCCTCTCTTGCATCTCCTGCCCAACACTCCTGAAGGTGGAGACAGAGAGTGTGAGGGCATGGAGTGGCAGGAGTGCCAGAGTAGCCGGCTGGTGAGGTAGGTGGGTAGAGCTGGTAGTCACAGTCAGGGCTGGGACAAGGGGTGGGCCGGAGGGGGCGACTGCCCTGGGCTCTGTGGCATCATGTAAGATGGGAGGGTGGTGCCACAAGAAGATGGGGAGAGGGGATTTGTGTTGGGTAGGGGAATTCGGGAGGGCAGCAGGGAGTAGGAATTGCTCTGGGAAGGGAATTTTTTTTTTTGAGGTGGGGTGCTAGGAAGGTGATTTAGGGGGATTTATGTTGGGAGGGGCGATGGGGGAAGAGGATTTGTGGGGTTTGAAGAGGTGATATTGTAGAGAGGGGAAGGGTTTTGTGCTAGGAGGGGATTTTTTTCAGGGGGGGGGGGCTTTGTGCCAGTAGGGAAGATTGGGGGCATTTGTGCTAGGAGGGGAAATTTTGGGGGGGAATTTGTTGTGTCAGGAGGGGGTATTTGGAGTGGGGGGAGAGGATGTGTACTCAGGGGGAGGGGACTTGGGGAGAGAGAGGATTTAAGCTAGGAGGGGAGATGGAGGGGGCAAAGATTTGTGATGGGAGGGGAGATTTCATCAGGACGGAATTGTCCCCGGAGGAGGCAGAATTTATGCTTGGGGGGGTAAGCATTCAGATTAGTGCTCAATTGTTGTTAACAATTTATAGAATCAATGTAAAAAAATGAATCAGTGTTCCCCTTTATACCTGAGTCTGCAGCATTTCCCCTTACATAATTGTCCATAGTGTTCCCCTTTACATCAGTGTCTGCAGAGTTCTCCTTTACATCAGGATCCGCAGAGTTCTCCTTTACATCAGGGTCCGCAGAGTTACAGTATAAGGGGGAACCCTGTGGACTCTGATGTACTGTAAAGGGGAATTCTGATGCAAGGGGGCCCTCTGCTGAACATGTGAAAGAGTCCCACTGCAGAACCGTAATAAAGGGCCCTGCGATGGGAGTAAAGAGCTCCGGGATCAGTGGGAAGGTCCCCGTGCTTGGGTCAGGGGGGCCCTTAATGGTCTTTTACACTGGGGCCCTGAAGGTTCTAGTTACGCCTCTGGCTTGGGTCAGGGGGGCCCTTAATGGTCTTTTACACTGGGGCCCTGAAGGTTCTAGTTACGCCTCTGGCTTGGGTCAGGGGGGCCCTTAATGGTCTTTTACACTGGGGCCCTGAAGGTTCTAGTTACGCCTCTGGCTTGGGTCAGGGGGGCCCTTAATGGTCTTTTACACTGGGGCCCTGAAGGTTCTAGTTACGCCTCTGAAATGAGTGGTGTCCAAAAAAAGGAAGAAGGACAATGAAAAACATAGAGCAAGAAAGCAAACTAGAACATCTCGCCAGAGATGAGCAGTGACTGAATATCAGCAGAGGACAAGAACATAGCTTTTGAAGATGAGTAGTTACCTTCTTGAAGACCGGGCTGTTTTTGGCACTTTTTGATTACAGGTAAAAATCTGTTATTTTTTGTTAGAAAACCCCCAAACATATTTTTTTTGGCAGACACCCTAGAGAATAAAATGGCGATCATTGCAATTTTTTATGTCACACAGAATTTGCACAGCAGTTTTTCACAAACCATTTTTTTTTGGAAAAGACGCACTTTAATTAGTTGTAATCCAAAAAAACACAATTATATATAACCCAATATATAACCCAATTTTTTGGTAAAATATACATCTCTCCTCTACCTTTAAAAGTAAAAGATAAAAAAAAAAAAAAATATCTTATCTTTTCCTTAAAAAAAAAAAAAAATGTTTTTTTTACTGCCGCCCTATACCGGAATTCATGACGTTGCCCCAGTCCTCCAAGATCATGGAGGTGATCAGTGACAATCTGATCTCTGTTCACACCCATGGCTAGCCGTGAAAACCGTCAGATTGTTTCCTGGGCTCGCTGGTAAAAGCGGCAAGCTCGAGAAACACCAGCGAGCTGCTTCTGAAAGCTATCCACAGCTATTACCTGTAATAATATAAATTAACTATCAGGATTCCATTTTGTTGGAACGCCGCCATCTTAAATCAATAGCCAGGGGCGTTGCTAGGTCTACAGAAGTTCTGGGGCTAGAGCTCATACCAGTGTAGTAAAGAAAGTCATACGCTTGGGCGGGCATACACATATATATACAGTAATATACGTGTGTGTGTGTATATATCCCCAGAGAGCCCCCCACTGGCATCAGGGTCCCCAGAGAGCCCCCCTTTCATCAGGGTCCCCAGAGAGCCCCCCTTACATCAGGGTCCCCAAAGAGCCTCCTCACATCAGAGTCCCCAAAGAGCCTCCCCCTTGCATCAGGGTCCCTAGAGAGCCCCCCACTTACATCAGGGTTCCCAGAGAGCCCCCCTTACATTAGGGTCCACAGAGAGCCTCCCCCTTAAATCAGGGTCCCCAGATAGCCTCCCCCTTAAAATCAGGGTCCCCAGAGAGCCTCCCTCTTGCATTAGGGTCCCCAGAGAGCCCCCACTTACATCAGGGTCCCAGAGAGCCTCCCCTCCCCTTGGGGACCCCTGCAGAGACTCGGGGCTATGGGCCCCCGATTCAGGGCTATAGCCCCAAAAGCCACCCCCTAGCAACGCCACTGTCAATAGCCATCCTACATTTCAAAGCACACACAGAACAACAGGATGACATGCTAAGGGAAACGCACTAGCAGATAAAATAGCAAAGGAAGCAGCTAGCAGGCAAGAGGTCACAATATAAATGCGCTTCCTGGCTCCAGAAATGCCCCTTCTAGACCTTATCTGACCTCCAGGTCCATGCAACCCCCGAGGACATTAGGAAATGGAACATTGAAGGAGTGCAGAAAAGCCTTGAATTAGGGCTCATCTGCCAAGTGGGGAGACCATGCATACCCGTAGATAGTGCACCCCTATTTATCTCACAATATCATGGGGTAGGACACAGGCTGGCAGGTTACATGTGGTTTATTGGACAAAGAATTTTTCATCCCTGGTCTTCCCTCATTAGTAAAATCATATGTTGCAAGATGCATTACATGCCTCAGGAACAATCCGAGAAATTCACACAGGGCAAAACACGAACACCTTGTTTACCCATCCACACCATTAACTCATCTTCAGATTGATTTTACACACATGCCCAAACTAGACAAGAGACAAGAATATTTACTTGTGATAGTAGATATGTTCTCACGATGGACAGAAGTGTTCGTCACCACAAAGGAAGATGCACAAACAGTACAATCCTTACACAGGAAATAATCCCAAGATGAGGCTGCCCATGTCAAATGAAGTCAGACAATGGTCCTGCCTTCATAGCCAAAGTGTGTCAAGATTTATGCCGTGTACACACGAGCGGACTTTTCGACCGAACTTGTCTGACGGAACGAATCCGTTGGACAATAAGACCGTGTGTGGGCTTCATCGGACCTTCAGCGGACCTTTTCTGTCGAAAATCTGACGGACTTTAGATTTGGAACAAGTTTCAAATCTTTCAGACGGACTCGAGTCCGGTCGAAAAATCTGGTTGGTCTGTATGTTAGTCCGATGGACGAAAGCCGACGCTAGGGCAGCTATTGGCTACTGGCTATGAACTTCCTTATTTTAGTCCGGTCGTATGTCATCACGTTCGAATCCGTCGGACTTTGGTGTGATCGTGTGTAGGCAAGTCTGTTTCGTCAGAACTCCGTCGAAAGTCCGTCGGAAAGTCCTTCGGAGTTCAGTCCGTCGAAAGTCTGGTCATGTGTACGCGGCATTAGTGAAAACACTAAAGATTGACTGGAAGTTTCACATCCCGTAAAGTTCAGGGATAGTAGAAAGAATGAATAGGACACTTAAAGATAAAATCAGGAAAGCCACAGGGGGAACTTTCAACGGATGGAAAAAGGTACTTCCTGCAGTTCAAATCCATATCAGACCCTTATCCGAGCACGCAACCTAGCAGGCCACAGGAAAAGAGGGGGGACGAGAGAGCGCCCCCCCCCCCCTGAATCGTACCAGGCCACATGCCCTCAACATGAGAAGGATGCTTTGGGGTCAAAAGCACCATGTCCTCATATTGATGGGGACAAGGGCATTATCCCCACAACTCTTGCCCGGTGGTTGTGGGGGTCTGCAGGCGGGGGGCCTATCGGAATCTGGAAGCCCCCTTTAACAAGAGGAACCCCAGATCCCGGCCCCCCCCTATGTGAATTGGTAACGGGGCACATTGTACCCCTACCATTTCACACAAAAAAAGTGTCAAAAATGTTAAAAAAACACAAGAGACAGCTTGGGACAAGTCCTTTATTAAAAAAGAAAACAAAATTACAGCGATGTAGATCCATTCTCGACCCGACGATACCGGAAAAAAAAACAAAGCCGCTACTGATGCCTCGTAAGTGGTTCCCATCGAATGATGCTACACCCGCTGTGACAGCTCTTAAATAGCTGAGGGTGGGGCCACCCATGACGTACGTGGGTGACCCACCCCCTCTGACGCCACAGGGGTTTCCAGCGTTTTCCCCGTGGCGCCAGATGGGGGCAGGGCCACCCCCATCTATTACTCTTATCATCACCATCTTTTACCCTTATCATCTCCCGACTACTGTCCACCACCATTTATTAACCTCATCATCTCCATCCCTTACCCCCATCATTTCCATCTATTACCCCATCATCTCTCGACTACTGTCCCACCACCATCTTCTAATGTCATCATCTCCATCTATTACCCTCATCATCTCCTGACTACTGTCCCACCACCATCTATTAACCTCATCATCTCCATCTATTACCCTCATCATCTCCCGACTACTGTACACCACCATCTATTACACTCATCATCTCCCGACTACTGTACACCACCATCTATAACCCCCATCATCTCCCGACTACTGTATACCACCATCCATTACCCCCATCATCTCTCCACTACTGCCCCACCACCATCTTTTACCCCCATCATCTCCCGACTACTGTCCCACCACCATCTATTAATCTCATCATCTTAATCTATTACCCTCATCATCTCCCGACTACTGTACACCATCATCTATTAACCTCATCATCTCCATCCATTATCCTCATCATCTCCATATATTACCCCCATCATCTCCCGACTACTGTCCACCACCATCTATTACCCCCATAGTCTCCAGACTACTGTACACCACCATCTATTACCCCCATTTCCCTCCCGACTACTGTCCACCACCATCTATTACCCCCATCGTCTCCAGACTACTGTACACCACCATTTATTACCTCAATCATCTCCATCTGTCGACCCCATCATCTCCCGACTACTGTCCACCACCATCTATTACCCCCATTGTCTCCAGAATACTGTACACCACCATCTATCACCCCCATCATCTCCATCTGTCGACCTCATCATCTCCCGACTACTGTCCTACCACCATCTATTAATCTCATAATTTCCATCTATTACCCCCATCATCTCCCGACTACTGTACACCACCATCTATTAACCCCATCATCTCCTGACTACTTTCCCACCACCATCTGTTACCCCCAACATCTCCCAACTACTGTCCCACCACCATCTATTACCCCCATCATCTCCCGGCTACTTTCCCACCACCATCTATTACCCCCATCATCTCCCAACTACTGTCCCACCACCATCTATTACCCCATCATCTCCCAACTACTATCCCACCACCATCCATTACCCCCATCATCTCCCGGCTACTTTCCCACCACCATCTATTACCCCCATCATCTCCCGACTACTTTCCCACCACCACCTATTACCCCCATCATCTCCTGACTACTTTCCCACCACCATCTATTACCCCCATTCTCTCCTGACTACTTTCCTACCACCATCTATTACCCCCATCATCTCCCGACTACTGTCCCACCACCATCTATTACCCCCATCATCTCCTGACTACTTTCCTACCACCATCTATTACCCCCATCATCTCCCGACTACTGTCCCACCACCATCTATTACCCCCATCATCTCCTGACTACTTTCCTACCACCATCTATTACCCCCATCATCTCCCGACTACTGTCCCACCACTATCTATTAATCTCATCATCTTCATCTATTACCCTCATTATATCCCGACTACTGTACACCACCATCTATTACCCTCATCATCTCCATCTATTACCCCCATCATCTCCATATATTACCCCCATTATTTCCATCTATTACCCCCATCATCTCCCGACTACTGTACACCACCATCTATTACCCCCATCATCTCCATCTATTACCCCATCATCTCCCAACTACTGTCCCACCACCATCTATTAATCTCATCATTTCCATCCTGACAAATTAGTGAAAAAGTTAAAAGCTTTGGGCCTATGTGCATTGCTGTGCTCATGGATTATGGATTTTCTAACAAACAGGCCACAAATGGTGAGAATGGGAGATCAGGTGTCTAATGCCGCACACACACGATCGGACATTGATCGGACATTCCGACAACAAAATCCATGTTTTATTTCTGACGGACGTTGGCTCAAACTTGTCTTGCACAAGCACGGTCACACAAAGTTGGTCGGAAATTGCGAACGTCAAGAACGCGGTGACGTACAAGACGTACGACAAGCCGAGAAAAATTAAGTTCAATAGCCAGTGCGGCTCCTTCTGCTTGATTCCGAGCATGCGTGGCACTTTGTGCGTCGGAATTGTGTACACACACGATCGGAATTTACGACAACGGATTTTGTTGTCAGAAAATTTGAGATCCAGATCTCAAATTTTGTGTGACGGAAATTCCGATGGAAAATGTCTGATGGAGCCCACACACGGTCGGAAATTTCCGACAACAAGCTCCCATCGAACATTTGTTGTCGGAAAATCCGACTGTGTGTAGGGGGCATAACACTATTATTTTGAATATGGGGGGTACCACAGGGATGTGTGTTAAGTCCGGCCTTTGTTTACATTGTTTACGCACAACCGTACTCCCATACATGCGTCTAACACTATAGTGAAGTTTGCTGATGACACCACCTTAGTGGGACTCATACAAGATAATGATGAGACGGCTTATAGGCAGGAAATTCAACATTTGGTTGAGTGGTGTAGAGAAAATGATTTAATACTCAAAACGGCAAAAACTAAAGAAATAATAGTGGATTATAGGAGATGAAGAAAGATCAATCATTGCCCGGTTTATATAGGTGGTGAGGAGGTGGAAAGGGGGGACACTATTACATTTTTGGGAGTGAATATTACAAGGGAGTTGTCATGGTCTCAAAATACTTTTTTTTTTGTGAAAAAAGCGCAGCAGAGACTGTTTTTCCTTCGGAGACTGAAGCAGGCTGGATTGCCCTTAAAGTGGAGTTCCACCGACTTTTACAACTCTTCAGCATCACTCACTAAACTGTGCACTGTAAACGAATTGGATATATATTTTTTTTCTCAGCACCTACTGTATATCTGCTGTATTCATTTTTCACTTCCTCCTCCCTGGCTGTGGCCCATCGCATCATTTCCTGTTTGCAATTCCTTCTGGGAAGGGGCGGCAACTTCCTCTGACACTGCTGTTGCTATGGAAACCTGACCTGAAACCTATTACACTGCTTGTGCTGCACTGAGCATGTGCGAGATCTGCAAGGATGGGATCCAGGAAGAAATACAGTCTGGCTTCAGATGCCCACACTTAAGATGGCCACGGCCTGCTGTAAGTTTATAAAATAACAAACTACTGCTATAAACTAACAAAACAGACCTTAGTTTACAGACTAACTTTACTAGAATACATTAAGCTTGTGTATTATAGGGGTATTTTTATTTAAAAAGTATCATTTCGTCCGGAACACCACTTTATGGCTTCTGGTCAATTTCTATCATTGTACCATTGAGAGTCTTCTTCTCCACTACGCTGTAGTGTGGTATGCCGGCTGCATGGCGGAGGATAAGAAGTGCCCGTCTCGTGTGGTGAAAACAGCACAGCGGATCATAGGAACAAAGCTACCAGATTTAGACACAGCATATGCCAGCCGATTAAAAAAAGCAAGCAAAAGCTATTAGTATTGATCTTGATCCCCTTCAGTCCGGTTTTCGCCCTCAACACTCCACGGAAACTGCTCTCCTTAAACTCTCAAATGACCTACTAATGGCTAAACCCAATGGACACTATTCTGTACTACTTCTCCTGGATCTCTCTGCTGCCTTTGACACAGTGGACCACCCCCTCCTCCTCAAAAAACTCCACTCCTTTGGTCTCCGTGACTGTACTCTTCGCTGGTTCTCATCCTACCTATCCCACCGCTCCTTCAGTGTCACTTACAACTCTACTTCCTCCTCTCCTCTTCCTTTTTCCGTTGGGGTCCCCCAAGGTTCTGTTCTTGGACCTCTCCTTTTCTCAATCTACACCACCTCCTTGGGTCAGTTGATTGCCTCCCACGGCTTTAAATATCATCTCTACGCTGATGACACCCAAATCTATCTCTCCACCCCCCAGCTCTCTCCATCTGTCTCCTCACGCATTACCAACTTACTAGCAGACATATCAGCCTGGATGTCACATCACTTTCTCAAACTCAACCTATCCAAAACCGAGCTCATGATATTTCCTCCCTCAGGTGCCACTTCTCCTGATTTCCCTGTCAATATCAACGGCTCAACTATCAACCCATCTCCCCACGCCAAGGTCCTAGGTGTAATCCTGGACTCTGAACTAACCTTTCGACCCCACATTCTATCACTATCCAAAACTTGCCGCCTCAGTCTTCGCAACATCTCCAAGATACGCCCCTTCCTAACCAATGACACCACAAAGCTTCTAATCCACTCCCTGGTCATCTCCCGCCTCGACTACTGCAACTCCCTCCTCATTGGTTTACCTCTAAATAGGCTATCCCCACTTCAGTCCATCATGAACGCTGCTGCCAGGCTCATCCACCACACAAACCGCTCAGCGTCTGCCACACCCCTCTGCCAATCTCTCCATTGGCTGCCACTCAGTCACCGAATTAAATTCAAGATACCAACTATAACTTACAAAGCCATCCACAACCTGGCCCCCAGCTACATCTCTAACCTAGTCACAAAATACCAACCTAATCTTTCTCTTCGCTCCTCCCAAGACCTCCTGCTCTCAAACTCCCTTGTCACCTCATCCCATGCTCGCCTTCAGGACTTCTCCAGAGCCTCCCCCATCCTCTGGAATGCTCTACCCCAATCCGTCCGATTTTCTTCTACTTTATCCACTTTCAGACGATCCCTGAAACCTCATCTCTTCAGAGAAGTCTATCTGGCCCTCACCTAAGAACTGTACATTTATCTTCTCAATCAGCACATCACCCACAGTTATTACCTCTTGTATCTCTTGACCTTCCCTCTTAGATTGTAAGCTCTAAGGAGCAGGGCCCTCTGATTCCTACTGTATTAAAGTGTATTGTATTTGTACTGTCTACCCTCAAGTTGTAAAGCGCTACGTAAACTGTTGGCGCTATATAAATACATAATAATAATAATAATAATAATCCAACCCACCCAGGTTACAGTGTTTTTGTCCCATTGCCATCAGGGAAAAGATATAGGACACTTAAAACGCACACTAATCGCTTAAAGCATAGTTTTTTTCCCTAGGGCTGTATTGTCCATAACCCCATCAGGTACAGCGTTTTAGGAATTTTATGTGGAATTCTAAAAAAAAATATTATTTTTTTAATTTATTTTTAAATAAATGTTATATTTTGATGATCAGCACTTAAATAGATATGTGGGCATGTGCTAGGTGTATGTATGTGTGGTTTTCTTGAGAAGTGTTTTATTGCTGCTGTAAAGAGTACCCGGAAAAATTTTGTATGTATACAATGACAATAAAGTATATCTATCTATCTAATACCCTCATCATCTCCCAACTACTGTACACCACCATCAATTACCACCATCATCTCCATCTTTTATCCCCATCATCTGCAGACTACTGTACATCGCCATGTATTAACCTCAACATCTCCATCTATTGCCCTCATCATCCCCCGACTACTGTCCACCACCATTTTTTAACCTCATCATCTCCTAACTACTGTCCCACCACCATTTATTACCCCATCATCTCCTGACTACTGTCCCACCACCATCTATTACCCCCATCATTTCCAGACTACTGTACACCACCATCTATTACCCGTGTCGGGTGACTCTGCCCCCTTCTGACGCTACAGGAAAACGCAGGAAACCCCTGTGGCGTCAGAGGAGGGCGAGGTCACCCGCATACGTCACGGGTGGCCCCGCCCTCAGATATTTAAGAGCTCTCACGGTGGGTGTAGCGTCATTCGATGGGAACCACCTATGAGGCATCAGTAGCGGCTTTTTTTTTTTTTCGTATCGTCGGGTTGAGAATGGATCTACATCGCTGGGATTTTTTTTTCTTTTTTAATAAAGGACTTGTCCCAAGCTGTCTCTTGTGTTTTTTAACATTTTTGACATTTTTTCTAATACCCTCATCATCTCCCAACTACTGTACACCACCATCAATTACCACCATCATCTCCATCTTTTATCCCCATCATCTGCAGACTACTGTACATCGCCATGTATTAACCTCAACATCTCCATCTATTGCCCTCATCATCCCCCGACTACTGTCCACCACCATTTTTTAACCTCATCATCTCCTAACTACTGTCCCACCACCATTTATTACCCCATCATCTCCTGACTACTGTCCCACCACCATCTATTACCCCCATCATTTCCAGACTACTGTACACCACCATCTATTACCCGTGACGGGTGACTCTGCCCCCTTCTGACGCTACAGGAAAACGCAGGAAACCCCTGTGGCGTCAGAGGAGGGCGGGGTCACCCGCATACGTCACGGGTGGCCCCGCCCTCAGATATTTAAGAGCTCTCACGGTGGGTGTAGCGTCATTCGATGGGAACCACCTATGAGGCATCAGTAGCGGCTTTTTTTTTTTTTCGTATCGTCGGGTTGAGAATGGATCTACATCGCTGGGATTTTTTTTTCTTTTTTAATAAAGGACTTGTCCCAAGCTGTCTCTTGTGTTTTTTAACATTTTTGACATTTTTTTTGGTGAAATGGTAGGGGTACAATGTACCCCATTACCAATTCACATAGGGGGGCCAGGATCTGGGGTTCCCCTTGTTAAAGGGGGCTTCCAGATTCCGATAAGCCCCCCGCCCGCAGACCCCCACAACCACCTGGCAAGGGTTGTGGGGATGAGGCCCTTGTCCCCATCAACATGAGGACATGGTGCTTTGGACCCCAAAGCATCCACCCCATCTTGAGTGCATGTGGCCAGGTACAGTTCAGGAGGGGGGGCGCTCTCTCATCCCCCTGTCTTTTCATGTGGCCTGCCAGGTTGCGTGCTCGGATAAGGGTCTGGTATGGATTTTTGGGGGGATCCTATGCCATTTTTTAAAATTTTGGCGCGGGGTTCCCCTTGAGATCCATACCAGACCTGAAGGCATACTATAGGACACCCCCCAGGTACGAAATTTAAAGGAATATTTTATTTTTATTGTTTCACTTTAAGCATTATTAAAATCACTGCTCCCGAAAAAACGGCCGTTCTTAAAACTTTTTTTTGCATTGATCCTTGTCCCCTGGGGCAGGACCCGGGTCCCCAAACACTTTTTAGGACAGTAACTTGCATATACGCCTTAAAATTAGCACTTTTGATGTTACATGTTTGTGTCCCATAGACTTTAACGGTGTTCACGTGCTCAAACACATTTCTTGCCTGTTCACAAGTTCTGGTGCGAACCGAACCGGGGGGGGGGGGGGGGGTGTTCGACTCATCCTTAGTTCTCACTAAAAAGCAAACCGCTGCCTCTAAAATATGATACCGGGGTGATACCTGCAGCTGCATATCACCCCGGTTTAACCCCTTCAAGCCATGAATGCAAATTTGCATAAGTTCAGCGCTAAGGGGATAAACCAAGTTACCCAGAGGAAATGGATTTATCTGAGGGTATAGAAATGATCTGAAGATTAGTGGGTGATTTGGGTGTTGGCAGTCAGAAGTCAGAAAACTTTCCTTCCTGTCCTGAGATTATGTATTGTAGTACGGGGATCAGAACACATTCACCCCCGTTCTTAAACTTTATTATATGGTATGGCATTGCATGTAGATTAGAGGGTCCTGGGTAGAGATGTAGAGATGAGTTTGGCCATGTGTATGGCTTTACAGCTGCTCCTATTTCACCTAGTGAAATCTGCCCCCTTCTATGGCTTTGCATCCTTTGCTGCATCAGAGTAGCAAGTACTCAACCACAGTTTTCCTCCCAGATGCCCATCCCTGCCCTCCACCAACATGTGGAAGGTCACTGGACCATGTGCTCAGCATCAGTGTCCACATGATCACAGAAATGTGGTCTGGAAAGCTTGGGCAGAAGCAGCACAGCTCTTTTACGGTGCAGCTCTGTCTCCACTTCCACCTCTTCTTCAATGACCTTCTCCAGTGATGCAGCAGAGCCACAAGACCCAAAAAATTACAAGAGTCTACACAATGGCCCAGGCAAAATGCTGTCCTTCTGTTTTCCATCTGCTATGCCTGGGGAACAGGGACCACATTGGATAAGAGCATAAACACATATTCCTTGCCCGGCCAAAATACAAAATCTGGTAGACATGTACAGAATGGAATAGATTTATGTTACTAATTTTGTTACGTTTTGGAATTTGTTTAGTTTGGTTTCGGAATTTGTTTAGTTTTGTTTTATTTTCATTAAATTTTGTTTTGTTTTTGTTAAAATTTGTTTCATTTATTTATTCCAACTTTTCAGAACGATTAGAATTCGGATCGGTCGAAAAACGATCGACCGATTTGAATTCTGTGTGAAGAAAGAGCTGGTTGTTAAGCAGCGTGCGAGTAGCCGGCCGCCCACATCCTTAACAACCATGAGTAATCATCTGTCAGCAGACTTCTCCACTGACAGATTAATATAAAGATTGCCGGCAATTGCCCGGCAATAGAGATATAAAAAAAAAATGGCCCAGAATTAGGAATAAAACCGGCGTAGGGTTTCCCCACAAAATCTATACCAGACACGAGCATGCAGCCTGACAGGTCAGAAAAGGAAGCGAGCATCGTTCATCGTACCCGTACCCATTTATCAAAAAAAGTGTAAAAAAGTAAGAAAAAATAGTGTCCCTCGATGTCCGTCACGATGCCCGCCGACCCCCCAAAAAAATGGCAAAAAACGCTTTGCCTCCTAAGAGGCTACCCACCGACTGCCCTTTCTTCGGCTCGGATAGCTCTTATATAGACAAGGGGCGAGGCCACCCGGTTACGTCACCCAGTGGTACTGCCCCTTCTAATGTCCTTTGATGTCATGTGACATCGAAAGGTGTCAGTGTTGCCATCCCCCGAAGTGAAATTTACTGACGGCGCCAATTTTTTA
This sequence comes from Lithobates clamitans, assembly GCA_037952925.1. Lineage (NCBI taxonomy): Eukaryota > Metazoa > Chordata > Amphibia > Anura > Ranidae > Lithobates > Lithobates clamitans. The sequence goes on from JBBGZY010000764.1 coordinate 151,533, forward strand.
CTGGCCAAAAAAAACATGAAATTTACTGGCAGATCCACATTCTTTACCGGCACTGCAAAAATGTACCTAAAATTACTGGTTTTAGTGCTAAACAGTGCAAATATCAATATTTTAACTATAAACACATAGCTAGTGTTATTAGCAATGTGTTTAAGTTAAACAAAAGTCAAAAAACATATTTCTCAATTTACATGAAGGTTAGGTTACTATAACCCGGCCAGCAGAGAGTTCCCCCTTACATCAGAGTCCGCAGAGTGAATACACTAAGGTAAGGGGGGGATTACTAATATAGAGGGGAACCTTTATATCATTGCCCTCTTACATTATTGGATTCACTCCACCCTTACATTAGTGACCCCCCCAGACTGGTCTGGTGGCGCTGGCACTGACCTCCTCTCAGGTGCACTTTGCAGGGCTCAGTCAGACAGCTCCAGCTTGGCGGCTATTCTATAGTCTCTTTTCCACAGTCCACAGTCCACACATGTCTGTCTCTTCCCGTAACCCCCATCCCGGCGGCGCTCCCACTCTTGACTCCTTTTTAGGATCCCCTCAGAGACTGCAGACATGATAAAAGACAAGAGATGGTCAGAGGCTCCGAACATGATACAGGAGGTGGACAGAGGCTGCAGACATGATACAGGAGGTGGAAAAAGGCTGCAGACATGATACAGGAGGTGGACAGTGGCTGCGGACATACTATAGGAGGTGGACAGAGGCTGCGGACATACTACAGGAGGTGGACAGAGACTGCAGACATACTACAGGAGGTGGACAGAGACTGCAGACATACTACAGGAGGTGGACAGAGGCTGCAGACATACTACAGGAGGTGGACAGAGACTGCAGACATACTACAGGAGATAGACAGAGACTGCAGACATACTACAGGAGGTGGACAGAGGCTGCTAACATACTACAGGAGATGGACAGAGACTGCAGACATACTACAGGAGGTGGACAGAGACTGCGGACATACTACAGGAGGTGGACAGAGGCTGCTGAGATACTACAGGAGGTGGACAGAGACTGCGGACATACTACAGGAGGTGGACAGAGGCTGCGGACATACTACAGGGGGTGGACAGAGGCTGCGGACATACTACAGGAGGTGGACAGAGGCTGCGGACATACTACAGGAGGTGGACAGAGGCTGCGGACATACTACAGGAGGTGGACAAAGGCTGCTAAGATACTACAGGAGGTGGACAGAGACTGCGGACATACTACAGGAGGTGGACAGAGGCTGCGGACATACTACAGGGGGTGGACAGAGGCTGCGGACATACTACAGGAGGTGGACAGAGGCTGCTGAGATACTACAGGAGGTGGACAGAGACTGCGGACATACTACAGGAGGTGGACAGAGACTGCGGACATACTACAGGGGGTGGACAGAGGCTGCTGAGATACTACAGGAGGTGGACAGAGACTGCAGACATACTACAGGAGGTGGACAGAGGCTGCGGACATACTACAGGAGGTGGACAGAGGCTGCTGAGATACTACAGGAGGTGGACAGAGACTGCGGACATACTACAGGAGGTGGACAGAGGCTGCGGACATACTACAGGGGGTGGACAGAGGCTGCGGACATACTACAGGAGGTGGACAGAGGCTGCTGACATACTACAGGAGATGGACAGAGACTGCAGACATACTACAGGAGGTGGACAGAGACTGCGGACATACTACAGGAGGTGGACAGAGGCTGCTGACATACTACAGGAGGTGGACAGAGGCTGGGGACACAGGAGGTGGACAGAGGCCGCGGTCTTGATACATCCTCACAGTAGCCTCCTCCTCTGCCCACCATCATTTTACTTCTCCACATCATCAGTGTGCTGTGTCCTCTTCCTGTACCCCTTTCACCTCTCCACAGGTCAGGGCAGCACTGGGAAAGGGGGCACAGGAGGAGGACACAGCACACTGATGATGTGGACTGTAGAAGTAATATGATGGTGAATAGAGCACATCAGTCTCTGTCCCCTGCATATGCCATGCAACCAGGGCCCAGGAACAGAGACTGATGTGCTCTATTCACCATCATATTACTTCTCCCGGCTCCAGTCCCAGTAATGTCTTCCTTTTACTACACATATTATCCCCCCCCCCACAGCTTCACTCTCCGTACCTCCAGCTTATGACGAGTGTGTGTGCAGTCATCCACTGCATGACAGGTCAGAGTCGCCTCGCCTGGCTCAGCTGGCCGCCGCGGTCTCTTTCGATTGATTGAAAAATGGCGCCGGGCGGCGCAATTACGTTACTGTGCATGCAGTTGCGTGGTCGGGTGCCCCGAAAAAGGGTTTAAATTTATGGGCTGCCCGTAAATCTACGGGCGGTTGGCAACACTGGAAGAGGTTGGTGCCACTGGGTGACTAAACCAGGAGGCCCCACACTTGCCTATATAAGAGCTGTGAAAGCGAAGAGAGGGAAGTCGGCGGGTAGCCTCTTAGGAGGTATTTTCTTTTGTCATTTTTTTGGGGTTGGCGGGCATCATGATGGACATCAAGGGACACTATTTTTTTATTTTCTTTTAATAAAGGACTTGTCAAAAACTGTTTCCTGTTTTTCTTACCTTTTGACACATTTTTTGATGAATGAGTAAGGGTACAATGTACACAATACCCATTCACAAAGAGGGGGGGAGGGTCACTATCTGGGGGCTCCCTAGTTAAAGGGGGCTTCCAGATTTCAATAAGCCCCCCGCCCACAGACCCCCAACAACCACAGGCCAGAGTTGTTGGGAAGAGGCCCTTGTCCCCATCAACATGCGGACAAAGTGCTTTGGGGTGGGGGGTGCAGAGCCCTAAAGAAACCACCCCCCCATGGGTTCTCCTTAAAACCCATACTAGACCCGAAATGCCTGTATGGACTGGGGGGCCCTACGCTGTGCTTTTTAAAAATGCTTTTTAAAAATGTTATATTGCCGGCATTCTTTATCTTTACATGGGGAGGCCCGTTGACAGATGATGACTCGTGGTTGTTGAGGACACGGGCTGCTGCTTGCCAGGCCACTGCTTAACAACCAGCTATTTCTTCACACATAAACCGAATCAGTTGATCGTTTTTCGACCAATCCGAATTCTAATTGTTCTGAAGAGTTGGATTTCGTTAGAACATGAATGAACTAAACAAAATTTTGATGGATTTTAACGAAATTCGACGCTACCATTCGTTACATCCGAATCTTCAAATAACCAAAAATATGTCCAAATTTGTATTTGGACCGAAACAAATTGCACATGTCTAAGATCTAGTATTGCAGAGTATCTTCACAAAATATTCTGACTTCAGAAAGGTTCTTTGTCAGGCCAGGAAAGTTTGTGGACACTTTAGGTAGTCATACCGGCCATGGTTCACTTGGCAGAAATATAGCAGAAAAAAAAATAATAGGATGCTAGCAAACAGTCTGCCAACATCTGTGACATCCCTACGTGCTTTAAGAGAGTGCTGAGGCTTCACCAACATCAATGTGACATCGATGAGTTACTCTGCAATTATGGCATGCCATTTTTTTAGCAACTGCTGCACGTCGACCCTGAACTGGACTACTAATAGTCAGAGGTACCTCTCCTGGCATATATACAGTACATAAATATAAATACAGGGACATATATATATATATATAAATTGCTGTGTCCCCTGGGCTCCGGCCGCCATGTTAATGTCCGGCGCCCTGTGATTGGGCGTATGGGGGTCATGTGAGACGTAGTGCTGGCCTGTCCATGATCGCTCCTGAAGCCCCGCCTCCGCACATGAGCCCCCATACGCCCAATCACATTGCGCTGCACCGGACACTGAACATGGCAGCTAGAGCGCGGGGGAGAGAAGCAATGTGAGCCGCCGCTGTCTTCTCCTCCTCTGGACTGATGCAGGCCAGCCAGACACAAAGGTGAGTGAGACTCCTGAGTGAGAGTCGTGTTACTGGCCCCGGGGGGAGGGGGAGAAAGAGAAGGTCAGTATGGTGGTCAGTTAGTGCAGTATGGTGGTCAGTTAGTGTAGTATGGTGGACAGTATAGTTTAGTATAGTGGTCAGTGTAGTGTAGTATGGTGGTCAGTGTAGTATAGTGGTCAGTGTAGTGTAGTGGTCAGTGTAGTGGACAGTATAGTGGTCAGTGTAGTGTAGTGGACAGTATAGTGGTTAGTGTAGTGTAGTGGTCAGTATAGTGATCAGTGTAGTGTAGTGGACAGTATAGTGGTCAGTGTAGTGTAGTGGACAGTATAGTGTAGTGGTCAGTGCAGTGTAGTGGACAGTATAGTATAGTGGTCAGTGTAGTGGACAGTATAGTGGTCAGTATAGTGGACAGTAAAGTGTAGTGGACAGTATAGTATAGTGGTCAGTGTAGTAGACAGTATAGTATAGTGGTCATTGTAGTGGACAGTATAGTAGTCAGTGTAGTGGACAGTATAGTATAGTGGTCAGTGTAGTGTAGTATGGTGGTCAGTGTAGTATAGTGGTCAGTGTAGTGTAGTGGTCAGTGTAGTGGACAGTATAGTGGTCAGTGTAGTGTAGTGGACAGTATAGTGGTCAGTGTAGTGTAGTGGACAGTATAGTGGTCAGTGCAGTGTAGTGGACAGTATAGTGGTCAGTGCAGTGTAGTGGACAGTATAGTGGTCAGTGTAGTGGACAGTATAGTATAGTGGTCAGTGTAGTGGACAGTATAGTATAGTGGACAGTATAGTGGTCAGTATAGTGTAGTGGACAGTATAGTATAGTGGTCAGTGTAGTGGACAGTATAGCGGTCAGTGTAGTGGACAGTGTAGTGTAGTGGACAGTGTAGTATAGTGTTCAGTGTAGTGGAAAGTATAGTGGTCAGTGTAGTGGTCAGTATAGTATAGTGGTCAGTGTAGTGTAGTGGGCAGTATAGTATAGTGGTCAGTGTAGTGTAGTGGACAGTATAGTATAGTGGTCAGTGTAGTGGACAGTGTAGTGTAGTGGACAGTATAGTATAGTGGTCAGTGTAGCGTAGTGGACAGTATAGTATAGTGGTCAGTGTAGTGGACAGTATAGTGGTCAGTGTAGTGGTCAGTGTAGTGTAGTGGACAGTATAGTATAGTGGTCAATGTAGTGGACAGTATAGTGGTCAGTGTAGTGTAGTGGACAGTATAGTATAGTGGTCAGTGTAGTGGACAGTGTAGTGGACAGTATAGTATAGTGGTCAGTGTAGTGGACAGTATAGTATAGTGGTCAGTGTAATGGACAGTGTAGTGGTCAGTATAGTGTAGTGGACAGTATAGTATAGTGGTCAGTGTAGTGTAGTATGGTGGTCAGTGTAGTGTAGTATGGTGGACAGTGTAGTGTAGTGGACAGTATAGTATAGTGGTCAGTGTAGTGGACAGTGTAGTATAGTGGACAGTACAGTATAGTGGACAGTATAGTATAGTGGTCAGTGTAGCGTAGTGGACAGTATAGTATAGTGGTCAGTGTAGTGGACAGTATAGTGGTCAGTGTAGTGGTCAGTGTAGTGTAGTGGACAGTATAGTATAGTGGTCAATGTAGTGGACAGTATAGTGGTCAGTGTAGTGTAGTGGACAGTATAGTATAGTGGTCAGTGTAGTGGTCAGTGTAGTGGACAGTATAGTATAGTGGTCAGTGTAGTGGACAGTATAGTATAGTGGTCAGTGTAATGGACAGTGTAGTGGTCAGTATAGTGTAGTGGACAGTATAGTATAGTGGTCAGTGTAGTGTAGTATGGTGGTCAGTGTAGTGTAGTATGGTGGACAGTGTAGTATAGTGGACAGTATAGCGGTCAGTGTAGTGTAGTATGGTGGTCAGTGTAGTGGACAGTGTAATATAGTGGTCAGTGTAGTGTAGTATGGTGGTCAGTGTAGTGGACAGTATAGTATAGTGGTCAGTGTAGTGGACATAATAGTGGTCAGTGTAGTGGACAGTATAGTATAGTGGTCAATGTAGTGGACAGTATAGTATAGTGGTCAGTGTAATGGACAGTGTAGTGGTCAGTATAGTGTAGTGGACAGTATATTATAGTGGTCAGTGTAGTGTAGTATGGTGGTCAGTGTAGTGTAGTATAGTGGTCAGTGTAGTGTAGTATGGTGGACAGTGTAGTATAGTGGACAGTATAGCGGTCAGTGTAGTGTAGTATGGTGGTCAGTGTAGTGGACAGTATAGTATAGTGGTCAGTATAGTATAGTGGTCAGTGTAGTGGACAGTATAGTGTTCAGTATAGTGTAGTGGACAGTATAGTATAGTGGTCAGTGTAGTGGATAGTATAGTGGTCAGTGTAGTGGACAGTATAGTATAGTATAGTGGTCAGTGTAGTGTAGTGGACAGTATAGTATAGTGGTCAGTGTAGTGTAGTGTAGTGGACAGTATAGTATAGTGGTCAGTGTAGTTGACAGTATAGTGGTCAGTGTAGTGTAGTGGACAGTGTAGTGTAGTGGTCAGTGTAGTGTAGTGGAAAGTATAGTATAGTGGTCAGTGTAGTGGACAGTATAGTATAGTGGTCAGTGTAGTGGACAGTATAGTGGTCAGTGTAGTGGACAGTATAGTGTAGTGGTCAGTGTAGCGTAGTGGACAGTATAGTATAGTGGTCAGTGTAGTGGACATTATAGTATAGTGGTCAGTGTAGTGTAGTGGACAGTGTGACAGACCTAGCTGGGAGAGAGACTTTTGGAGGGGACTGTATGCTAGCCTCTTGCCGATCGATCGTGGGCCCTTGCATTTGGGGGAACGGTACTCTTTGTGAGCTGTATGCCTGGGGACCCTTGAGGTGGTATTACTGTGGATTCGGGTCCTGGTCACACAGGACACACAGACTCTGGGGACCCTGGATTTGCCATATTAGAAATAGTGGCTGATTCATAATGCTGGGACAGATACTGTTAGGAGATGCTGATGTAAATTCCAGCACTTGTCTGTCTGTTGTCTGCTAAAATGTGTATTGTAAATAAGTCTCTAGTATGGGATCTAAGAGTCATTAGATCCCCATTGTTGTTTGTGTTTAATTAACTCTGCTATTGTGAGAATGTTGATTGGATGTTCTGAACTACAAGACGGCCAGTCTGGCCTAAAGGTCATGTCTGAGTCATCTAGGCTGTCTAAAGGGATTAGTTAATTAGCTCATGTTAATTAGGTTACAGCTGTATTGTTAGAGTAATATGAGCAGGAGGTATGCACCTGCTCCTTTATTGTATAAATAAGACTGTATTCCTGTCAATAAAGAGAGATTCCTGGTTAAAATTACATACAGCCGGCCTGGTGTTTGTTCTGAGCTATCACAACTGGGTTAGAACGGCACAGAGCTGTAGTTCTAATCCCGGAGCATCAGATGACGGAGCAATCAGATGTTGCGATCTGCAGTCTGATTCTATAGCAGCAGAGGAGTGTCGGGAGAGTGGAACTGAGAGAGCAAAGGGGCTCGTTACAGACAGTATAGTATAGTGGTCAGTGTAGTGGACAGTATAGTAGTCAGTGTAGTGGACAGTGTAGTGGACAGTATAGTATAGTGGTCAGTGTAGTGGACAGTACAGTATAGTGGTCAGTGTAGTGGACAGTTTAGTGTAGTGGACAGTATAGTATAGTGGTCAGTGTAGTGTAGTGGGCAGTATAGTATAGTGGTCAGTGTAGTGTAGTGGACAGTATGGTATAGTGAATAGTGTAGTGTAGTGGACAGTATAGTATAGTGGTCAGTGTAGTGTAGTGGACAGTATAGTATAGTGGTCAGTGTAGTGGACAGTGTAGTGTAGTGGACAGTACAGTATAGTGGACAGTGTAGTGTAGTGGACAGTGTAGTGTAGTGGACAGTACAGTATAGTGGTCAGTGTAGTGTAGTGGGCAGTATAGTATAGTGGTCAGTGTAGTGGACAGTGTAATGGACAGTATAGTATAGTGGTCAGTGTAGTGGACAGTATAGTATAGTGGTCAGTGTAATGGACAGTGTAGTGGTCAGTGTAGTGTAGTATGGTGATCAGTGTAGTATAGTGGTCAGTGTAGTGGACAGTATAGTGGCCAGGGTAGTGTAGTATGGTGGACAGTGTAGTATAGTGGACAGTATAGCGGTCAGTGTAGTGTAGTATGGTGGTCAGTGTAGTGGACAGTGTAGTATAGTGGTCAGTGTAGTGTAGTATGGTGGTCAGTGTAGTGGACAGTATAGTATAGTGGTCAGTGTAGTGGACAGTATAGTATAGTGGTCAGTGTAGTGGACAGTATAGTGGTCAGTGTAGTGGACAGTGTAGTGGACAGTATAGTATAGTGGTCAGTGTAGTGAACAGTATAGTATAGTGGTCCGTGTGATGGATAGTGTAGTGGTCTGTATAGTGTAGTGGACAGTATATTATAGTGGTCAGTGTAGTGTAGTATGGTGGTCAGTGTAGTGTAGTGTAGTGTAGTATAGTGGTCAGTGTAGTGTAGTATGGTGGACAGTGTAGTATAGTGGACAGTATAGCGGTCAGTGTAGTGTAGTATGGTGGTCAGTGTAGTGGACAGTGTTGTGTAGTGGACAGTATAGTATAGTGGTCAGTGTAGTGTAGTGGACAGTATAGTGTTCAGTATAGTATAGTGGTCAGTGTGGTGGACAGTATAGTGGTCAGTATAGTGTAGTGGACAGTATAGTATAGTGGTCAGTGTAGTGGACAGTATAGTGGTCAGTGTAGTGGACAGTATAGTATAGTGGTCAGTTTAGTGTAGTGGACAGTATAGTATAGTGGTCAGTGTAGTGTAGTGGACAGTATAGTATAGTGGTCAGTGTAGTGTAGTGGTTAGTGTAGTGTAGTGGTCAGTATAGTGGTCAGTGTAGTATAGTGGTCAGTGTAGTGGACAGTATAGTATAGTGGTCAGTGAAGTGTAGTGGACAGTATAGTATAGTAGTCAGTGTACTGGACAGTATAGTGGTGAGTGTAGTGGACAGTGTAGTGTAGTGGACAGTATAATATAGTGGTCAGTGTAGTGTAGTGGACAGTATAGTATAGTGGTCAGTGTAGTGGACAGTATAGTGGTCAGTGTAGTGGACAGTGTAGTGTAGTGGACAGTATAGTGGTCAGTGTGGTGGACAGTGTAGTATAGTGGTCAGTGTGGTGGACAGTATAGTGGTCAGTGTAGTGGTCAGTGTAGTGTAGTAAACAGTATAGTATAGTGGTCAGTGTAGTGTAGTGGACAGTATAGTATAGTGGTCAGTGTAGTGTAGTGGACAGTATAGTATAGTGGTCAGTGTAGTGTAGTGGACAGTATAGTATAGTGGTCAGTGTAGTGTAGGGGACAGTACAGTATAGTGGTCAGTTTAGTGTAGTGGACAGTATAGTATAGTGGTCAGTGTTGTTCTCAGTGTAGTGGACAGTATAGTGGTCAGTGTAGTGGTCAGTGTAGTGTAGTGGACAGTGTAGTGTAGTATGGTGGACAGTGTAGTATAGTGGACAGTATAACGGTCAGTGTAGTGTAGTATGGTGGTCAGTGTAGTGGACAGTGTAGTATAGTGGTCAGTGTAGTGGACAGTATTGTGGTCAGTGTAGTGGACAGTATAGCATAGTAGTCAGTGAAGTGTAGTGGACAATATAGTATAGTGGTCAGTGTACTGAACAGTATAGTGGTGAGTGTAGTGGACAGTGTAGTGTAGTGGACAGTATAATATAGTGGTCAGTGTAGTGGACAGTATAGTGGTCAGTGTAGTGGACAGTGTAGTGTAGTGGACAGTATAGTATAATGGTCAGTGTGGTGGACAGTATAGTGGTCAGTGTGGTGGACAGTGTAGTGTAGTGGACAGTATAGTGGTCAGTGTGGTGGACAGTGTAGTGTAGTGGACAGTATAGTGGTCAGTGTGGTGGACAGTATAGTGGTCAGTGTAGTGTAGTGAACAGTATAGTATAGTGGTCAGTGTAGTGTAGTGGACAGTATAGTATAGTGGTCAGTGTAGTGTAGTGGACAGTATAGTATAGTGGTCAGTGTTGTTCTCAGTGTAGTGGACAGTATCGTGGTCAGTGTAGTGGTCAGTGTAGTGTAGTGGACAGTATAGTATAGTGGTCAGTGTAGTGTAGTGGACAGTATAGTGTTCAGTATAGTATAGTGGTCAGTGTGGTGGACAGTATAGTGGTCAGTATAGTGTAGTGGACAGTATAGTATAGTGGTCAGTGTAGTGGTCAGTGTAGTGTAGTGTTCAGTATAGTGGTCAGTGTAGTATAGTGGTCAGTGTAGTGGACAGTATAGTATAGTGGTCAGTGAAGTGTAGTGAACAGTATAGTATAGTAGTCAGTGTACTGGACAGTATAGTGGTGAGTGTAGTGGACAGTGTAGTGTAGTGGACAGTATAATATAGTGGTCAGTGTAGTGTAGTGTAGTGGACAGTATAGTATAGTGGTCAGTGTAGTGGACAGTATAGTGGTCAGTGTAGTGGACAGTGTGGTGTAGTGGACAGTATAGTGGTCAGTGTGGTGGACAGTATAGTGGTCAGTGTAGTGGTCAGTGTAGTGTAGTGAACAGTATAGTATAGTGGTCAGTGTAGTGTAGTGGACAGTATAGTATAGTGATCAGTGTAGTGTAGTGGACAGTATAGTATAGTGGTCAGTGTAGTGTAGGGGACAGTACAGTATAGTGGTCAGTTTAGTGTAGTGGACAGTATAGTATAGTGGTCAGTGTTGTTCTCAGTGTAGTGGACAGTATAGTGGTCAGTGTAGTGGTCAGTGTAGTGTAGTGGACAGTGTAGTGTAGTATGGTGGACAGTGTAGTATAGTGGACAGTATAACGGTCAGTGTAGTGTAGTATGGTGGTCAGTGTAGTGGACAGTGTAGTATAGTGGTCAGTGTAGTGGACAGTATTGTGGTCAGTGTAGTGGACAGTATAGCATAGTGGTCAGTGAAGTGTAGTGAACAATATAGTATAGTGGTCAGTGTACTGGACAGTATAGTGGTGAGTGTAGTGGACAGTGTAGTGTAGTGGACAGTATAATATAGTGGTCAGTGTAGTGTAGTGGACAGTATAGTATAGTGGTCAGTGTAGTGGACAGTATAGTGGTCAGTGTAGTGGACAGTGTAGTGTAGTGGACAGTATAGTATAATGGTCAGTGTGGTGGACAGTATAGTGGTCAGTGTAGTGGACAGTGTAGTGCAGTGGACAGTATAGTGGTCAGTGTGGTGGACAGTGTAGTGTAGTGGACAGTATAGTGGTCAGTGTGGTGGACAGTATAGTGGTCAGTGTAGTGGTCAGTGTAGTGTAGTGAACAGTATAGTATAGTGGTCAGTGTAGTGTAGTGGACAGTATAGTATAGTGGTCAGTGTAGTGTAGTGGACAGTATAGTATAGTGGTCAGTGTAGTGTAGGGGACAGTACAGTATAGTGGTCAGTTTAGTGTAGTGGGCAGTATAGTATAGTGGTCAGTGTTGTTCTCAGTGTAGTGGACAGTATCGTGGTCAGTGTAGTGGTCAGTGTAGTGTAGTGGACAGTATAGTATAGTGGTCAGTGTAGTGTAGTGAACAGTATAGTATAGTGGTCAGTGTAGTGTAGTGGACAGTACAGTATAGTGGTCAGTGTAGTGGACAGTACAGTATAGTGGTCAGTTTAGTGTAGTAGACAGTATAGTATAGTGGTCAGTTTAGTGTAGTGGACAGTATAGTATAGTGGTCAGTGTAGTGTAGGGGACAGTACAGTATAGTGGTCAGTTTAGTGTAGTGGACAGTATAGTATAGTGGTCAGTGTTGTTCTCAGTGTAGTGGACAATATCATGGTCAGTGTAGTGGTCAGTGTAGTGTAGTGGACAGTATAGTATAGTGGTCAGTGTAGTGTAGTGGACAGTATAGTGTAGTGGTCAGTGTAGTGTAGTGGACAGTACAGTATAGTGGTCAGTTTAGTGTAGTGGACAGTATAGTATAGTGGTCAGTGTAGTGTAGTGGACAGTATAGTGTAGTGGTCAGTGTTGTTCTCAGTGTAGTGGACAGTATAGTGGTCAGTGTAGTGGACAGTGTAGTATAGTGGTCAGTGTAGTGTAGTGGACAGTATAGTGTAGTGGTCAGTGTAGTGTAGTGGACAGTATAGTATAGTGGTCAGTATAGGAATCAGGTAGGTCAGTACTATTGTATTTGAAGGGACTCGGGGAATGCTAAAAGTCCACAGGTTAGGGGGGCGCAAATTACTTGCCTTGCCCCGGGTGCTGACAACCCACGCTATGCCACTGTATATATATATATATATATATATATATATATATATATATATATATATATATATATATAACATTTTTGTACAATGATACTAATATAATGGAAAGCCTTGTCTGTCCCAGAAAAAACTGATCTCTATGTTACATCACTATTACAACTTATGCCAAAATTATTGTGGAATGTGATAAGCAAATAACAATCTCGGAACACAGTGATGTTTTTGAAAGTTTATTTGGAAGAGAAGAGTTACAAAGTAAAAGCAAAGATTAAACATTAGAGAGATGAACATATGTGGAGCTTCTTAGACATGACAAGTGTACCAAGGATCTCACCTCTCAAAAGCCCTGGACCATTTTGCTGGCCAAAGACCAGAGCACTTTTTGCGATTCTGCACTGCGTCCCTTTAACTAACTATTACGCGGCCGTGCGATGTGGCTGCCAAACAAAATTGACGTCCTTTTTTTCCCACAAATAGAGCTTTCTTTTGGTGGTACTTGATCACCTCTGTGGTTTTTATTTTTTGCGCTACAAACAAAAATAGAGCGACAATTTTGAAAAAAATGCAATATTTTTTACTTTTTGCTATAATAAATATCCCCAGTTCCTCAGTTTAGGCCGATGTGTATTCTTCCATATATTTTTGGTAATAAAAATCACAATAAGTGTTTATTGATTGGTTTGTACAAAAGTTATAGCGTCTACAAAATAGGGGATAGTTTTATGGCATTTTTATTAATATTTTTTTTTTTTACTAGTAATGGCGGCGATCAGTGATCTTTATCGGGACTGCGACATTATGGTGGACACATCGGACAATTTTGATGCCATTTTGGGACTATTGTCATTTATACAGCAATCAGTGCTATAAAAATGCATTGATTACAGTGTAAATGACACTGGCAGTGAAGGGGTTAACCAGTAGGGGGCGCTGAAGGAGTTAAGTGTGTCCTAGAGCTGTGTTCTAACTGTAGGGGGGGATGGGCTAGCTGTGACACGACACTGATCACCGTTCCCGATTACAGGGAGCAGAGATCAGTGTCCTGTCATTAGGAAGAACGGGGGAGATGCTTGTTTACATCAGCATCTCCCTGTCCTTCCTCTCCGTGAGACGATCGCGGGACTCCCGGTGGACATCGAATCCGCGGGACCCGCGGTCGAACTCACAGAGCTCGCGGCTGGCGCGCGCGCCCACAATGCCGCATCTTAAAGGGGACGTACCTGTACACCCATATGCCTGTCCGTGCCATTGTGTCGACGTATATCGTCGTGCGCTGGTCGGCAAGCAGTTCAACGGTAGGCTCTTAAGATCCAAACTTGTACAGCTGTCATGTAGGACCATCCCAACCCTCAACATTTCATATATTAAATCATTCACTTTAAAAATGTGCACAAGCAACACATCATTAATCACAAGAGACATTAATTTCTGTTATCGCTGAACACTTGATCAGCTTGACCCACACCCAGACTCCCGAAACCCTCATTGTAGAACAACCAACTCTCTCTATGTTCTACATCAAGACCTTCCAATGATCTGGAGATCAATAATTTGTTCTAATAACAAAAATTATTATACCAAGCAAATCTCGTGGAGTTTTTGGGTGTGTTTCACACGCCACTGGCTTTTCAAAAAAAATAAAAATAAAACATTATATACGTAACCCAAGATTAACTTATACTGTAAGCATTTAATAATGTAATTTAATCATTTATAAAGCATATAATATTAAATGAATATGACCATGTCAAAATTGCTCTGCCCCATGAGGATTATAGAGGTGCCAAGAATGAGTGGTTAAATAGTGATCCCCGCAATAGTCCAATCCTTCCCATTATTAGATCTATATCCAATCCACACCACCTGTCAGAATCATCGCTGACCAATCCCCGCCCCCTCTACATCATAACCAATAGGAACAAGACAAGAACTGCCTGTGCTGATTACTGACAATTATTATAGCCAATTACAGTGAAAAGGGAGGAGCCATCACAGATAAATGAATTTGTCATGTAAAGGAACCTGTGGGGACTAAATTTTAGGAATTTTTTTTGTGGATTTTTAAAGTGTGTGTCTGGACAAAACATATTTCTCTGGTTTTGGGTGGAGTAGTGGAGGATCAGAACCCCTGGCGGGTTTTTATTCCCATCTGGTACTTTATTACAAAGCTTTTACCCTCACTTCGTGTCCTGGTGACAATATTTTACCAAACAGGAAATGAAGGAAAATCTACAAGAGGGACACGGCATTTTTACTTCTGTCTGTTGGAGAGTTCCCCACACTAACGATATTTTATAAAAAAAATCCCCCTAATGGAGCCCTGGATAGCAGTAATCCTTCTCCACTCCATCCAAAACTGAAAATTGTTTTGCAATAGACAAAATATAAAGGTGCAGGCTCCAGCGCTATCATCTTGAACCTGGCTACACTACCTTGCAGGGGCGGACTGACCATTCGGGCACTCGGGCACTGCCCGGAGGGCCCCTTGCCACCAAGGGGCCCCAGCAGGGTTGCCAGCCTCAATAAAACCAGGGACAGTATGTAAAAATCTGTGTTTTTTTTAAAATCCCAAGATTATAGCTGCCCCGCCACTCCAGTACCTTTTCAGTACTGTGTGTGTATATTGTGTGTCTGTGTGTGTATACTCTATGTGTGTGTGTGTGTGTATACTGTGTGGCCCCATAATCTATTGCCAGGGGGGCCCCATAATCGCCTATCGTCTGGGAGCCCCATAATCTCCTATTGCCCGGGGGCCCCATAATCTTCTCCTATTGCTCGGGGGCCCCATAATCAACTATTGCCAGGGGCCCCATGAGTTGTCAGTCCGCCCCTGCTACCTTGTGTTACACAGATGCTGAACAAGCATGCAGACAGTGAAGCCTGGAAAATCTGACATCCTGCATTGCTGGTCAGTGACACACTAAGTTAGTGAAGTGAGGTTTAGGATGAAGATGACGGCCCCCAGAGCCTGCAGCTTTATAAATAAATCAGTAATGTTTCCTGTCCTATTGGCTGAGCATTGATTCTCCAACCTGTGATGTCACCAGTCTCTGGGCAGATTTCTCACCTCTGATTCCCCCCAGATATCTTCATGAAACCTTTCCATAATCCCAACACAGCATGGAGGGGCTCAGTGAAGGTGGCGGTGAAGGTGTGGAGGTGTTGCATTGGGTCACACAATTCACAAATAGAGATCCGCCCGGCCTCATAATCCAGATATATCCTGACTCTCTTACTGGAGGCATTGCTGAAAAATCTGATCTTTTTACTGTCATGCATCATTAAGTAGCTATTTTCCCCCCACCTCACACCCCAGGACTCCCTATTCCATCCAATCCGTGAATCATACCCCCTGTCCATACTGGGGTAACATACCCCGAAAAAACAGTACCCTGTCCCCCCGACATCCACTTCCCAGCAATGTCTTCCTGAGAAGAAACTCTGACTGCTCAACACGTGAAAAGTTACAAACCTCTCTGGTGTTTCTGGGCGATTCTGACTCGATGATGCTGAGGATACAGTTTTCCTATCATCTGATATATGGAGATTATTAGCAGCTGTGCTCACATCCAGCAATATATCTGTTACCTCCCACACCCCCGATATTTGCTGTATTATATCAGATAAACCTATGTGTAATGTGTGTGAGATTCCCCCCACATCCAGATCCCCTCCATCATGGAGGAGTATATCGTATCTCTCTCTGTCCTCATCATCTCCATCCTCAGTATCACACAAGTCACCTGTGTCTGATTCCTGTAGGACAGTCAGTGGATCCGTCATGTTACACAGCTCCTCAATGTCCCCCATCTTCTTGGACAGCTCCTCCTTCTTCATTTCCAGATCCTGGACTAGATCATTGATTAACAAAGACATCCGCTCTGCCTGCACGGAGATGTCCCTCAGGACTCTCTTCTCCAGGTCTTCCTGACGTCTCCTGAGGTCTCTGAACAGGGCAGTGACTCTCTCCGTTTCATCATCTGCTTTTCCTTGTACTTTCCTCTTGCGTTCCTGCAGGCTCTGGACTCTTTTCTCCGTCTCCTCTCTCTCTGTCATCAGATTCTGCTGAAAGTTCCTCAGTTTGTTCTTCTTCATCTCAGAGGCCACATTTAGAGTCTCCACCTGGTGTCCCCAATGTTCTCCACAAGACACACACATACAGGTGGAGTCCTCAGTGCAGTAATACTCCAGGATCTTCTCATGGAAGGAGCATTTCCTGTTCTCCAGAGAAGTGGAGGCTCTCAGGTGATTGTCACACATAAAAGATTCATACGTATAGGGTACCACAACAGGAGGGTAACTACTGTAAGTACTGAAGACCCTGGATTCCTCCTGAGCTGGCTGAGCAGACCGGAAATTCTCCACTGTGTGACGCAGTGTTATGTTACTCGGCAGTGAAGGCCGCTCCTGGAACTCTTCTCTGTATTCAGGACAGGAATAACCTCCAGACCTCTCCTGTGTATCCAACACACGACCAATACAGTCCTGGCAGAAATTGTGTCCACATTGCAGGGTTACAGGATCTGTATAAATGTTCAGACAGATGTAACATTCCAGCTCCTTCCTCAGATCAGCAGACGCCATCACTGAAAGCAGAAGAGAGAACAAAAAAAACTGAACGTATCTGACACTCCCTAACCAATGTGAGCAGTTCTGTATACTCCTACACAGGGCGAGGTAACCAGTTCTGAACATTACTACAGGGAGGGGTTGAGACTCGTAGTCATAGGAATCCTTATACAGAGGAACACAGATAATACATGGGGGGATTCCTGACAATAATCTCCCTATCTGGGGAAAATAAAGGACATTTAATAATGAAAGTGATCTGGAGATTAGTGGGTGACACAGACATGATTTGGGTGTTGGTTAGAAGCCAGAAAATGTCCCTTACTGTTGTGAGGGGGTGTTTTGTAGTACGGGGATCAGATCCTACTCAGCCCCCTCCTAAACTCCCTTATGTGTTATGACAGTGAACAGTGGTGGCCCATCCATACAAGGCGCAGGGGCGCCAACCCCCTAATCCATGTGCCCAGCCTTTAAAGTACATGCAGGGTGCCGAATTAATAGATTCCAATTGATTTTTTTTTTTAAGCACATGATTAGACCTTGAGGCTCTAATTGTCTTAAAAAAAAGGGTGGGCTTGGGGCACAGAGCATTGCACCCTGAGCCCACCCGGTTGTGTGACTATAGTGAATTAATATTCGCTATTGTCTTCCTGATTCTCCTCCCAGCCAATCAGGAAGCGGGTCCTTAGAGATTCTCCTCCCGGCCAATCGGGTCTCAGGACCCACTTCCTGTTTGGCCGGGAGGCATAGGCGTGTGCACAGGGTGTGTCGGGTGTGCCCAGGCACACCCTAATCACCACGTGCACATTAGTGTTAACGTTCTGTGTAATAGCAGAAATAGGGCAAAGATCTCCCTCTTACCGGCTCTGCCATAAGAGAAGTGTTTATGCTCTTCTCTTTCACTGTGCCGGCAGGGAGATCAATGTGCCGGGGTCATATATATGTAGACACCCGCACACGCATGTGTGTTTGAGCTTAAGGGTGCACACCCTAATGCAATAGGCTGCGCACACCTATGCCGGGAGGAGAAGCAACAGCCCCGACTCCATGCTTCGCAAGCTGGAGCGAGGAGCAGCAGCCCTACCCCCGATCCACCTCCTAAGGTTAGGAGGCTTCTGATCTTTGCCCTCCAGTCTGTCTCCCGCAGGGGGAGGATCGCCACCTTCCCGTAGCTGTGTGAAGTTGGCACCCCATGTTTGTAAAACCTAAATAAAATGATACCATTCGTTTGTGCTGGTTTGTGCCCCAAAAATAAATGTTTGTGCCGCTTTGGTTTTGGAGATATTGTGTGTTATAGTTGCTGAAACCCCGCCCACTTTGCACCCCATGTTGCTGAATTTTAAAAACAAACATGCCATTCGTTTGTGCCGCGTTTGTGCTGGTTTGTGCCGCAAAAATAAATGTTTGTTCCACTTTGGTTTTGGAGATTTTGTGCGTTATCGTTGCTGAAACCCCGTCCACTTTGTACCCCCTGTTGCTGAATTTTAAGAACAAACATGCCATTCGTTTGTGCCTTGTTTGAGAATTGACCGTTATATATGTTGCCAAACCACACTGACTTTACATCTCGTTAATAAATCTTACATACAGAACTTTCAGAACCTATACTCAGTTTGGGTTTCTTTAATGTAAAGCTCCTCCCACTGTAACGGGCACTGCATTTCATACTGTACCCTGGAAAAGGCATAACCACTGTAGAACAGATGTTCCATCCTTAGCCATGAACTGCCAGACCAACCCCATACTCCATCCCACCCATATCATTAATCCCATTAATGGAAACCACACCATAAATGGAGTAAAAAATTGGCCGTAGCAGCCCATTTATTAACAAATAAACTTAACATAAACCGTAAAAAAAATTTGTTAACCCAAAAACCCATCAGTCACTAATCGCGTTGGTCTTTGCAGGAACCCCAAACTATCGTATGCTCAAGAAAGCACTGCGGTACCTTTTACTATACTAGGCCTCCAGTCAACATACTGACTCGGAGATAACCCACTAACCGCAGTGCACTCATTGACCAATTCCAGCTAAACCACCATTAACTGGAATACACCAGAGGGAACCATACCACCGATGGGTCCCGAACCTTTCCTTATGCAAGGTTTCTTTATTCGCTAGCAAAAACCAACCTCCGCAACAGCGCACAAGGGGAAGACCTTACCCTTGAGTGCCCCTCCACACCCTCAAAGCTCTCTGAATACCATCCTGCAACCCCAGGGCCCACAAATAAATTCTCACCGCATTGGGATGAGAACCCGAAGATATCGCCAAGTATGCGTTTCCACTTCCAAATGCCGGATAACCAGGCCCTCATTCCTAACTACAAATGTGTCCATCTCCTTATTGACCTTCCTGAGGGCCTTATTGAGCTGCTCCACTGACCTAGTCAAAAGCCAAGTCGTCTGGGCAATGATGTCGGACCACATGACAAGCAAATTCAGTAAGGCAATGCAGAGTCGCAGGAAATCAAACTTGACTTCATGAATGATGTCCAACATGGACCTGTCTTAAATCGTTGCCGCCAACGTGTAGCACCAGAACGTCCAGTGGTCTATCCAGTCTCTCCCGACACCATCCTGCTCCACAGCCTGCCCGGTACCCCCAACGAGCGGACACAAGCCTCCTGCCTAGAAACGCCTAGTTGCCTACCATTGGGCCTAACGTCTGCTCGCCTGGCCCCCCAAAACACATATGAGTGGCCCAGTATCCAGACAAGGCCTATCACGCCACCTGAAAGAGAAGAAACAACACCACAAATAACACCAAACAAGCATGCAAACACAAGCTTACCAACACAGAACACTCATAAAATGACCTACCCCCCCTAAACAGATGAGGACGAACATATAGCTGGAACCTCCTTGATTCCCACCTACCTTGACCACTTTGTCAACCAACCCACACCTGGCAGCTTCCGTGGCCACCCCAATTTGGAATGAGTGCGAGGAGAATTCTTTCTTTCTCCTCCAAACCCTCCAATGCCCTTAAACATTTACGGAAAATGCAAGAAATAAAATTCAACCAGCGCTAATCACTTGATACAATATACTAAAGCAGCTGAATACTGAGGATAAATTTATCAAATCCAACAGAACTAAATATAAAAAGCAGTACAGCGCTGGCAATGTCCCTAAAAGTATTCAAAAATGTCCATAAAAGGAGAACAATAAAATGTCCATATAGAGAGAGAGAAATTCCAGATAAAGATCCCAATGTGCAAGTGATATCCAATAATGAGTGACTCATATAGTCACTATAGTATAGTTTCGAAACATTTCAAAACGGTGCATGCCCAAAACCCCAGAGGATTAAAATTCTGGGGGATTTAAAAAGTTAATAAACATTGGAGGGGGGTAACTTTCTCCGTCAGCTCAGCCGCAGAGAATCCCATTGGATCCATGAGACCAAGGTTCTCTTGCCGGGAGGCTTAAACGTCGAGTTCGACGTAAATTGCTTTATTTCAGATCGTTAACCATACATGTATTTTATATGGAATTGTTTTATATGAATTTCTTTATTTTTGAAATATATGGATATTGTTTTATATTTTTCATATTTTATGCGAATAGGATGTTCCACGAAATCGAGCAATGGATACGGGTTGTCACTTTATTTAGACTCCCCTAGAGGGAGTTGGTCACATTTTATTAGTTACATATAGTAGCATTTCGTAATTTCAATTAATATGTAGGGTTCAGCTACAGTGATCTATCATTGTTATAATGAATCCCACCTTGGTTCTATCATGAGAGCTAACACTTCCGCTCTCCGCTAATGGTTACCATGGTAACTAACACACTACTGACTCTATTGGTTGTTGTGATCAGCGGAGCTATTTTAAAGCGGGTGCACCACGTCACGCCGTCGCCGCTGAAGAAGTCCCGCCCATCTCAAGGGACGTAACGCGTACGGAACATTACCACGTGACTCGTGACGTCACCCGCACCCTGCTCATTGATTCTCGTGGAGTATCTTACACGCTTGCATCCTCTGCACTGGGGTACAGTGCCTGCCTTGTAAGTTGACCTACTGCTTTTTTAATAAACATCTTTTAAGTTAAGACAGAGAGCACTAGATATTATTTGTTCTATTGCATGTGATCGTCCCACGAGACCACAAGCCACCCGGTTCCAGTTACCTGCTTTTGTACATCTCCCAGTGTGGGAAAGGCTGTTTGAGACCAGACTGATTTGATTCAGGGGTCCACTCGCTGAGGTGAGCGGCTAGCGTTACTGGTGGTGGATCGTTATCACTATATGAGTCACTCATTATTGGATATCACTTGCACATTGGGATCTTTATCTGGAATTTCTCTCTCTCTATGGACATTTTATTGTTCTCCTTTTATGGACATTTTTGAATACTTTTAGGGACATTGCCAGCGCTGTACTGCTTTTTATATTTACGGAAAATGGATATGAATTGAAATCTGGACAATGGGGACCCGTCTGCATGTAACAAAAAGGACCGAGCCAAATCCGGGCGCACTGTGAGAAACTCCCTCACAGCACCCACCGGACACAAGGGTGAAGCCGGCACAGCAAAAATCTGAACCCTTCTGCCCCTGCCAGCCTAATCCGTTTTGGACCATCGCAAAAGCAGGGATACCCTGTCCTCCCCATAGGTGACATCCCGATCCAACATAGAAAACATGCCTCTTTCCACGAATCCGGCCATGGCCCGGTGTTCTGACCAAAAAGGTCCCCTGTTGAATAATGCCCGCCCTGTACTTGCGCAGTACAGAGCACAATGGAGCCGCCGAAAGTCTCCTAACATAAACAGCTGTTGATCAGCTGTACACGGCGCCTGTGCAATGAAGACGACATTGTGCCACACGCTGCCGCACGTTCCTGATGCTCATGCAACTCTGCAAGGGGCGGGTGTATTATTCATTGAACTCCGCAAGGGGCGGATGCCTACAGAAGAGGCCGTATTGTATCATGATGGGCAGAGCTCATACGATGGACTGCGATTTCTCAAAGAGGCGGATGTATTATTGAGAAGCCTGTGTAGTTTATTGATAAATCCACCCCCAATTTATCAGCTCAGCCCATTATTATTACATACAGCCTCTTCTGTAGGCATCTGCCCCTCAGTCGTCTGCTGTGCGCAGGCGCCGCGTACAGCTGTTCATGTTTCGGAGCCTTTCGGCGGCTCCGTAGTGCTTCGTACTGTGCAAGCGCAGTACAGGGTGGGCATAATTCGACAGGGAACCTTTCTCGTCACAACACCGGCACTCCAGCAGCCTTGAAAGAAGACCCCCATAACCAGTCGAACCGGTCGTATCCGTATAAAGTTCCATGTCAAAGTTACTCACCGGCCTGGAGAGCCACAATGCCCGCCTGTTTAAGGATTCCAAGAAAGAGAAAAATAAGTGGTTGATTTGACCCCGGCCGTACTTGCCGACAGTCATCGACAAAATACTCTGCCCATAGGCAGGATGCGACATGCAAAATGCAACTTACCCAACAACGACTGCAGTTTCCGAAGCTGAACCTTGCACAATCCCAGGATCCCATGAATCTCAGCCTTAAATGCCACCAGCTTGTCTTTTCCAGCAGACGACACTCCATGGCGCAGGAATTCAACACAATGCCCAGGAAACTAAGGACTTTGGTCGGCCCCTCTGTTTTCTCCGGGGCCAAGGGGATACCAAAACGATCAGCGATGTGTTCCAACGTAGTGAGGAGCACTGCACATATCTTGGAGGAGGATGGGCCCACACAAGGAAGTCATCCAAGTAATGGATGATGAAATGCACCCCTGAGACATCCCGAACTACCCACTCTACAAAAGAGGCTGAACGTCTCAAACAATGAGCATGAAATAGAAAAGCCCATCAGAAGGCATCAATCCACATAGTACTCCTCTTGCCAATGACAACCCAGCAAGCGAAAAATATCCGGATGAACGGGAAGCAGTCTAAATGCAGATTCAATATCGGATTTGGCCATGAGAGCCCCTTGCCCATAATGTCGAACCCAGAAAACAGCCGCATCAAAGGAATTGTAAGATACCATACACGCCTCTGAGTCAATCGCATCCTTGACTGACCCACCCTTCGGGAAGGAAAGGTGGTGAATAAGACAAAACTTATTGGGCTTCTTCTTAGGCACGACCCCCAGGGGCAAGATCACCAAATCCACTAAAGGCTGCGAGGGGAAAGGGCTGCCCATGCGGCCCAACGCAACTTCCTTCCGCAATCTCTCAGAAATTACTGCCGGATGTTGCAAGGCTGAATGCAAGTTCCGGGACACTGGTGGAACAGAGGCCAGAGAACAAGGTATGCAAAAGTCTTTGGAGAAACCCACCCTAGCAACCGAGCAGCCTCCTGATCCGGATATCTATCGAGGAAAGGCCACATCCTATCCACCCTCACTGGCGTCATCCCACCGCCCCCCCCTGGAAAAAACTGATTAGGGGCCCGCACCAAGGTCATAAGTGGTATCCACAAACTAATGTCCTTGTGATCCCACCGATAGATTTCCGCTGCAGGAACTGCTCGTTGTATCTCAACCATGCGGCTCCCCCCTAGACCCTGTAGGCCCAGAAGAGCGCCCAACAGTGTTCCGGATTCTTCTCCCCAACTACACTGGAGATAACTACACGGGATAAGCCTGTACCGCCGTTTTTCTTCATCCGCCTTTTTGCTCTCCTCTGGCTTGACCCTATCCAGATTACATTTTCCAGAGGTAGCAGAGAGAATATCTCCACATACTCACCCTTCCAAATTTTTTTGCAGACTTCCGGCTTCAGGTGCACACCCGGAGGCTCCTCAAAACTAATGTAAACCTCACATTTCGCAGAGTCGGACAATCTGACTGAATCCTGCTTGGAAATGGCCTCCCCCAATGACTCAGCCTTATCCCTCAACGCCAACTTGTCCCCCGCCACAGACTGGCCCGTTGTGGCGATTTCCACTGTGGCCATAGGGGGATCAACCCGGACTCCGAAGCCAGCTCCGTCGCCGCTGACCCAGCCACCAGCTGGATCCACGTGGCTTGGGCACTCATTCCTGGTTTAAATCCTTGAATTAGCTCCCTCAAACCCAAAAGAAACCCTTGCAACCCCCCATCTGACCTAGATGTGGCATCACCGCGGCCCGCACTAGAAGGGGCAGAAAGCATGGGCAAATCAGACCGCACAGCCGCCAACTCCGTGCGGGACAGGGCCCACCCCTTAGACACACATTATCATCAACAGCAGAAAACACAGACATGTTAGAAGAAGTAGTAGACTTAGCAGGCTGCCTAGGAAGGATACCACCAGCCTCAGGTCCCAACTCCATTGATGCAGTGCGTCCATGTGACTCCTCCCCCTCTGAAGCAGACAGCTTGCCCTCCAATCCCTCCTCTATCTCCACGTCTCCCCTCTCCGGCAGCACCCCAGGAGTAGTGGCCCTGAATGCCGAGGATCCGTGCAGCTGCTGGCCTCGCCTCCTTGCACTGGCTCCACCCACCAAATTCCGGGTCGCCTTACCAGAGCGCCCAGGACCCTGGCTGGTGATGTCAGAGGACCCAGGCTGGTCTCACACCGCCGCTCCTCCGACATCACCTGGTGCTGGCTGATTCCGGGAGAGCCACCGGCTGTGGAGGTAGAGGGCCCGGCAGCCGTAGCAGCACAATTCCCCCAGCGATGAGTCAGTGGGGGAGGAGCCCGCCTGTTCCTGATCCCGCCTGTTCCTGACATCCTGTTTAACCCTTATTACCCTTATACACAAGATCGGAAATTCTGCCAGCAAAAGTCCGATGAGAGCTTTTGGTCGGAAAATCTGATCGTGTGTATGCTCCATCAGACTTTTGCTGGCGGAATTTCGGCCAGCAAAAGATTTAGGGCAGGTTCTCTATTTTTCGGTTGGAAAAAATTCCGATCGTCTGTACAAATTCCAACGTGCAAAATTCCTACGCATGCTCGGAAACAATTTGACGCATGCTCGGAAGCATTGAACTTCATTTTCTCGGCTCGTCGTAGCGTTGTATGTCACTGCGTTCTTGACGGTCGAAAGAGAACTTTTATGCGACCGTGTGTATGCAAGCCAAGCTTGAGCGGAATTCCGTCAGAAAAACCATCCAAGTTTTCCGCTCGTGTGTACGGGGCATTAGGCAATACTAAATGACCAGGTATCTAATGCCCTGTACACACGATTGGACATTCCAACAACAAAATCCATGGATTTTTCCGACGGATTTTGGCTCAAACTCGTCTTGCATACACACGATCACACAAATCTTTTCTCGTCAAGAACGTGGTGACGTACAACATGTACGACGGCACTTCAAAAGGGAAGTTCAATACCAAGTGCGCCACCCTTTGGGCTCCTTCTGCTAATCTCGTGTTAGTAGAAGGCTTTTCAGCCTCCTGCTTTTCCGATCGTTACTTCCGAACCATAAAACAATACACAATTTAGGAATAGGGGCCGAACACCCCCCGGTTCGGTTTGCACCAGAACTTGCGAACGGACCAAAACTTTGCACGAACGTTAGAACCCCATTGAAGTCTATGGGACTCAAACGTTCGAAATCTAAAGTGCTCATTTTAAAGGCTAATATGCAGTGAGCAGTGATTTTAATAATGCTTAAAGTGAAACAATTAAAGGGTAATATTCCTTTAAATTTCGTACCTGGGGGTTGTCTATAGTATGCCTGTAAAGGGGCGCATGTTTGCCGTGTTTAGAACAGTCTGACAGCAAAATGACATTTCAAAGGAAAAAACTACTCGCGGCTATTAATGAATTGCGGGTCCGACAATACACATAAAAGTTCATTAAAAAAACAGCATGGGGTTTCCCCACAGAGGAACCCTGAACCAAAATTTTAAAAAAATGGCGTGGGGGTCCCCCTAAATTTCATACCAGGCCCTTCAGGTCTGGTATGGATATTAAGGGGAACCCTGTGCCAAAATGTTTTAAAAAAATGGCGTGGGGTCCCCCCAAAAATCCATACCAGACCCTTATCGGAGCACGCAACCTGGCAGCCCGCAGGAAAAGAGGGGGGGACGATAGAGTGCCCCTCCTGAACCGTACCAGGCCACATGCCCTCAATATTGGGAGGGTGCTTTGGGGTCCCCCCCAAAGCACCTTGTCCCCATGTTGATGGGGACAAGGGCCTCATCCCCACAACCCTTGCCCGGTGGTTGTGGGGGTCTGCGGGCGGGGGGCTTATTGGAATCTGGAAGCCCCCTTTAACAAGGGGACCCCCAGATCCCGGCCTCCCCATGTGAAATGGTAAAGTACCCCTACCATTTCACAAAAAAGTGTCAAAAATGTTAAAAATGACAAGAGACAGTTTTTGAAAACTCCTTTATTTAAAGTCTTCTTCTTTCCATCTTCTTTCTTCTATCATCTATCTTTTATCTTCCTTCGGTTTCTTCCTCCATCTTCTTCTTCCTCTGGTTCTTCCTCCGATCCTCTGCTTCTTGCTCCAGTGTTCTCGTGTTGGCATCTTCCTCCGTGGCGTCTTCTTCCCTTCTTCGTTCTCGGCCCGCTCCGCATCCATGATGGGAGGCTCCCGCTGTGTGACGCTTCTTGTCTTCTGACACTTCTTAAATAACGGAGGGCGGGGCCACCTGGTGACCCTGCCCCCCTCGGACACACAGGGACTTGATGGGGACTTCCCTATGGGTTTCCTCGTGACGTCAGAGGGGGCGGGGTCACCCGTTCCTTTGAAATTTCATTTTGCTGTCAGACTGTTCTAAACACGGGAAACATGTGCCCCTTTACAGGCATACTATAGACACCCCCCAGGTACGAAATTTAAAGGAATATTACACTTTTATTGTTTCACTTTAAGCATTATTAAAATCACTGCTCCCGAAAAAACGTCCATTTTTAAAACTTTTTTTGCATTGATCCATGTCCCCTGGGGCAGGGCCCAGGTCCCCAAACATTTTTTATGACAATACCATGTGTGACAGACCTAGCCGGGAGAGAGACTTTTGGAGGGGACTTAATGCTAGCCTCTTGCCGATCGATCGTGGGCCCTGGCATTTGGGGGAACGGTGCTCTTTGTGAGCTGTATGCCTTAGGACCCTTGAGGTGGTGTTACTTTGGATTCAGGTCCATATCCCCCCAAGAGACACAGAATCTGGGGACCCTGGATTTGCCATATTAGAAATAGTGGCTGATTCATAATGCTGGGACAAATACTGTTAGGAGATTCTGATGTCAATTCCAGCCACCTGTCTGTCTGTTGCCTGCTAAAATGTGTTTATTGTAAATAAGTCTAGTATGGAATCTAAGAGTCATTGGATCCCCATTGTTGTTTGTGTTAATTAACTCTGCTATTGTGTGAAGAAGAGTTCTGTGTTGATTTGTGATAATGTTGATTGTGGTTTCTGAGCTACAAGACGGTCAGTCTGGCCTAAAGGTCATGTCTGAGTCATCTAGGCTGTCTAAAGGGATTAGTTAATTAGCCCATGTTAATTAGGTTTCAGGTCACATGTGTATGTTCAGAGTAATATGAGCAGGAGGTATGCACCTCCTCTTTTACTGTATAAAAGAGCCTGTATTCCTTTCAATAAAAGAGATTCCTGGTTGAACTTACATACAGCCTGCCTGGTGTTTGTTCTGAGCTAGCACAACTGGATTTGAACGGCACAGAGCTGTAGTTCAATTCCCGGAGCATCGGATGACCGAACCATCAGACGTTGCAATCTGATTCAATAGCCACAGAGGAGTATCGGGAGAGTGGAACCGAGTGAGCAGGGGCTTGTTACATTGGTTGGCAGTGGTGGGATTTGCTCTCCAGTTACTGGGACACTCCAAAGCACCACAGTAAATGACCAGCTATGCAGCCTGCAGGAGAGCCACGCTGAAAGACTTACTTGAGAGCCGTGGAGGGAACAGTGGGATCGTGCTTCCTTGCTGTGAACACATCCAAACCATCACCTGAATCCAAGGTCCAGATAGCAGGAGAGGAGAGGTACAGATACGTCGTCATGGAAGAGGACTTCCAAAGGAGGTTGCGAGAGATGCGGATACAGCACAGAGGACCAGTATCGGTGCATGTCCTGCTGGGATGGTATGATTCTGTCCGCCTACAACTCTGGAAGAAAACGCTAGCCCTTGAGCAGCACCACCAGGGAAAGAGTCTCCCCTCCATCCATGTAAGGTACTGGTCACAGTATGAAGTACGAATGCTGTTATTGGGGGAACAACCGAACCAGGAGTGGACAGCTGAGTTAAGCAGGCTGATCCAGGCAGAAATGCGGTTGGACGAGAGCTACAGAGCCCTCCAGTGGTATGTAGCCCAAGTGTGCCCGTGGACAGTGGATTACAGCCCCACGGAAGGCTTTGACTATGATGGCCTGGGATTGTTATACTGGAGGCTGTCCAGGGACCCTGACTTTGGGAGTGATCGGGAGTGGCGTTTGGAGGAAATAATGGAGCACAGAGAGTGAAGACTGAATGTCTCAGAAGTGCACTGGGCACAGGAAGATTTGAAGTTTCTGGCCATTCAGGAATGGGAGCTGGAGATGGCCTACAGACAACTGCTAGACTCTGCTCAGCAGCAGGGTGGGGCTCCCTTTGCCTGGGACTATCAGGAAATACCAGTTGACAACTCTGAAATCCTGGCTGAAGAGTCGACAATGTGGCAGAGTAACAGTGTGCTTTGCCAACCTGCCCCCGCAGCTATGGACGTGGAGGTCTTATGGCGGATGGAGCAAGTGCTGACTGACCTTGATGAACCTGTTTCTGCATTGGATGATCTTGGATGGAGGAATGTGCCTGTCCAGCAGAATGCCAGATAATCGGCAGTGGAAAATCTGGAGATTGCTATCCCCAAAGCTGAAGTGCTTACAACAGGGCAGAGCTCTGCTAACCTCTGCCCAGCACTGATAGCATCTTATGGGTTCCACGGAGAGGAGATGGTGAACCTTTATCCCCAGACACCAGTTGCAGAGACAGGGGATTTGATAGACTTTTCTGCTGAGGAAGAACAACCTGGTGAGCCTCCAGCAGAAAAAGAGCTGTTATTAGGACCAAACTTCACTGTGCTTTGCCCAGCATCAACAGAAGTATCTTTGGAGTTACAAGGAACTTCCCCAGCTGAAGCGCTGGCAACCGGACAGAGGGTCCAAGATCTCTGCCCTACACCTGCGGCGGTTCCGGAGGCTCAGGGTGAGAAGTAGGTGGTCACTTCCCAGCAGCAGATCAGGATACAGGGGGAGAAGGGAGATGAGGTGTTCGTCGTCCCTCCCCAACAGTTGGCCACGATGGAGGAAGTGGTCTTTCCTCCCCAGCAAAGATCCGTGCACCTGGGAGACAGTACCACAGACATATCGTCCCAACATCCAAATGAGGGAATGGAAAAGAAAGCAGCCGGCTCACCTCCCCAATGGCAGTTACACAGTTTGGGAGTGGAGGAAGCCAGCCTCCTGCCCCAACGGTTAGCCAGAGCGGAGGATGTGGAGTCCCCAGCAGAAGGGCTGGCAACCGGGCAGAGTGCTGCTGGCCTCTGCCCTCAACTAACAGAAGAGGGAGTTCCTGTGGTAGTGGATGGGACTTCAGTCTCCACTTGTATACCCCAGGGATGCTGGGCGGTCGGCCCAGATCCCCAAAGGCATGACGGAGTGAGCCCAGTCACCCTGTCTTCTCTCCAGTGGCTGAAAAGACTCCAGGGAGAAGGGCCTGTCCAGACCTCTCCCCAGCTGCGGGCGTCTTCTCTGAGAGAGGCAGAGGTTGGCTGGGTAAGTAATGTTCTGTTTTGGACAATTAATTTGGGGTACTGTGTGGATATCAGCATTGGGGGACTGGAACTATGGACTAACTTTGGAGTCAACCTGTCTGGGGTCTCCTCCTGTGTTAGTCTCCTGCTGAAAGGGGAGAAATGTGACAGACTGTCACGTACCTGACGGTAGAGCCTGATATGCCGGGAGCGGCCTCTCTTACTCCTCTGATTCTGGCCCCCTAATAGAGCAGACAGGAGGCCAGAAGTGCAGAGTCGCACGAGTGCCTGACGGGTCGTCTTCCTGGAACTGGGAACAGCAGCAGGGGGCACGGTGCTCGAGCAGGATTCTCCAGCTGGCGGAAGAGGCAGGTTAAGCAGACCGGATCATACACTGGCAAGAACGTCAGGAGCAGAAGCAGAGGCAGAAGCGTAGTCAGGACACAGGCCGGGTCGGCAACGGGCTGGCAGCGTGGTAGTAGAAGGAGCAGGCAGGTGGGGAGGTCTGAACAGGCCGGGTAAGGTGCAGGCAGCAGGTAGCGGAGTCAAGGTAAGCCGGGTCGGTAAACAGGTACAGGTATCAGAATTAAGCAGGCAGGAACACGGGAACGCTGTAGAACGGACAGCACTGGATGCAAGCACAGACCAAGTTTAAATAGCCTCTTTGTCATGTGCACACAGGTGCACCGGAAGTGTTCTGGCAGAGGCTAAGGTCACAGGTCGACTTCTCCGTCGGCCATCTTGAGTACTGGCTGGTCTTCCCTGACATTACCCCCCCCTAACGGGCAGCCTCCGGATGCCCAATCTGGCTACTTTGTCAGGATAAGTCCTCTTAAAGGTTTGGATCAGTTCTTGGGCATGAATGTTGGTTTCAGGTTCCCACGAGTTGTCTTCAGGACCGTAACCCCTCCACTTAATAAGGTATTGAACTTGACCGCTCCTTCTCCTGCAATCTAAAATCGCCTCTATTTCAAATTCCTCTTCGCCGTCTATTACCACGGGTTCGGGTGGCTCTGTATTCCGATCCAGAAAAGAGTTAG
The DNA here is from genome assembly GCA_037952925.1 of Lithobates clamitans. Taxonomy (NCBI): domain Eukaryota; kingdom Metazoa; phylum Chordata; class Amphibia; order Anura; family Ranidae; genus Lithobates; species Lithobates clamitans. The sequence goes on from JBBGZY010000764.1 coordinate 181,913, forward strand.
GGACGGCGGGCTTCAGTAAGGCTATATGGAACACAGGGTGGATCCTGAAGGTCTCCGGTAATTCATAGGCGACATCGTTTATCCACCTCTTTACAGGGAAAGGTCCCACAAATCTGGGGCCTAATTTCCTCGAGGGACAGGCTAATTTCAGGTTCGTTGTGGCTAGCCAGACTTGGTCCCCCGGGTTCAGGATCAACTCCCCTCTTCTCTTCTTGTCGAAGATCTGTTTATTGTAAGCCTGCGTCTTGGCCATCATCTCTTGTAACAATTTGTTGTTGGAGTTAAATAAATCCAACGTTTCGAGTACAGCGGGTACAGGGCATTCTGGAATGTTATTAAACAGAAAGGAAGGATGAAAACCATAGTTTGTGAAGAAAGGGGATTGTTTCGTGGCTGAGTGAGAAGAATTATTGTAGGCAAACTCGGCTAAGGGAAGTAGGGACACCCAATCGTCTTGTGAGAAGGAAGAAAAGCAGCGCAGATATTGTTCCAGTGTTTGGTTGGTCCTTTCTGTCTGACCATTAGTTTGCGGGTGATAGGCTGAAGAAAATGACAGTTCAATCCCCAAAGATTCACACAAGGATCTCCAGAATCTGGAGGTAAACTGGACCCCTCTGTCTGAGACGATGTTTGCCGGAACCCCATGGAGTCTTATAACTTCTCTGATAAAAATCCGTGCAGTCTCTTGTGCAGAGGGAGTGCCTTTCATGGGAATGAAGTGGGCCATCTTGGATAATCGATCAACGATCACAAAAATAGTACTGTAGCCCTCGGATGGGGGCAGCTCCACAATGAAATCAATTGAGATCATTCTTCACGGTCTATTCGGGACAGGTAATGGCTTCAACAGACCCCAGGCCCTGGATTTGCTGTTCTTATTACGGATACAAGTGGTACAAGATTCCACGTATTTCCTGCAGTCCTTCACCACCCCCGGCCACCAGAAAGTTCGCTGCACAAGTTCAGAAGTCTTGCTGACCCCGAAGTGCCCTGCCAGCGCGTGATCTTGGCACATACCCAAAGTGGCTGTTCGCAGGTCTTCCGGCACAAAGATCTTATCCTCATACCAGAGTAGCCCCTCCCGTGTCCGTAAGGTGGTCCCGGGTGGTGTAGAACTTCCCACAGAGGCTTGCTTGATCTGAGTCATTAAGTCCCCTTGTAGAAGAAGGAAATTCCCAGAGGACAGGATCGTATCCGGGGGAGAGACATCTTGGGATTTGCTGAACATGCGTGATAGTGCATCCGGCTTTATGTTCTTGGATCCGGGTCTGTATGTCAGGTGAAAGGTAAATCTAGAAAAAAAAAGTGGCCACCTGGCCTGACGGGGTCTCAATCTTCTTGCTGTCCTTAGATATTCTAGATTTTTGTGGTCTGTATAGATTAGGATTGGATGTGCAGCTCCCTCGAGAAGGTATCTCCATTCTTCTAGTGCTGCCTTAATCGCTAAAAGTTCACGATCCCCGACATCATAATTATTTTCCGCGCTAGACAATTTACGCGAGAAGAATGTGACTGGGTGCAACAGGGCCTTAGGACCCTGTCTTTGAGACAAGATAGCTCCAACCGCTATTTCCGAGGCATCCACTTCTAAGACATAAGGTAAGGCCGAGTCGGGGTGCTTCAAAACAGGTGTGGACGTGAAAAACTTCATCAGCGCCTCAAAGGCCGTCTGAGCCTCTGGAGACCAGCGGAATCTGGAACCCTGTTTGGTGAGTTGTGTAATGGGGGCAATGATTGCTGAAAACCCCTGAATAAATTTTCGGTAAAAGTTTGCAAAGCCTATAAAGCGTCAAATGCCTTTCTTGTCACATGGTCTAGGCCAGTCCAGGATAGCCGTGACCTTCTGGGGATCCATCTTGATGCCCTCGGTGGAAATGATCAGGCCCAGGAACTGGATACTCTGACGTTCAAACTCGCACTTCTCGGGTTTGAGGTATAATCCATGTTGTCGAAGGCGAGTTAATACGCTTCTGACGTGTCTGTGGTGGTGATCTAAGGAGGAAGAAAAGATTAGCATATCATCAAGGTATACAATAACGAATAAGTCTAGGAAGTCTCCGAGGACGTCATTAATGAAGTGCTGGAAAGTGGCCGGGGAGTTACAGAGTCCGAAGGGCATCACAAGATACTCAAAATGCACCAAATCGTGTTCGGAAGGCAGTCTTCCACTCGTCACCTTCTCGAATGTGCACCTAATTATAGGCGCCCCGAAGATCCAGTTTGGTGAATTTGGTAGCGGAACCAAGTCTCTGAAAAAGTTCGGTAACTAGTGGAAGTGGATAACGGTTCTTCACCGTAACCTTGTTGAGCTCATGGTAATCCACACAGGGCCTTAATGAATGATCCTTTTTCTCAACAAAGAAAATCCCCGCCCTAGCTGGGGACGTAGAAGGGCGGATGAACCCTTTCCTTAGATTGTCATTGATGTAGTCCTTTAGCGCTACCAGCTCGCTTTTGGACAAGAGGAAAATTCTCCCAAAAAGGACTTTGGCTCCGGGAAGTAGCTCTATAGGGCAGTCGTAAGACCGGTGAGGAGGAAGGATCTCTGCCCCTTTCTTGCTAAACAAGTCATGGTAGGCTGGAGGCACAAGCTGACTGGTTTCAGAGTCCGTGTCCAGGCATAGCAAAGCGGGTACACCACAGGGGGTCTGTAAGCAATACTGGGTGCAGTAGGAAGAAATGAAGTTAATTCTTTCTTTAGACCAATCGATATGGGGGTTATGGGCCCTCAGCCAAGGCATACCGAGGATGACCGGGAACAGAGGGGAAGCGATGGCGTCCAGACCCAGTAGTTCTTGGTGGTCCTTGGAAATGGTGGTAAGCAGAGGGATGGTCTCGTGGGTGTCTGCTCCGGATTTAATAGTGGAGCCATCGGCCAAGTGAACCGAGAGCTTCTGTGCCTTACCGGGTCGGTAAACAGGTACAGGTATCAGAAGTAAGCAGGCAGGAACACACGGGAACGCTGTAGGACGGACAGCACTGGATGCAAGCACAGACCAAGTTTAAATAGCCTCTTGGTCATGTGCACACAGGTGCACCGGAAGTGTTCTGGCAGAGGCTGAGGTCACAGGTCGACTTCTCCGTCGGCCATCTTGAGTACTGGCTGGTCTTCCCTGACACAGACCTAACCGGGAGAGAGACTTTTGCAGGGGACTGAATGCTAGCCTCTTGCTGATCGATCATGGGCCCTGGCATTTGGGGGAACGGTGCTCTTTGTGAGCTGTATGCCTGAGGACCCTTGAGGTGGTGTTACTTTGGATTCAGGTCCATATCCCCCCAAGAGACACAGACTTTGGGGACCCTGGATTTGCCATATTAGAAATAGTGGCTGATTCATAATGCTGGGACAAATACTGTTAGGAGATGCTGATGTCAATTCCAGCCACCTGTCTGTCTGTTGCCTGCTAGAATGTGTTTATTGTAAATAACTCTAGTATGGGATCTAAGAGTCATTAGATGCCCATTGTTTGTGTTAATTAACTCTGCTATTGTGTGAAGAAGAGTTCTGTGTTGATTTGTGATAATGTTGATTATGGTTTCTGAGCTACAGGATGGCCAGTCTGGCCTAAAGGTCATGACTGAGTAATCTATTCTGTCTAAAGGGATTAGTTAATTAGCCCATGGTAATTAGGTTTCTGGTCACAGGTGTATGTTCAGAGTAATATGAGCAGGAGGTATGCACCTCCTCTTTTACTGTATAAAAGAGCCTGTATTCCTTTCAATAAAAGAGATTCCTGGTTGAACTTACATACAGCCTGCCTGGTGTTTGTTCTGAGCTATCACAACTGGATTTCAACGGCACATAGCTGTAGTTCAATTCCCGGAGCATCAGATGACCGAACCATCAGACGTTGCAATCTGATTCAATAGCCACAGAGGAGTGTCGGGAGAGTGGAACCGAGCGAGCAGGGGCTCGTTACACCATGCATATAAGCCTTTAAAATTAGCACTTTTGATTTCTCCCATAGACTTTAAAAGGGTGCTCCGTGGCTTTCGAATTTGCCGTGCACACCCCAAATTGTTCGCTATTCGGCGAACGAACAGCCGATGTTCGAGTCGAACATGAGGTCTGGTGACCTCAGACATCCTGAGTCTTTTCTCCCCTATGTGAATAAAATAAAGGTATACTTAGCACACAGATATTTGAGGCACGAAATAGGTATATGAAACATTGCTTGGAAGTGTCGTACAATTTTCTGTTTTGACAGAGTTCAAAGCTGAAGACATGATTTTTTCCCTTTACAAAGCTGGAATACTTACCTTTTTTGTTAAAGTATCGCACATGTAGAGACCCCTAGTATCCACTGGAGCACCTGTGTGGGACACCCTAAAAAGTTTGTTCTGGTGTCCCACACTAGTGCTCCTGAGTCCAGATGTGTAAACAGCTGCTGAGTGTCTTCTCCTATACAGTGAACAAGTTTGCATTTCATTCTAGTTACAAACCCATCTAGACAACAATGTACTAAACTTCTTTTAAGACAAATAGGCATGACCAAATGTAGTTAACCTGCATCTGCAAAAAAACATTGTGTTAGTGGGCGAACGAACGATGTTTACTACGAACGATTACTGTGCCCAAGAACCTGAAACTTGCCATTTTAAACTGTACAACAGTAAAGAAAAGCACATGGAGCAGCACAAACGTAATAAGAATAATAGGAACATACGACAAAATACTTACTTTTTTGCAGCACTCTCTTGATTCTTCTGTACTGATCCTGCTCCCTCAATTTGAGGTCTGACCATCGTTTCCTCAGATGATCCTTGGATCGTCGTACGCCAAAATTATTCTGCAGACTTTTCACAACTTTAGTCATGATCTTGGCCTTTCTCTCATTTGGGTTTGGGTACGGTCCATGCTTCCCGTCATAGTCGGCCCTCTTGAAGATGTCCACCGTCTCCACCATCTCTATAAAAGCCATATTTGAGGCCTTAAATATCCTCCGGGATCGGGACGTTTGTGTCTCCGGGCTTTCCTCGTCATTGCTGCTACTCTCAGGCACCTGCTCTGTGTCTGTCATGTGCTCTCCCACTGCGCTGAAAGGCAAGGGGCGGAGAATATACTAGAAAGAACGTCTGGGCGGGTGGAGATTCATGCATGCGCAGTGTATATGAAGCGTAACATGTGTGTGTCATATGTACGATCTGTGAGCGGAGGAAGGAGTAGCGGAAGCACTGATCGTTCTAACGAAGGTACAATTTTAACTTGGTGCATCAGTGGCCTATACTGCTTATAGATTGAGGCCTATTTTGGGACAAGATTAGGAGAGTTTAGCATGACATTAGGGTTTGTCTTGTGTCTTGCAGAGAAAATGGATCTATTCAATGATGAGGACTTTATCCCCATATTCATTGATATGTACAGGGAGCTGCCTTGTCTGTGGCAGGTAAACCACCCCTTTTATAACAATAAACCAAACAGGAAGGCAGCGCTGGATCAATTGCTGGAATTTGTAAAGCCAGTGATCCCCACGGCAACCATGCCCTATTTGAAGGCCTTAATTGGTGGCATGTGGAGCACTTATAATAGGGAGTGCAAGAAGGTCCAAGATTCCCAGAGATCAGGAGCTGCAGCAGATGATATTTATGTACCCAGGCTGTGGTACTATGACAGACTGCATTTTCTGGCAGGCCAGACTGAACCCAGGCCAGCACTCTCCAGTCTTCCTTCAAGGCTTCCTTCCACCTCAGCTGAGGCTTCCGATGTCCAACCTGGGCCTTCCAGCCAGGAAGAAGTGAAGGAGCCCAGTTTGAGCCAGGTATAGCATTGTTCAACATATTTCTGGTCAAATAATTAATGATGTTAACTAGATGTTATTATTGATTAGTAATTTCTGATTTTACAAAGTGTTTTACATATTGTTGTGGAAAATTTTATTAATGTATGTTGTCAGATGCCCTCCAGTGTCAGTTTTGCTGCAATATGCTCATGTGAGGGTATTTGCACATACAGACGTTGGTGGAAGACCATTGGATGCGGAAACCTTCCCGTGGAAACGGCAGGTCTGTTTGCTCTTTTAAGGATGTCTGTTTATGCCTCCCCAAGGAACGGGCCACTCCATGGCGATCGCATTTAAACTCCTAAGTAAACAGATCTGTGTACTTTGGGAACCACTGGGCCATAGTATGGTATGGTTCGCATCACTGGTAACAGTGGGAATGTGCACACAGTTGTGTTCAAAACCATGTGCTTGCCACATGGTTTTGCACACCACTGTCTTCACACTTCACTACTGTATTTTTATTTGAATATATGCATGTGTGTCATTGGTTCTTTTGAATGAATACAAGTGTCTGATTGGCTGATTCTGAAGTCAGCAGCCTCTTTTGTTATCGATGTGTTTAGTATAAATAAAAGCCACTTGGCTATTTTGCTCAGGATTGACACTGAGCTTGAGGTGATACCAACAACTGTTTGTGTTACTTGGAGAGAAAGAAGGGCGCACTTTCCCGGCATTATATAAGAGAGCTTTTTGTGCTTTTTAAGCGCAAAGAAATGATATGCTTATAGGGAGAAGCTCAGATTTTTACGAACAATATCAATAGACAGTAGTAGCCACAAATGATTGGGACAAAAAGTAAAAATGCTGGGGTCAGAATGATAGTCTTTTCTATTTATTAACATTCAATTTGAAACAGTCATGAGCTGGAAATTGTGTGTGATTGACACACGAAAAATAAAACGAAAAAAAAACAAAAAATATGTCCCTTTTTCATACACAGGAAAGTCTCAGCCAGGAGGAGGCAGTGGAAAGTGGCAGCCAGGAGGAGGCCGTGGAAAGTGGCAGGCAGGAGGTGGCAGGGGTAAGTGGCAGCCAGGAGGTGGCTGGGCCCAGTAGCCTGCCCGAATCCCAGGTCCCTCCCCTCCGCCTTCCACAAAAAAGTCCCAGGAAGAGAAGTAACCTGGAGAGGGCAGCACTTGGCCTATTTCGGAAGGCTACTGTGGCCCTCAGAACCCCCCCCCCCAATAATCAAGAGGACTATGCCTACATGGCAGCCTGCAAAATACAGGAAATGGTGGATGGCCAATGCCTCTTATGTAAGCCCTAAATAAGGGGTTGAGGGGCAAACTCACAAGCCAAAGCCACGTTTGTGAGTTCAACCATGGTCCTCCTCCTCCTCCACCTGCTGCCACAACTACAACACCAGAGCCACAGCCTGGAAGCAAGAATGGAGGGAAGACAAGAGAGTGATGGCCTGGGTTTGGTGTGGTCTGACAAAAGACGCAGGCTGTGGTAAGACCACAGCCTGGGGACATATATGTCATCTGCTGCTGTTCCTGATCTCTTGTAGTCCTGGACTGGATTGTGCTCACTATTATAAAGACTTCTCAGGCCACCAATTTTAATTGTAAAATAATTGATGTCTGCCCTGGGTTACAAAGGCTTCACAAATTTCACCAGTTTCTCCAGCGTTGCCTTCCTCTTTATTTTGTTATGACCCATAATAAATGGCTATTTTTTTTCTCACAAATAATTGGCTATGTGTTTAACTTCAAAAAAGGACAGTTTGTTTGTGAGTAGGCAGGTACATTTCAAAAATACAATGTGAAATTAACAAGAGACACCAACCACCAAAAAATACAAGATAATAATGGTGTTGTGGTAACTTGACACAAAACGAAAGAAAAAATTATGGAGATCACTATAAAAAAAAACATTATAACCAAAAATTCTAAACATTATTATGGAGATCTGATGAAAATCTCCATTATGAACGCTAGACCAAGCGCTTCCGTCTCGTTCTTGATTCTGAGCATGCGTGGAATCATGTACACACGATCTGAATTTACGAGAACGGATTTTGTTGTCAGAAAATTTGAGAGCCAGATCTCAAATTTTGTGTGTTGGAAATTCCGATGGAAAATGTCCGATGTAGCCTTCACATGGTCGGAATTTCTGACATAAAGCTCCCATCCAACATTTTCCGTTGGAAAATCCGACCGTGTGTACGGGGCATAACTGTTTATTGATAACAAAACCTGTTTCCTCCGTAGTCATCGAGCCAAACACTCCTCCCTTTGTTTCTATTGTCCTGTATTCAATATAAGCTGTATGCCTTCTCAGTAAAAACAGACATTTTCTGAATACACTTTCTGCTTTCATTGTCTTCACTGAGTGTCTCTCAGTACCGAAGGGTGGCTTGCTGAATTAATCCAAAGGGGGGGTCGTTCCATGAGTTTGTTGACCCCTGGGTATCTAACTTATCTGGGTGGACAACACAGGTACAAATAATCAGCAAGACATCTGGTGGACGGAACAGATATAATGATGGGACGGATTGGAATTTATTACTAGAATCACCATTAACCCACTCAGTCCTGAAATCTCTGATCGTTTTGGCAGAGCAATTTTACATTTTCCCAATGGCCATATTCATTTGATAAAGAAAAAATACATATTATATGCTTTACTAATGATTAAATTTCATGAATAAGTGATTATATATTAACCACTTCCCACCCGCCATATAACAAGATGACGTTGGCAAAGTGGTTGTGTTATCCTGATCGGATGTCATATGCGATCGGGATAACCAGCGTGGCGATCGTTGATGTGGTTTGTCAGTCTGACACACCGCATCTCCGATCTGGGTAAAGGGCCTCTGATGGAGGCTCTTTACCACGTGATCAGCTGTGTCCAATCACAGCTGATCACAGTGTAAACAGGAAAAGCCGTGTATCAGCTTTTCATCACTTGCGTCTGACAGAAGCGAGTAGAGGAGAGCCGATCGGCGACTCTCCTGATAGGGGGGGGGGGTCTGTGCTGATTATCAGCAGGCCCCCGGATGATGACCACTAGGAATGCCACCCAGGACCACCAGGGATGCTGATCATGGATGTCTAGCCAGTGCCACCAGGGATACCACCCAGGACCACCAGGTATGCCCACCCATTACACCAGGGTTGCCAAATCCGTGCCCATTGTAGATGCCAATCAGTGTCCCAGCAATAAAGGCACTATATATATATATATATATATATATATATATATATATATATACATATATATTAGATAAAATAAAAAAGCACATTACAAAATAGACACACATATTATTTTGCTTAGTTTGATCAGTGTTATTTTTATAACACAGTGTTACTATGGATAAAAGATTCAAATTTCACCAAAATGGACAACTACTCAGCAAATTCTAACCTATTTAACAGAAGCACAAAATTATGTAATTAAGAATTTTACATCTCTTGTGCACATTGTATGGACAAATCTACTATGCCTTTCATGTGAATAAAAGTGAGAAATGGGGTCAGTAATCTTGTCGAATGTACAAAATTCAGACCAGTGGCGGCTGGTGCTCAAAATTTTTTTTTGGGCGGGCGCAAACAAACTGAAAACTTTTTTAAAAAAAAAAAACATCAATTGCAGCCACTGTGCCATCAAACGCTGCCACTGTGCCATCAAATGCTGCTACTGTGCCCATCAAATGCTGCTACTTTGCCCATCAAAAGCTGCCACTGTGCCCATCAAACGCTGCTACTGTGCCCATAAAATGCTGCCACTGTGCCCATCAAATGCTGCTACTGTGCCATTCAAATGCTGCCACTGTGCCCATCTAATGCTGCTACTGTGCCCATCAAACGCTGCTACTGTGCCCATCAAACGCTGCTACTGTGCCCATCAAACGCTGCTACTGTGCCCATCAAATGCTGCTACTGTGCCCATCAAACGCTGCAACTGTGCCCATCAAATGCTGCCACTGTGCCCATCAAACGCTGCTACTGTGCCCATCAAATGCTGCCATTGTGCCCATCTAATGCTGCCACTGTGCCCATCTAATGCTGCCACTGTGCCCATCTAATGCTGCCACTGTGCCCATCAAACGCTGCCAGTGTACCCATTAAATGCTGTCAGTGTGCCCTTGAATGCCGCCAGTGTGACCCCTGCTCGCCATCTGCCCGACACTTACCCTTTCTTGGTGGGGCAGCGGGCGACGGCGATGAGCGGGGTCCTTCATGCGTCTCCTGCCATCCTCATCTCCTGTCCTCTCCTCCTGATAGGCATCCAATAGTGGCGCCTGTCGTTTCAGCCAACCAGGTGACAGGTAAGAATGAGCCGAACACCCCCCGGTTCGGTTGGCACTAGAACTTGCCAACAGGCAAAAAATTTGTTTGAACACGCGAACACCATTAAAGTCTATTGCCCTGTACACACGGTCGGATTTTCGAACGGAATATGTGCGATCGGAGCTTGTTGTCGAAATCTCTAACCGTGTGTGGGCTCCATCGGACTTTTTCCATCGGAATTTCTGCCACACAAAGTTTGAGAGCCGGCTATAAAATTTTCCGACAACAAAATCCGATCGCATCAATTCCGAGCGTGCGTGGACAATTCCGACGCACAAAGTGCCACGCATGCTCAGAAGAAATTCCGAGACAGAACTGCTTGGTCTGGTAAAATGAGCGTTCGGAATGGATACAGCACTTTCGTCAGGCTGCAATGTTTTAAATTGTTTAATACAGCGCACTCTCTTCTTCTTTATAATGCTAGAAGAATGAAGTTGTTTTGCTGCTCATATTCACACAGACTTCTCACAAACTTCTTTCTTTATTATTTATCGTGATTTCATCAATATATTTTTATTTGTCACATTTACCGAAAAAAATTTAATTTTTTAATGTTTTTAGATTATTTTTTTATTTTTTTTTATTTTTTTAAATCCTGATCTCGTGTTATTTTTTGTATATTTTTTTTTTACTCCAGAATATTTTTGTGTGTGTTTTGTGTGTCAAGTTATCACAACACCATTATTATCTTGTATTATTTATTCTCAAGGAGGTTGTTTGGTGTTGGTGTCTCTTGTTAATTTCACATTGTATATTTGAAATGTACCTGAATCCTCCCAAACAAACTGTCCTTTTTGAAGGAAAACACACATAGGCGAGTATAATAAAAACAAACCAAAAATTTATTAAGGGGTCCTAACCAAAGAAAGAGGGAGGCAACACTGGAGAAACTGCAGAAATTGGCGAAGCCTTTGGCGCCCAGGGCAGGCATCAATTATTTTAATGCAAAATTGGTGGCCTGATGAGTCCATATATAAGGGAGTACAATCTGGTCCAGAAGTCCAAGAGATCATGAACAGCAGCAGATGACATCTGTGTCCCCAGGCTGTGGTCATACAAGAGCCTGCATCTTTTGTCAGACCAGACTAAACCCAGGCCATCACTTTCCTGTCTTCCTTCCACTCTTCCTTCCACGCTGTGTCTGTGGTGGTGGAGTTGTGGCAGGAGGAGGAGAAGGATGATGCAACTCACACAGGTGGGTATTGGGTGTGATTTTGCCCCTCACTCTCTTAGTTAATGTTTTATAAAGGATGTCCTCACACATGAGGCGTTGGCCCTCCTGCATGTCCTGCAGTTTTGTGGCAGCCATGCAGGCAAAGGCCTCTTCACAAGTGGGGGTGGCTCTGAGGGACGCAGAAGCCTCCTGAATCAGCTTGAGTGCTGAATCCTCCACGTTACTCCCCTTCCTGGGTCTTTTGTTTGGAAGGCAGATGGGAGGGACCTGCGACTCTGTGAGGCTTCAACTGGGCCCGGCCTCCTCCTGGCTGCCACTTACCGCCATCCCTCCTGGCTGCCACTAACCCCGGACACCTCCTGGCTGCCACATTCCACAGCCTCCTCCTGGCTGAGGTCTTCCTGTGCATGAAAAAGAGACATAGTTTTAGTTTTTTTCTTCATCAATCACACACAATTTTTAGCTCATGACTGTTGCAAATTGAATGTCAGGGCCGGTCCTAGACGGGGTGCACGGGGTGCCCCCACCTCTCTGGCACCCAGGCGCCAGAGAGGTGGGGGTGCTGAAGCGCCAGAGTGCTCCACTGCTCCCTTCCCTCCTCCTCCTCCCCTTGATTGTGTCCGGCGGCGGCTCCAAGAAGAAAGAGGCGCCGCGCCGCTGTTTGCTGCTCAAGCCCCTCCTCGGAGAAAGAGAGCAGCTGCCAGCCGGAGATGACATCGGAGGCAGAGCGGCTGGTCTCTGCGTGGAGAGAGACCAGCCGCACAGTGATGTCGCAGGGGGGAGCGGAGGAGCGGTGGAGCGGTCCGTGCCTGACACATTCTCCTCTCTGTGTCTCCCGCTCCCGCTCCTGCCTGCTTTGATCTGCTCTGCTCTCCACCCGGGCGGCGCGGCTGGCTGCACACTGTCCTCTCCTCTCCAGCTGCCGCCCGGGTATATTTATGTACCCTAATGGAGGGGAGGGGGCTGTACTGTACTAATGGAGGGGGGCTGTACTAATGGAGGGGGCTGTACTAATGGAGGGGGGCTGTACTGTACTAATGGAGGGGGGCTGTACTAATGGAGGGGGGCTGTACTAATGGAGGGGGGCTGTACTGTACTAATGGAGGGGGGCTGTACTAATAGAGGGGGGGCTGTACTAATGGAGGGGGGCTGTACTGTACTAATAGAGGGGGGCTGTACTAATGGGGTCTGTACTAATGGAGAGGGGGCTGTACTAATGGGGGGCTGTACTAATAATGGGGGGGTCTGCACTAATAATGGGGGTCTGTACTAATAATGGGGGGCTGTACTAATGGAGGGGGGGCTGTACTAATAATGGGGGGTCTGTACTAATAATGGGGAGTCTGTACTAATTGAGGGGGTCTGTACTAATGGGGGGTTCTGTACTAATGGAGGGGGGTCTGTACTAATGGGGGGGTTCTGTACTAATGGAGGGGGGTCTGTCCTGGGGGGTCTGTACTAATGGAGGGGGGTCTGTACTAATAGAGAGGGGGTCTGTACTAATGGAGGGGGGGTCTGTACTAATGGAGGGGGGTCTGTCCTGGGGGTTTGTACTAATGGAGAGAGGATCTGTACTAATGGGGTCTGTACTAATGGAGGGGGGGTCTGTACTGGGGGGGTCTGTACTAATGGAGAGGGGGTCTGTCCTGGGGGGTCTGTACTAATGGAGAGGGGGTCTGTACTAATGGGGTCTGTACTAATGGAGGAGGGGTCTGTACTAATGGAGGGGGGTCTGTCCTGGGGGGTCTGTACTAATGGAGAGGGGGTCTGTACTAATGGGGTCTGTACTAATGGAGGGGGGGTCTGTACTGGGGGGTCTGTACTAATGGAGGGGGGTCTGTACTAATGGAGAGGGGGTCTGTCCTGGGGGGTCTGTACTAATGGAGAGGGGGTCTGTACTAATGGAGGGGGGTCTGTACTGGGGGGTCTGTACTAATAGAGGGGGGTCTGTACTAATGGAGAGGGGGTCTGTCCTGGGGGGTCTGTACTAATGGAGGGGGGTCTGTCCTGGGGGGTCTGTACTAATGGAGAGGGGGTCTGTACTAATGGGGGGTCTGTACTAATGAAGGGGGTCTGTACTGTGGTGGGGTCTGTACTAATGGGGTCTGTACTAATGGAGGGGGGGTCTGTCCTAATGGGGGGGTCTGTACTGGGGGTCTGTACTAATGGAGGGGGGTCTGTACTAATGGAGAGGGGGTCTGTCCTGGGGGGTCTGTACTAATTGAGGGGGGGTCTTTACTAATGGAGGGGGGCTGTACTAATGGAGGGGGGGTCTGTACTAATGGAGAGGGGGTCTGTACTAATGAGGGGGTCTCTCCTGGGGGGTCTGTACTAATGGAGGGGGGGTCTGTACTAATGGGGTGGTCTGTCCTGGGAGGTCTGTACTAATAAAGGGGTGGTTTGTCCTGTGGGGTCTGTACTAATGGAGAGGGAGATCTGTCCTGGGGGGGTCTGTACTAATAGAGGGGGGGTTACCTGGGGGGGATCTGTACTGGGTAAGGTCTGTACTGAGGGAGGGGTTTATACTTAGTGTGGGTTCTGCACTGACGGAGGGGGGTCTATATGTAGTGGAGGGGGGTCTGTACTGAGGGGCGACTATAGTTGGTGGAAGGGGGGTGACCCTAACCCTAGTGAAGCCAATGCAGCTGCAGGCTCTCCTTTCCCCCCTCCCTCTCCTTTCCCCCCTCCCTCTCCTTTCCCCCCTCCCTCTCCTCCTGCGTGCTGCTGTACTAGTGAGCGGTGCTTGCCAGCACAGCTGCCCACAATGTTTCTTCCCCCGCCTTCATATCAACCAGGGAGGAAACAGTATAGAAAAAGGAGCAGAGAAGAGGATTGTGGGATATGTAGTCCCGAGGACTGGCAGCCCCACTGTAACACAGAAACTGGAGCCCACACAGCATGCTCAGGTGAATGGGAAAGAAAGAGAGAGACAGGAGCCCGGGAAAGCTTTCAGGGAAGTACACCCAGGACTCCAGAGGGAGAAGACAGTGCTGAGAGAACACCATCAGAGAGAGAACCCGGCTGCCCTGCGCCACCAGAGGGAAAGCCACACAGCCTGGTGCCATCCCTGGCAGAGAAAGGAATGGAGTCTTTGCAGGAATACAGATCTGGGTGCTACCCAGCGGAGTCACCATGGGCAATTCAGAGTGAGCTGACTCCTGATCAGAGGAACCGTTGCTGTATCGCTGGGTCAGGTGAGAGGGCCGATTGGCCATTATGTACTAGTGTCCATAGGAACTGCAGTCTCTGACCATCTCCTGTAGTATGTCTGCAGTCTCTGACCATCTCCTGTAGTATGTCTGCAGTCTCTGACCATCTCTTGTATTATGTCTGCAGTCTCTGATCATCTCCTGTAGTATGTCTGCAGTCTCTGACCATCTCCTGTAGTATGTCTGCAGTCTCTGACCATCTCTTGTACTATGTCTGCAGTCTCTGATCATCTCTTGTATTATGTCTGCAGTCTCTGAGCATCTCCTGTACTATGTCTGCAGTCTCTGACCATCTCCTGTAGTATGTCTGCAGTCTCTGATCATCTCTTGTATTATGTCTGCAGTCTCTGAGCATCTCCTGTACTATGTCTGCAGTCTCTGGCTATCTCCTGTACTATATCTGCAGTCTCTGACCATCTCCTGTTCTATGATTGCAGTCTCTGACCGTCTCTTGTATCATAACTACAGTCTCTGACCATCTCCTGTACTAAGTCTGCAGTCTCTGACCATCTCCTGTACTAAGTCTGCAGTCTCTGACCATCTCCTGTACTATGTCTGCAGTCTCTGACCATCTCCTGTACTATGTCTGCAGTTTCTGACCATCTCCTGTACTATGTCTGCAGTCTCTGACCATCTCCTGTACTATGTCTGCAGTCTCTGATCATCTCCTGTATCATAACTACAGTCTCTGACCATCTCCTGTACTATGTCTGCAGTCTCTGGGCATCTCCTGTACTATGTCTGCAGTCTCTGGCTATCTCCTGTACTATGTCTGCAGTCTCTGACCATCTCCTGTTCTATGATTGCAGTCTCTGACCGTCTCTTGTATCATAACTACAGTCTCTGGGCATCTCCTGTACTATGTCTGCAGTCTCTGACCATCTCCTGTACTATGTCTGCAGTCTCTGACCATCTCCTGTACTATGTCTGCAGTCTCAGGGCATCTCCTGTACTATGTCTGCAGTCTCTGATCATCTCCTGTACTATGTCTGCAGTCTCTGATCATCTCCTGTACTATGTCTGCAGTCTCTGATCATCTCCTGTACTATGTCTGCAATCTCTGACCATATCCTGTACTATGTCTGCAGTCTCTGGGCATCACCTGTACTATGTCTGCAGTCTCTGAACATCTCCTGTACTATGTCTGCAGTCTCTGATCATCTCTTGTATCATAACTACAGTCTCTGACCATCTCCTGTACTATGTCTGCAGTCTCTGATCATCTCTTGTACTATGTCTGCAGTCTCTGATCATCTCTTGTATCATAACTACAGTCTCTGACCATCTCCTGTACTATGTCTGCAGTCTCTGATCATCTCCTGTACTATGTCTGCAGTCTCTGATCATCTCCTGTACTATGTCTGCAGTCTCTGATCATCTCTTGTATCATAACTACAGTCTCTGACCATCTCCTGTACTATGATTGCAGTCTCTGACCATCTCCTGTACTATGTCTGCAGTCTCTGACCATCTCCTGTACTATGTCTGCAGTCTCTGGGCATCTCCTGTACTATGTCTGCAGTCTCTGGCTATCTCCTGTACTATGTCTGCAGTCTCTGACCATCTCCTGTTCTATGATTGCAGTCTCTGACCGTCTCTTGTATCATAACTACAGTCTCTGACATCTCCTGTACTATGTCTGCAGTCTCTGATCATCTCCTGGACTATGTCTGCAGTCTCTGACCATCTCCTGTACTATGTCTGCAGTCTCTGACCATATCCTGTACTATGTCTGCAGTCTCTGACCATCTCCTGTACTATGTCTGCAGTCCCTGATCATCTCCGGTACTATGTCTGCAGTCCCTGATCATCTCCTGTACTATGTCTGCAATCTCTGACCATATCCTGTACTATGTCTGCAGTCCCTGATCATCTCCTGTACTATGTCTGCAGTCTTTGACCATATCCTGTACTATGTCTGCAGTCTCTGGGCATCTCCTGTACTATGTCTGCAGTCTCTGATCATCTCTTGTATCGTATCATAACTACAGTCTCTGACTATCTCCTGTACTATGTCTGCAGTCTCTGATCATCTCCTGTACTATGTCTGCAGTCTCTGATCATCTCTTGTATCGTATCATAACTACAGTCTCTGACCATCTCCTGTACTATGTCTGCAGTCTCTGGGCATCTCCTGTACTATGTCTGCAGTCTCTGACCATCTCCTGTACTATGTCTGCAGTCTCTGATCATCTCCTGTACTATGTCTGCAGTCTCTGATCATCTCCTGTACTATGTCTGCAGTCTCTGACCATCTCCTGTACTATGTCTGCAGTCTCTGACCATCTCCTGTACTATGTCTGCAGTCTCTGACCATCTCCTGTACTATGTCTGCAGTCTCTGACCATCTCCTGTACTATGTCTGCAGTCTCTGACCATCTCCTGTACTATGTCTGCAGTCTCTGACCATCTTCTGTATCATGTCTGCAGTCTCTGACCATCTCCTGTATCATGTCTGCAGTCTCTGACCATCTCCTGTTTCATGTCTGCAGTCTCTGACCATCTCCCGTATCATGTCTGCAGTCTCTGACCATCTCCTGTAGCATGTCTGCAGTCTCTGACCATCTCCTGTATCGTGTCTGCAGTCTCTGACCATCTCCTGTATCATGTCTGCAGTCTCTGACCATCTCCTGTATCATGTCTGCAGTCTCTGACCATCTCCTGTATCATGTCTGCAGTCTCTGACCATCTCCTGTATCATGTCTGCAGTCTCTGACCATCTCCTGTATCATGTCTGCAGTCTCTGACCATCTCCTGTATCATGTCTACAGTCTCTGATCATCTCCTGTATCATGTCTGGGGGCTCTTTCTAACAGACTCTCTAACAAAAGCCCTCTTTGTGTGCATCAGAGAGACTCCCCTCCAGGTCTCATTAGTGTACGCTCTTCCTGTATTTTTTTATTGTTAAAAGATCAGGGGAGGATCTATTCCTAGGGTAACAAAGACTTCTTAGGGGAGGATCTCTGTGTTTGAGTCGTTGCCATAGAAACATTTATAAAGGGGAGGAGTTGGTAAGATGACCACGCCCATGTGGGGGCGCCAGAAATATTTCTGCACCCAGGCGCCGGTGACCCTAGGATCGGCCCTGTTGAATGTTAACAAATATAACAGACTATCCTTCTGACCCCAGCATTTTTTATTCTTGTCCCAATTATATTTGCCCACTACTGTCTATTGATATGTAAAACACTTTATTAAATCAGCAATTAGTGATCAATAATAACATCTAGTAAACATCATTAATTTATTGACCAGAAATCTGTAGAAGAATGCTTTACCTGGCTCAAGTTGAGCTCCTCCACTTCTTCCTGGCTGGAAGTCCCAGGTTGGACATCGGAAGCCTCAGCTGGGGTGGAAGATAGGGAGGAAGGAAGAGTGGAAGGAAGAGTTGAGAGGGATTCCCTGACTTCAGTGTGGTCTCTCATAGTACCACAGCCTGGGGACATAAATGTCATCTGCTGCAGCTCCGGATCTCTGGGAATCCGTGACCTTCTTGCGCTCCCTAAGATAAGTGCTCCTCAGGCCACCAATTTTGGCTTTTAAATAGGGGATGGTTGTTGTGGGGACCACCGGCTTCACCAACTCCAGCAGTTTTCCCAGCGCTGCCTACCTCTTTTGTTTATTATTATATTGCGGGTGTTTGATCTGCCACTAGTCTATGAACAGGGGGAGGAAGTTGTGGTCATTGAAGCCTTCAATTTTATCTGCAATACACAAGACAAACCCTAATGTCAGGCGAAACTCCCCTAATCTTGTCACAATATAGGCCTCAATCTATAAGCAGTATAGGCCCAAGTTTAAATGTTACCTTCGTTATCACGATCTGCGCTTCCTATACTCCTTCCTCCGCTCACAGATCGTACAAACGACGCACGCGTTTTACGCTTTATATACACTGCGCATGTATGAAACTCTGCCCGCCCCTGATGTTCTTTCTAGTCTGTTCCCCACCCCTTTTCATTCGATGCAGTGGGGGAGAGCACATGGTGGAGACGGAGCAGGTGCGTTCTAATTACAGCAACAAAGAGGAGGAGGAAAGCCCGGAGACAGAAATGTCAAGATCCCGGAGGAGAAGATTTAAGGCCTCAAATATGTCCTTTGTTGAGACGGTGGAGATGGTCGACATACTTAAGAGTGCCAATTATGATGGGAAGTATGGACCTTACCACAACCCCAATGTCAGAAAGGCCAAGATCATGGCAAAAGTTGTGAAGAGTCTGCACAGAAATTTTGGGGTACGACGATCCAAGGATCAACTGAGGAAGCGGTGGTCGGACCTCAAAATCAGGGAGCAGGATCAGTATAGAAAGATCAGGAGAGTGCTGCAAAAAAGTAAGTAGTTGTGCTGTGTTCCTATGCGTTATTTTTATAACATTCGTGCTGCTCCATGTGCTTTTCTTTACTGTTGTACAGTTTAAAATGGCAACTTTCATGTTCATGGACACATTATTCGTTCGTAGGAAACATTGTTCGCTCGGCCAATAAAACACCATGTTTTGTCCAGATGCATTTCAATAAATTTTTTCTGGCCTACTTCTCTTAAAATAATTGTGTTGTCTAGATGGGTTAGTAAACTAGAATGAAATGCAAACTAGATTCTGTGTAAAGAGAGGACACTCAGCAGCTGTTTACACATCTGGACGCACTAGTGTGGGACAACAGAACACCCTTTTTATTAGGGGGTCCCACACAGGTGCTCCAGTGTATACTATAGGGGTGTCTCCATCTGTGAAGCTTGTACAAAACAGGTAAGTATTCAAGCTTGACAAAGGAGAAAAATATTTCTTCATCTTGGAACTCTGCCAAAATAGACAATTGTACCCCACTTCCAAGCAATGTTTCATATTCGTATTTCTGCCATCAAATATCTGTGTGCTAAGTATACCTATTTTTTTTTTACATAGGAGAGAAAAAACTCGGAGGACACCACTCATCAGAGGAGACAACAGACCCCCCACCTCATGAAGAAGTGGAAATCCCACAAACCCAACCAGAGGAGGAGGAGGGAGATGTGGTGGAAATTGTCACCACAACAGGTGAGTACTGTATCTGCGACCACAGCCTCAGGTAAGAGATGGATGCCGGCATATTTATAATACATGGTGTGTTTTTTTTTTATATATTCTTAAGTGATCGGGATGTTGTGGAAGAAGGTCATTTCACTAGTGAAAGTGCCCAGATCCTGATCGGGGAGATAATGGGGTGTAATAGGGACTTGGAAAACATCAAGCAAAACATCAATGATGTTAAAAACAAAATGAAGAACATCATTAATGTTTTAGGGAGAATTTAAAACCCCTAGAAATCCCTAACTTATTTGTGCTTTGTGTTTTTGTTTTTCTGACAATTTTGTGACAATTTTGTGACATATTATAGAAAAGCCAAATTTTGAAGATGCACACAGTGTGTCAACATGTGCTATCTGCCATCACGGGAGATCAATGTACGTATTTTGGGGGTGCAACCCCTTCCTCAATAATAAAGTAGCTGAGAGGAAGGGGTTGCCCTCACAAAACACGTCCCTTGATCCCCCATGATGGCAGCTAGCACATGTTGACATTCGGCAATTTGTGTGCATCTTCAAAATGTGGCTTTTCCAGGGGTGACATCACCCCATCTGCTGAACGCAATATCAAAGTTTATAAATACTTATGTCTTATATTGCCTTCAATTTCTATAAAAGTTGAACTTTGTAAGTTCCAGATTTGTGTATTTGTTTTTGGTTTGAAACATGCTTGTTTTACCTTAAAAAGCAATTTCTACTTTTTAATGTGACCTAAAAAATTGTTATACAACAAACATGTTGGTTTGTTCTAAAAACCTTTTATAAATGCACATGTGATTGTGCTTTGATAAAAAAGATTGAGAATCAACAATGTGTGGCTTCTTCTTTCAATTCTCAAAAGCATTTTTTGTAGTAAAGTTGTTGTTTTCTGTGACAATGGGGATTATTTACTAAAGGCAAATCCACTTTGCTCTACAAGTGCAGTTTCAGTGCAGGCTCAAGTGCACTTGTAGTGTAAAGTGTATTTTCCTTTAGTAAATAACACCCAACAGTGCTTTATAATTTGACACAATCATGCCATTTTCAGGACTCCCCAAATTTCAGTCATGGTCAGCTAAAAGAAAGACAAGCAGTAAATCTAAGCAAATATTTGTTCAGTTTAAAATATATTTTAATTTTAAAAATGTCTCAGACATTGTCTGGCATATTGATGGCCCCCCTACCCGCAAAGTATTACATGTATCTTAGACGGATCTCGCGGGCACTCTGGGGGGGGCAAGCCAGGAAGGCCAGCTTCAAGCGCCGTCAGGGTTGGTTCATTATTTGAAGTCCAGCCTCAGGCCCAACTGAGCCAGCATAGTTCCAAGAATTTCTCCTTAAAAAGTTGTGGAGAACACAGCAAGCCAGGATGATGTGATTGAGTTTATATTCTGCCATATGTATGGGTGTAAGAAATAGGCGGAACCGGCTGGCCATTATTCCAAACATGTTCTCCACCACTCAACTGGCTCTGGCAAGCCGGTAATTAAAACCCTCTGGTCCAGGGTAAGGGTCCTCATAGGGAATGGGCGCATAAGATGGTCCCCCAGCGCAAAAGCTTCATCCGCAACGAAGACGAATGGGAGTCCTTCCGCATTGTCTTCTGGAGGTGGCAAGCCCAAGCTGCCATTCTGGTGACGCCTGTAGATCTCCATGTGGGCGATGACTCCACCATCTGACATCCGGCTATTCTTCCCCACGTCCACACACAGGAACTCGTAAGTAACCGACACCACCGCCAACATCACAATACTATTGAACCTCTTGTAGTTGTAATAGTATGACCCAAAGTTGAGTGGTGGGGTGATGTGGACATATTTCCCATCAATTGCCCCGACGCAGTTAGGAAAGTCCCACCGCTGGGCAGAGTGGGGGGCCACAGTCTGCCATTCATGCGGGTTGGAAGGAAACTGTGGAGTCAAACAAGAAAAATAAATTATTCATTTTGCACATAAACATGGAAAGCAGATTAGACACAAACATTCATGGCCAACATCAGTATAACACCGATCCAACCGCAACAACTAGCATGCGCCCTGATCAACACCAGATCTGCAGTCAAGCACAGGCTGGAAATCCACGATTTCGTCATCGAAAACAACTTAGATTGCCTCTTCATTACAGAAAGCTGGCTAACACCTGACTGCAACACCATCCTAACTGAACTGGTGCCTGAGAACTACAGTATCCTAACCGAGCATAGAATCGGAAAAAAAGGAGGAGGCCTAGCAGTGATCTTCAAATCTCATCTTGGGTTCACCAAACCAAACGCACAGAACTCAGTGCCTTTCATGGAAACACTCTCACTGCACCTCCGAACAACACCTCAAGACACCGTTTACATACTACTATGCTACAGACCACCAGGACCAAAGACCAATCTGCTCACACCGCTCACTGAATTCTTCTCGATGCACACCTTGAAAACCAAAAACCTGCTGGTACTTGGGGATTTTAACCTGTGGGCAAACTCGGCCCAAGACCCCACCGCAACTGCCTGCGTCAACCAAATGGAAGAACTTGGCCTTCAACAACTGATAAACTCTCCCACGCATGGTTCAGGACACACCCTAGATCTCATCTTCAAACAGAATATGGACATCAACATATTTGACAACACACCGCTACCATGGACGGACCACCATGCTATCAAATTTAAAATCACCACAAACACCATCCTGCAAAAACAGAAACACGTAACAGCAACACACTGGAATAGATCACAGAAGAAACTTCACTCTGATCTCTTCAAAACTACATTATCGAGCAAAATTCTCTTGCTAAATTCAAACCTCTCAACAGAACAAACGCTCAACTCCCTAAACAATGTATTACTACAAACAGCAGACTTCGTGGCGCCAAAACGTAGAACACTCATCCGCAAAAAAAACTCCAGCTGGTTCAACGGTACTCTCACCCTACTCAAGCAAGAACGTAGAAGAGCTGAAAGAGCATGGAGAAGAAATCCTACCAAGGAAAACCATGCTAACTACAAAGCACTCACGGGGAAATACCACAAGGCAATCTTTAAAGCCAAAAAAGAACATTTCTCAGACACCATCTCTTCCGCCTTAAACCGTCCGCGGGAACTGTTCAAAATAGTGGCTCAGTCTATGAACCCGACCTGCTTAGAGCCCCCAGGAAATGATACTCAAGAATTCTGCAATGAGTTATCAGATTTCTTCATCGACAAAATCGACAACATTCGGAAATCATTCCATCAGAAAACAACGATCACCCTCACTGAACCAAAGCAAAAAGAAGATATCGACACAAACATCACTCAACCACCGAATTTCATTTTGTCCCCAATCACCATAGACACAACCAAAAACATCATCAGAAGCCTTCGAGACAGCACATCACCGAACGACATCATCCCCACTAAACTGCTTAAAGAATGTTCCGACATCTTGGCTCCCATCCTAACACAGCTCATAAATCAATCATTTAAAGAAGGGACTGTGCCAACCTCCCTCAAGCAAGGCATCGTCAAACCTCTGCTAAAGAAAGCCAATCTCGACCCTAAGGACCCTAACTGCCGCAGACCAATAACTAGCCTCAAC
Organism: Lithobates clamitans; assembly: GCA_037952925.1. Taxonomy (NCBI): domain Eukaryota; kingdom Metazoa; phylum Chordata; class Amphibia; order Anura; family Ranidae; genus Lithobates; species Lithobates clamitans. The sequence continues at coordinate 204,987 of JBBGZY010000764.1, forward strand.
GCCATCTCCAAGATTATGGAGAAAGCGGTAGTACAACAGCTACAACGCCACCTGGACACACACCAACTCCTGGACCCTCTGCAATCAGGCTTCCGCCCAGGCCATGGCACAGAAACAGCACTTCTCAAAATATGGGATGATGCCCTTGAAGCAGCAGACGACGGAGAACAGAGTCTCCTGGTACTGTTAGACCTCAGCGCAGCATTCGACACAGTAAACCACAACACTTTACTCGTCCGCCTCGCTGAAGTAGCAGGAGCAACAGGTTCTGCTCTAAAATGGTTTACATCCTTCCTAGAGAATCGCTCCCAGACAGTGAAACTAGGTACATTCACCTCGGAAACCCGGGCAGTCTCCTGCGGAGTCCCTCAAGGATCACCCTTGTCACCAGTACTATTCAACATATACATCCGCCCACTTCTCAATATCATCAGGAAAACTGATCTTTGTTTCCATTCATACGCTGACGACACCCAACTCTACCTTCGTATCAACGGACAAAAAGACCTTCATCAGCAATTACAGAAATGCCTCTCCTTAATAGACGACTGGATGACCACTAGCTCCCTCAAACTCAACGGATCAAAAACAGAACTTCTTCTCCTACAAGCTAACAAAAATTCCAAAATAAAGACTACATGGACACCTCCCACCATCCTTGGACAGACCATCTCCCCAAGCACCAAAGCCAAGAGTCTCGGAGTCATTTTTGACTCAGGAATGACAATGGATGCACAAATAGGATCAGTGGTGAGCGGATCCCACCATCTCCTCCGCCAACTACGTAGACTCATCCCCTTCATCCCAGAAGAGGACAAAGCGGCAGTTGTGGGAACAATCATCAATTCCTGACTCGACTACGCAAATTCGCTCTACGTAGGACTACCCCAATATCAGCTTGCGCGCTTACAACTCATCCAAAACACGGCGGCAAGACTGTTAACAGGAAAAAAACCCTGGGAATCCATCTCCCCCTCCCTAAAGAGCCTACACTGGCTAACCGTGAAGAAACGGATCACATTCAAGACCCTCTGCCTCACCCACAAATGCGTACAAGGAAACGCCCCACCATATCTCCGCGAGAAAATAAAACTCTATACACCGAATCGCAGTCTTCGATCAGCTAACCAAAACCTCCTTACCATTCCCAAATACCGCTACAAAGCAAAGGGAGAACGAAGATTCGCAGTCCAAGGACCTCGACTATGGAACGCTCTTCCTACCAACATCCGCATGGAAGAAAACCACCAGGCCTTCAGAAAAAAACTAAAGACCTTCCTTTTCTGAGAAGCTGACATCAGAGAATGCATCTAGCGCCTTGAGGCGATTCAGTTCGCATTTGTAGCGCTTTATAAATCATTCATTCATTCATTCATAACATTTATTTAGAGTATTTAAAGACAAAGGTATAAGGTCCACCTATCAGATTCCTCTCCCCACCCTCTCATGGGACATTTTAAAAATTTTAGGGGGGGAGATGTTTTGGCCAGGTAACCCTCTCCACTTCATTGAGAGATGAATGCCTAAATAATGTGTATTACTTTGGCCAGCCCCTCCTTACTTTACACTATTGTAAAAACGAAGGATTCGCCCTGGGACTTTAAATGAAGTGGGTGCCGTTTCCGCCAGTAAACATAACAGTAGTAAATACAGTATATGGTTTTTTCCAGTAAAATTGTTTACATGCATAGATAACACCAACAGTTGCCAAAAAAAGATATATAAACAAGAAATATTGGTACATGGATGTAATAGCAGTCATAGTACACGGGCATCATACTACCCGACTAGTTTTGCGAGATCCAGCTCGCTCTTCAGGGGTGGATGTGTGTAACATTTTACCTAAGATAAAAAAGTATATATTTGGCAAAATATTACAGTATCAGTTATAAAGGCACAGGGTAGGAGGGGTTATGGGTCCCCATACTCACCACTGAGCTTGACCATGGCTACAGGTGTGCGGCTCCAAGATAGCAGCAGCAGGTGCCTCACCAGGGAGCTGAGGGGGTGGAGTCAGATGGGACCCCACCAGGGGCCAAATGGCGAGCAGGCATGGCATGGGTGTAGTGATGTAACCCTAGAGACCTCGTTAGTTCATAAAGAGTATAGGCTGTAAACATAAGTATGTTTGTCAGGCATCTAAAGTACTAAAGCAGAATCAATAAGTATTAGCATAAAGATATGTATGCATGAATGAGAGGTCTGTACCCAAAGATGGTAGGGAACATGGAGATGGTAAGAAACATAGGATAACAGAGGGATACTAACAGGTGAAAAGATAGAAAAGAAAAAGAAGTGAAAGAGGTGGACTCTGATTGTTTAATAGTAGGGTAGTGATGTATCCCTAGAAACCTCGTTAGTCCCTAAAGAGTATAGGCTATAAATATGAGTATGTTTGTCAAGGCATCTAAAGTAGTAAAGTAAAATCAATGAGTATTGGCATACAGATATGTATATGTAAGTAAAAGGCCTGGGCCAAGGATGGTAGGGACATGGAGATGGTGAAAAACATAGGATAGCAGAGGGATACTAACAAGTGACAAGATGAAAAAGATGGAGAGGAAAGAGGGGTGGACTGTGATAATGTGGTGAGATGTGTGATATCAAAAATCAAAAATAAAAATGAGTGCTCAAAAAATAAATAAATAAAACAAAATAAATAAATAAAAATAAATAAAGCTATGTATGAGGTATGCAAGTATGCCTAACATAGGCATACATGTAACAAGTATCAAAAGATGATTCTCTCTTTTTCTCTCTTTTTTACTTTACACCATTGGCAGCCCACTGGACAGGTAAGAAGTGTCATAATACAAAGGTATAAATACACACTGTACACATTTTAGCACATTTTTACATTCTGATATTACCTATCAAGAAAATAATAGGATATAAAAACTTGAAACAGTACCATTTGAAAGTATTCAGGCAGGCCCTTGCACTACATGCTTTGGTGAATTCATCCATAAATCTGAGCACAAAAGAGGTGGGTATAGTGTGTATGGGTTTGGCAAAGTCAGCAGATAGAGGATTGGTATCAGCTGAATTAGCAGTTGGGGGGGGGGGGGGGGGGGGTTCCAAATGATTTTGGGACCCAAAAAAAAAAGCCTCTGCCTGAATTTAAAGCACAAATCACAATTTTACACATTTTAGGAGTTATTTAGGGTAAAGCACTACTATGGAGCTGAGAAAATACATTGTTAAGTGACAAGACTAGGTGGTTATGGGCCCAGGAGACCATGCTGGGGAGGTTAGTGAAGGCAAATATGTATGAAGGACAAAAAAAATTTAAAAAAAAATTCAGCATGCATGAGGACAAAGGGGACATTCACAGCATATTACAATCATGGTAATTAGGGAATAAGGAAAGAAAAACAGTACATTAGCAAACATTTAATACAATAAAATGTGATGTTAAAGGATAAAAATCTTACCTTAATATAGTCCTTCTGCAGGACCTTTATGAGGCAGAACAGGTCTCTGGGATAATGATACCCAGAGCCTGGGGGGAGATGCCTGTCGAGAAATTGAGGTTCTGCAGGCTTCTCCCCGTCGCCAAGTACCGCAGGGTGGCGACTAGCCTCTGCTCCGGAGTGATGGCTTGCCTCATGCAGGTATCCTGCCTGCTGATATAGGGGGTCAGCAAAGCCAACAAATGGTAATATACGGGGTCCGTCATCCGGAGAAAGTTCCTGAAATCGTCAGGAAAGGCATGTGACAGAACTGGTCACGCTGGAGCAACCGATTCTTGGTCCATGAACTCCTCCTCGTCCTGTTCATGGACTGGGCTTGTGTCAAAGTAATAACCCCAACACCAAGCCCCCGCACAGCACGAACTCTACGAGGAGTATGTATACGCAACATGGCTAGAAAACGGTCGGCTGGTCAGAACAAAATAACAGAACGCACTGAAGAACAGCAAGGCCTGTGAAGAGCGACCTGAAAATCAGTAACGAACGAACAAGAACACAATGACAAGTCAAGTGTAACTCGCTGCACGCACTGAAGAGCAGATACAAACCCACAAGGACAAACTGAACTGCAGAAAACGATCGGAAAACCACAAGTCTGAAAAAGCGCGAATCGTCTCTCACCAAACTTTTACTAACATGAGATTAGCAAAAGGAGCCCAAAGGGTGGTGCGCTTGGTATTGAACTGCCCTTTTATAGTCTCGTTATATGTGGTGTACATCACCACGTTCTTGGTGTTCGGAAATTCTGACAACTTTGTGCGACCGTGTGTACGCAAAACAAGTTTGAGCCAACATCCATCGGAAAAAAATCCATGGATTTTGTTGTCGGAATGTCCGCTCAATGTCCGACCGTGTGTACAGGGCATAAGGGACACGAACATGAAAAACCAAAAGTGCTCATTTTAAAGGCTTATATGCAAGTTATTGTCATAAAAAGTGTCCGACGGACTTGTGTACATTCGCTCGGAAAATCCGACAACACAATTGTTGGCGGAAAATTTTTAAAGCATGCTATCCAACATTTGTCCGTGGAAAATCCGACAAACAATTGTCCGATAGAGCATACAAGCGGTTAGATTTTCCAACAACAGCCCGTCATCACACAATTCCCGCCTGAAAATCCAGTCGTGTGTATGAGCCTTTACACTGCACATCTAACTGAACACACCATCGTGTGAAACATGGTGGTGGCAGCATCATGTGGTGGGGATGCTTTTCTTCAGCAGGGACAGGGAAGCTGGTCAGAGTTGATGGGAAGATGGATGGAGCCAAATACAGGGCAATCTTAGAAGAAAACCTGTTAGAGGTTCACCTTCCAGCAGGACAACGACCCTAAACATACAGCCAGAGCTACAATGGAATGGTTTCGATCAAAGCATATCCATGTGTTAGAATGGCCCAGTCACAGTCCAGACCTAAATCCCATTGAGAATCTGTGGCAAGACTTGAAAATTGCTGTTCACAGACGCTCTCCATCCAATCTGACAGAACTTGAGATATTTTGCAAAGAAGAATGGGGCAAAAATGTTCCTCTCTAGATGTACAAAGCTGATAGAGACATCCCCAGAAACACTTGCAGCTGTAATTGCAGTGAAAGGGGGTTCTACAAAGTATTGACTCCGGGGGGCGCCATACAAATAACCCCCCAACACTTTTCACAGATTTATTTGTATCATTTATCATTTTCCTTCCACTTCACAATTATGTGCCACTTTGTGTTGGTCTATCACATAAAATCCCAATAAAATACATTCAAGTTTTGGGTTGTAACGGGACAAAATGTGGAAAATATCAAGGGGTATGAATACTTTTTCAAGGCAATGTAGATACAGGAAAGAAATGTGGTTGGACAACTGTATTTGCATGACAATCAAGTTATGATTTGACTTTTGCAGAGTTTGACTGTGACTAGCCTGAGTCAATGCCAGCAAAACATTCTAATCTGTGTCTCAAATCATCCACAACACACGTCAACAGGGGCGTTGCTAGGTCTACATAAGATCTGGGGCTAGAGCCCATACCAGTGTAGTAAAGAAAGTCATACGCTTGGGTGGGCATACACATATATATATATATATACAGTAATATACGTGTGTGTGTGTATATATCCCCAGAGAGGCCCCCACTGGCATCAGGGTCCTCAGAGAGCCCCCCTTACATCAGGGTCCTCAGAGAGCCCCCCTTACATCAGGGTCCCCAGAGAGCCCCCCACTTACATCAGGGTTCCCAGAGAGCCCCCCTTACATTAGGGTCCACAGAGAGCCTCTCCCTTTAATCAGGGTCCCCAGATTGCCACCCCCTTAAAATCAGGGTCCCCAGAGAGCCTCCCTCTTGCATCAGGGTCCCCAGAGAGCCTCCCCTCCCCTTGGGGACCCCTGCAGAGACTCGGGGCTATGGGCCCCAGATTCGGGGCTATAGCCCCAAAAGCCACCCCCTAGCGACGCCACTGCACGTCAAACCTAAGTTATGTGCAATATATGAGCACCTTGTCCCAAAGAACAATCAAAGAAAATACTGAAAAACATCTGCGTATCAGTTTCTAGGGGAGAGGCACTTTTCATTGTCTGAATCAGTGGCGGTGCGTCCATAAGGGCGCATGGGCACCGCTCCCTCTCTCCAGCCACCCCCCTCGATGACCAATGGATAGATTCATGCAATGCATGAATCTATCCATGGCCGCCGCTGCCAGCCCCTTTTCGGGCGCCGGGCGCCTGAATTACAGTGGCAGGGGGGTGTATTTGAAGCACCTGATTAGAGCCATAGGCATTAATAGGCGTCAAAAAAGGTAAACAGCGAGCACTGAACCACCTGAGGGTCTGAATACTTAGGACCATGTGATATTTCAGTTTTTCTTTTTTAATAAATCTGCAAAAATGTCAACAATTCTGTGTTTTTCTGTCAATATGGGGTGCTATGTGTACAATATGGGGTGCTGTGTGTACAATATGGGGTGCTGTGTGTACAATATGGGGTGCTGTGTGTACAATATGGGGTGCTATGTGTACAATATGGGGTGCTGTGTGTACCAGCGCGTTCAGAAAGTAATTAACCACTTAAAGACCGAGCCTGTTTTTCGGACTTGGTGTTTAAAAGTTAAAAACAAGGTTTTTTTTGCTAGAAAATTACTTAGAACCCCCAAACATTTTTTTTTCTAACACTCTAGAGAATAAAATGGCGGTCATTGCAATATTTTTGTCACACCGTATTTGCGCAGCGGTCTTACAAGCGCACTTTTTTTTGGAAAAAAAATCACTTTTTTTAATTAAAAAATAAGACAACAGTAAAGTTAGCCCAATTCTTTTTTATATTGTGAAAGATGATGTTATGCCAAGTAAATTGATACCCAACATGTCACGCTTCAAAATTGCGCCCGCTCGTGGAATGGCTGAGGTCTAGGGCTAGAATGATTGCTTCCGCTCTAATGATCGCGGTGATACCTCACATGTGTGGTTTGAACACCGTTTTCATATGCGGGCGCTACTCACGTATGCGTTCGCTTCTGCACGCGAGCTCGTCAGGACGGGGGGCTTTAAAAGTTTTTTTTTCTTATTTATTTTACTTTATTTTATTAATTTTAAAACTGTTTAAAAAAAAAAAATGGGTCACCTTTATTCCTATTACAAGGAATGTAAACATCAGAAAAAAAAGCATGACAGGACCTCTTAAATGTGAGATCTGGGGGTCAAAAAGTCCTCAAAGCTCATTTTTACACTAAAATGCAATAAAAAAAAAAATTGTGACACCGTTTTCATATGCGGGCGTGACTTACGTATGCGTTCGCTTCTTGCACGCGAGCTCATCGGGACGGGGCGCTTTAAAAAAAAAAAAAAGTCTTATTTATTTTACTTTATTTTATTGATTTTTAAACTGTTTAAAAACAAAAAACTGGGTCACTTTTATTCCTATTACAATTAATGTAATCATCACTTGTAATAGAAAACAGCATGACAGGTCCTCTTAAATATGAGATCTGGGGGTCAAAAAATCCTCACATCTCATATTTACACTAAAATGCAATAAAAAAAAAATTGTCATTTGAAAAAAATGACAACAAAAAAAAAATGGCCCTTTTAAGAGGTATGGGCGGAAGTGATGTTTTGACGTTGCTTCCGACCCTGCTATGGTATGGAGACGGGTGGATGCCATCTTCCCCTTACTCGTCTCCATACCAAGGAAGGAGAAGGACCCGATCACCTCCGGCGCTACCGACGGCTCCGGTAAGCGCCGGTGGGCGTGGGAGAGCGGCGGGAGGAGGGGCACCTCTCCCGCCAGCGGCGGGAGGAGGGGCACCTCTCCCGCCGCTGATAACGGTGATCTTACGGCGAATCCGTGGCAGAGACCACCATTATCAGAGCCGCCCACTGAAAGGATGGATACCTCGGTTGCAGTTACCGAGATATCCATCTTTAAAGTGCCGACGTATATATACAGTGGGCGGTCGTTAAGTCGGTTAATATTGGGATTTAAACTCTGTAGCTGTGTAAAACAAATGAAGGAAAATATACAGATAAGCCAGAGTTCCACTAATTATTCAAATCATTTCTCACACATAGTTCACCACTCTTATCAGCATGACATCAATGCATACCGTATATACTCGAGTATAAGTCGGGGCCCTAATTTACCACAAAAAAATGGGAAAAACGTATTGACCCGAGTATAAGACGAGGGTGAGAAATGCACAGCTACTGTAAGTGGAAAAGAGGGTCAACAATGCCCATTTGCAGCATCACTGTGTCCATTTGCAGCATCACTGTGCCCATTTGCAGCATCACTGTGCCCATTTGCAGCCATAGGTCCCCCGAACTTCAAACTCGGTAGTTAAGGGTTCCTAGATGCCCCCTAGCTGCAGCCAAAATTTGGGGTCTCTGAACCCAAAGGGTCCCGAAATGACATTGCTGCAGATGGACACAGTTGACCGACTTTGGGGCCCCGTATCTCGGGGCCACTTAGTGCTAAGAACCCCAAATTTGGTGTGCAAACCCAGTGGAACTAGCACCACTGGTTTCTAGCACCAAGTGGCCCCGAGATACAGGGCCCCAAAAATCAGTTCAGAAAATGTCAAGCACTTTTCTGCAGCAGAGAATGACATTTTCCGAACCGGATTTGGGGCCCCGTATCTCAGGGCCACTTAGTGCTAGGAACTCCAGCTTTTGATATGTTGTGGTACCAATTCCACTGGGTTTGCACACCAATTTTGGAGTTCTTAGCACTAAGTGGCCCTGAGATATGGGGCCCCAAATTCGGTTCAGAAAATGTTAAGCACTTTTCTGCAGCAGAGAATGACATTTTCCGAACCGGTTTTGGGGCCCCGTATCTCGGGGCCACTTAGTGCTAGGAACTCCAGCTTTGGATATGTTATGGTACCAGTTTCACTGGGTTTGCACACCAAATTTGGGGTTCCTAGCACCAAGTGGACCTGAGATACGGGGCCCCAAATCGGTTCGGAAAATGAATTTTTTTGCTGCAGAAAAGTGCTTGACTCGAGTATAAGTCGAGGGGGGCACTTTCAGCACAAAAAAATGTGCTGAAAAATTCGACTTATACTCGAGTATATACGGTATATTTCATAGTATTTGTCTTTCTGTCCTTACATAACCGTTGAGTTTAAAGCAGACCTTCCGTCTTTTTTTTTTTTTTATCGTTCACTTTGCCGCTGAGTCTCCTTTCTCCTGCTGCATTACAGATGTTCATGTACCAGCATAGTTACAAGTCAGGCTACGGCCAGCAGGGCACCCCTTTCAGATCAGGGGGGTCATATAATCATGCGTTTTTGTTACGTAGGGTAGAGGAATCCTGGTCCTAGATTGATCGCTTTCATGTTGCACGTATTCGTACTAAATGGTAGTTTTGTATGCTTATGTCCCTTTTTTAACCCCATAGTTGGTTTTTCTATATATCAGCAGGACGCAAAGTGTTTGTTTTTGCAGTTTCAGACACTTTTCAGGTAGGTATCGTTTGTTTTCCTCGTGACGGATTTTCAGGGGTGGTTATTTTCATTTCTCGAACCCAACTCGGTGCGTACGTGTTGTTTCTCATGCCCTGTACACACGACCGTTTTTTCCGTTGGAAAAAACTCTGAAGGTTTTCCCGACGGACTTCCGCTCAAGCGGTCTTGCATACACGTGGTCACACCAAAGTCCGACCGTCCAGAACGAGGTGACGTACAACACATACGACGGGACTAGAAAAACGGAAGTTCAATAGCCAGTAGCCAATAGCTTCCGTCTCGTACTTTGCTTCAGAGCATGCGTCGTTTTTGGAACGTCGGAACAGCATACAGACGATCGGGTTTCCCGATAGTAATTAGTTCCGTCTGAAAAATTTAGAACATGTTCTCTATCTAAGTCCGTCTGAATTTTCGACGGAAAAAGTCTGGAAGGGGTAGAGAAAGGAAGCGCCACCTGAGTGCAGTATTAGTGGGTACGTTAATGACACAACGTATGGTTAACACTTACAGGAAAACATACATAAAAAGCTCATCTGTGAGTAGATGGTCCGTGGTGGATTCCTCGAGTCCCGGTCCAGATGATGCTGCCTATCCACTACGAGTCTTTCCCCTCGGTGGAAGCCCTCCTCTGGAAGTGTCGGCCCAAGCTTCTCCCTGATGGCCACAGGAGGAACCCCTAGCCGGTAAACCTTCCATCTGCAGCTCCACACCTCTGCAGCATCATTGTTGTATTGTTGTAAAGCTCCTGTTTGACCCTCAACACACAGGTCTTTAGAATCTATATATACAGTGGGGATGGAAAGTATTCAGACCATCCAACCTGACAGAACTGGAGAGGATCTGCAAGGAGGAATGGCAGAGGATCCCCAAATCCAGGTGTGAAAAACTTGTAGCATCTTTCCCAAAAAGACTCATGGCTGTATTAGATCAAAAGGGTGCTTCTACTAAATACTGAGCAAAGGGTCTGAATACTTAGGACCATGTGATATTTCAGTTTTTCTTTTTTAATAAATCTGCAAAAATGTCAACAATTCTGTGTTTTTCTGTCAATATGGGGTGCTGTGTGTACAATATGGGGTGCTGTGTGTGTACAATATGGGGTGCTGTGTGTACAATATGGGGTGCTGTGTGTACAATATGGAGTGCTGTGTGTACATTAATGAGGAAAATAATGAACTTAAATGATTTTAGAAAATGGCTGCAATATAACAAAGAGTGAAAAATGTAAGGGGGTCTGAATACTTTCCGTTCCCACTGCATAATACTTAATACTCACCCCTTTGACACATGCACTCACTCACTTCATTCACATTGGTTTCATTACTTATTTATATCTAAACATGTTATTTGATAACTATATATTATTCTTTTTACCCATTATAACCTCCTTCTGGATATAACACTACAATACGATAAACAGATACAGCAACAACAATATAATATATTCTAATATACTGTATTCTTCTCCATACACATTGAGTCAAGAATCAAATACTCGTATATACAGGTGGGGATGTTGCTCATTGGGCGCTAGGACATTAATATTAATTAACACGAATACTGACTTATGAGGATCCCTGGACCAGTGCCTCTATTTAGGAATCTCTGGATATGTGACATTTGTTCAGAATTCATCTTTCGAGTGGTAAATATAGTAATACAATATTACATATATATATAGTTGTCACTACAATATAAAGTGTTGGAACAATTACATTTTTTGATGTATTTCACCAGAATACAAATTCCCTGAAGAAGAGGGCAACAGCATTGGTCAAAACGCGTCAGCGCATTCATGTGGATGTCTATTAATTAATTGTATTTTTAATATCTGAAATGCATTGTATTACCAAACATTGATGGAATATTCTTTGAGACATTCCCGTAACCAGAGTTCTGTATTTTTGTTTTTTAATTTTTGATAAATGATCTGCAATTTGCTGTTTGCATAAATCAATGATTTTAATATATTTCCATTTTTCCTGATGAATATATCATTATGCCGCTAAAAAAAAAAAACACTTGGGGGAATTTCCCAATTCCGGGTTGTTCCTAAATTTGCCTGCCAGATATAGTTACCTTGGCCAATTGTCAGTAATCAATTGATTTCACCCTAAGACTGAAATTGCTGCACTTCTCTCTTCTGTCACTAAGTGGCCGGATGCTTGGTGACATTAGATAAGACAAGGGCAACGCAAGGACACATAAGGAGTATATGGGATATCTCAGCCAATGGGCAGGGGTTTTCTTGAATCCCTTGGCCTTCTGGGAGAACCTATATATTTGGGTGGCATCAGATGATCAGGGGAGCTGTGTCACCTGTCTGAGGGCCTATCCAGAAGCAAGAGAGGTGAAGAATCTGGAAACTTCAGCAGGTGTCAAGCCAGGGACCCAGCCAGCACAGGCTTGTAGAGCAGACTTGTGTGCCAAGCCAGGGACCGACCAGGCAAGTGGGGTGAAGCTTGAGGAGTATCTGTGAGTGCCAAGTTATGGACCCAACAGGGAAGCGGGGGTGACACTTGAGGAAGATACTCGGTGAGAAGGTTAAAGAAGCTCAGGAGATCCAGTGGCAGTGGATCGGCAAGTCTAGTGAGAGAGAGTGGGAGCTCAGTGCTTGAAGCTTGAGGAAGCTTGAGGAGTATCTGTGAGTGCCAAGTTATGGACCCAACAGGGAAGCGGGGGTGACACTTGAGGAAGATACTCAGTGAGAAGGTTAAAGAAGCTCAGGAGATCCAGTGGCAGTGGATCGGCAAGTCTAGTGAGAGAGACTGGGAGCTCAGTGGAGGGAAGATCTACAAGAAGTGATTGTAGAGGAAGTACAGAATTTTGTTACAACTTGTATTAGAAACTGTTATAAGACTGTTGCCATAGGAGACAGCGATCCTACACATGCAGATGTGGGGTCTTGCTGGATGCCTTTCTCTGAATGGCTGTTTACCTTTAGAAGTCTCAGAGTCTGCTAATTGACATTGCAACTACTAAAGGGTGTCCTGGCCCTAAACCCTCTCTCCCACAGTTCTGTTCAAGAGAAAATAAATCTTTTTGCATTCAAGAAGTGTCTGGCGTCCATGAATCTTCCTTGCACTACACCCACCATGCCTTGTAACCCACTCTACATAGAAGGGTGTCACTTGTCCCTAACTCTGGAGGTAACTATTAGGCCTAAAAAGGCCTTGCTACACGAAGAAGGAAGAAAAAGACCTGGCACAATGTTTGAGCGGCTTATAAAAATGTCCTTTATTTTCCCCAGCTAGGGAGATTATTGTTAGTGTTAGTTATTATCTGTGTTCGTCTACGTAAAGATTCCTATGACTATGAGTCTCAGCCTCACCCTGTGTAGGAATGTACAGAACTGGTTATAATGAGTGTCAGATACATTCACTTTCATTTCTCTCTTCTGCTCTCAGCGATGGCGTCTGCTGATCTGAGGAAGGAGCTGGAATGTTCCATCTGTCTGAACATTTATACAGATCCTGTAACCCTGAAATGTGGACATAACTTCTGCCGGGACTGTATTGGTTGTGTGTTGGATACACAGGAGAGGTCTGGAAGTTATTCCTGTCCTGAATGCAGAGAAGAGTTCCAGGGGCGTCCTGCATTGCGGAGGAACATAACACTGCGTAACATAGTGGAGAATTTCCTGTCTTCTCAGCGAGATCAGGAGAAGTCCGGGGTCTTCTGTACTTACTGTATTCACACTCCTGTACCTGCTGTGAAATCCTGTCTGATGTGTGAAGCTTCTCTGTGTGACAATCACCTGAGAGTCCACAACAAGTCACCAGAACACGTCTTATGTGACCCCAACACTTCTCTAGAGAACAGGAAATGCTCCCTCCATAAGAAGATCCTGGAGTATTACTGCACTGAGGACTCCATCTGTATCTGTGTGTCTTGCAGTTTGGCCGGAGAACATCGGGGACACCAGGTGGTGACTCTGGATGAGGCCTCTGAGAAACTGAGTAAGGTTCTGCAGAAACTGATGACAAAGAGAGAGAAGATGGATAAAAGAGTCCAGAGTCTGCAGGAACGAAGAAGGAAAGTACAACAAAAAGCAGATGATGAAACAGAGAGAGTCACTTGCCTCTCCATAGACCTTGGAAGACGTCTGGAGAAGAGACTCCTGAGTAACAGATCCAGGCGGGCAGAGCGAGACTCTCTATCACTTTCTGATAAAATCCAACAGCTGGAAATAAAGAAGGAGGAGCTGTCCAGGAAGATGGGGGACATTGAGGAGCTGTGTAACACAATGGATCCACTGACTGTCCTACAGGAATCAGACACAGGTGACTTGTGTGATACTGAGGATGCAGATGATGAGGACAGAGAGAGACATGATAAACTCCTCCATGATGGAGGGGATCTGGATGTGGGGGGGATCTCACACACATTACACACAGGTTTATCTGATATCATGTCTGGGGTAAATGTAGAGAAATATCCAGGCACACGTGTCTATCCACATTCTACTACAAAGGGAAAAGGTCACATCAATGCTGAACTATCCACGAGATGTCCCCAACCCTCCCCCACCATACAACCATCCAGTAGACGTCCCCAACTCACTCCCACCACGCAATCCCCACACCGCCGAGCTGAAGGACCAAATATTGGGTCAGTACAGCAAACATCGGGGGTGGCATCCACGTGCTATGATCGTGACGTCACCCGCGCTCTCCGCTCGTTCATCCTGCATTGGGACATCCGCTCCGTTCATGCTTTTATCCCTCGCACTGGGGCACAGTGCTTTATAATGTGAGTGTCTTTCCTATATTTTTAATAAATTGGTTCATTATCATACGGAGAGCACTAGATCCTTTTTTGAATTTTACATGTGACCATCTGCCTGTATGCTGACCACTGAGAGCTGACATCCCCAGGCTGCTGCTGCTGCTGTCGCTATCTGTCTGTGTTATTTCCCCTGTGAGGGAACAGCTGTTTCTGACCTGACTGATATACTCAGGGGTCCATCCATTGAGGTGAGCGGCTGGTGTCACTGAAGGTGGAGGTCCTTTCTGTCACTTTAGTCACTTCTCGTTTACCTGTGTCACCTGAATCACCGGAGAAATCACTGGACATTTGCCTGCTTTTGATTTATGTTGGACTTTTTATTTAGTTTATTTTAAGCGCTGTACTGCTTTTTTCTTTATGTTTATATGGGATTTGGTAAATTTAACCCTCAGTGTCTCAGCCGCTTTTTAGCTAGGTTTTGGTTTGCGCTGGTTGATTTCCCTGTATATTGTTACAGACATATCACTGGATGTGAGTACAGCTGCCAATAATCTACATATATCAGATGACAGGAAAACGGCATCCTGGTCATCACATCAGAATCGCCCAGAAACACCGGAGAGATTTCAGTATCCTCAGGTGATAAGCAGTCAGAGGTTCTCCTCAGGGAGACATCACTGGGAAGTGGATGTCGGGTGGTCATTGAACTGGAGAGTTGGAATGTGTTACCCCAGTATCGACAGGAGAGGAGAGCAGTCAGGGATTGGATGTAATGAGAAGTCCTGGTGTTTGGGGAGGTGGGAGGGTAATCAGTACTCAGTGAGACATGACAGTCAACAGGTCCCATTACCCAGCCATGTCTCCAGTGACAGAGTCAGGATAGATCTGGATTATGAGGCCGGGCGGATCTCCTTTTTTGAATTGTGTGACCCAATCCGACACCTCCACACCTTCGCCACCACCTTCGCTGAGCCCCTCCATGTTGGGTTATGTGTATGGGATGGTGGCATGAGGATATCTGGAGGGAATCAAATGTGAGAAATCTGCCCAGAGACTGGGCGGAGAATCTAAATATTGAAATACTTGGCCAATAGGAAGAAGCAGTGGACAAGATCCGACATCACTGATTTAGTTATAAAGCTGCAGGCTCCAGAGCCGTCATCTTCATTCCCCCTCTTCAATATCTAGTTTATCACTGACCAGGAACAAGCATACAGGGGTTCATAATGTTCAGGCTTTACTGGCTGCATGCTTGATCAGGGTCAGTAAAACACGAGGTAGTGTAGCCAGATTCAGAATGACGGCCTTGTAGCCTACATCTTTACAATGTATCTAAAGCAAAAAAGGGGGTTTTCAGGTTTGGATGAAGTGGGGAAGAATTTGAACCCCTGTATGATTTTTCTGCTATTTGGGGCTCCATTAGTTGAATTTCCATTCACCTCCTGTCCTACTGACAATGTTTTACTAGACTGAAAGTGAGGAGAACTCTCCAACAGACAGAAATAAACTAGAGTAGGGGAAGGCTAGAACCCTTTGTCTGACAAATTCATTTATCTGTGATTGTTTCTCCCCCATGACTGTGATTGGCTGTAATAATTGTCACTATAAGTACTGGTAGTGTTAGTCTTATGCCCCGTACACACGATCGGAAATTCCGCCAGCAAAAGTCGGATGTGAGCTTTTGGTCGTAAATTCCAACCATGTGTATGCTCCATTGGACTTTTGCTGGTGGAATTTCCACCAGCAAAAGATTGAGAGCAGGTTCTCTGTTTTTCCGCCAGAAAAAGTTCTGTAGCAATTTCGACGCGCAAAATTCCTACGCATGCTCGGAAACAATTCGACGCATGCTCGGAAGTATTGAACTTCATTTTCTCGGCTCGTCGTAGTGTTGTAGGTCACTGCGTTCTTGACGGTCGAAAGTTCAGAGAACCTTTGTGTGACCGTGTGTATGCAAGGCAAGCTTGAGCGGAATTCCGTCGGAAAAACCATCCAATGTTTTTCCAACGGAAATTCAGATCGTGTGTACGCGGCATAATTCCTATCGGCTATGATGTGTAGGTAGCGGGGATTAATAAAAAGATATCATTGATCACCAATTATTCTGGCGGTGTTGTGGGTGTGGTTTGTGGACAGGTGACAGGGGAGGAGTATACAGTCTCAGGAAGAGGAAATCCTCAGCTCTGTATACGGGAATATTCATCAATGATTGGATATAGATATAATGATCGGACGGATTGGGATTTATTACTAGAATCCAGATTAACCCACTCAGTCCTGAAATCTCTGATCATTTTGGCAAAGCAAGTTTACATTTTCCCAATGGCCATATTCATTTGATAAAGGAAAAAAATATATTATATGCTTTACTAATGATTACATTTCATTAACCACTTGCTTACAGGGCACTTATACCCCCCTTCCTGCCCAGACCAATTTTCAGCTATTAGCGCTCTCACACTTTGAATGACATATACTCAGTCATGCAACACTGTACCCAAATGAAATTTGTGTCCTTTTTTTCACACAAATAGAGCTTTCTTTTGGTGGTATTTAATCACTAGTGTTTTTTTTATTTTTTTGTGCTATAAATAAAAAAAATACTGAAAATTTGGTGAAAAAATGCCCTTTTTTTTTGGTTTCTGTCATAACATTTTGCAAAATAGTAATTTTTCTTCATAAATTTTGGCCAAAATTTATACGGCTGCATATCTTTGGTAAAAATAACCTTAATTAGTGTATATTATTTGGTCTTTGTGAAAGTTATAGAGTCTACAAGCTATGGTGCCAATCATTGAAAATTGATCACATCTGATCACACCTGAAGTACTGACAGCCTATCTTTTTTCTTTGGACACTAACAAGCCAGGAAAGTAGAAATACCCCCCAAGTTACCCCTTTTTGGAAAGTAGACATCCTAAGGTATTTAGTAAGTCACATGGTAAGTTTTTTGAAGCTGTAATTTTTTCCTACAATTCTTTGCAAATTGAAGATTTGTGGGGTTTTTTTCTTTTTTCTTTTACAAAATTGTCATATTAACAGGTTATTTCTCTCACACAGCATATTCATACAACAAATTACACCCCAAAACACATTCTGCTACTCCTCCTGAGTATGGAGTTAACACATGTGTGAGACTTTTACACAGCCTGGCCACATACAGAGGCCCAACATGCAGGGAGCACCTTCAGGTGTTCTAGGGACATAAATTACACATATAAATTTCATGGCGACCTCTTACATTTTTGATGGCCCTGGAGCACCAGGACAATAGAAACGCCCACAAAATGACCCCATTTTGGAAAGCAGACACCCAAATGTATAATCTATGAGGCATAATAAGTCTTTTGAACAGTTCATTTTTTTCCAGAAGTTTGTGGAAAATAATGAAAACGCATTTAATTTCAACAAAGTTGTCCATTTTTAAGATATTTCCAAAACATAGCATGTACATAGCAAAAATGAGACCCCAAAATACATTCTGCTACTCCTCCTGAGTATGGCGATACCACATGTGTGAGACTTTTACACGGCCTGGCCACATACAGAGGCCCAATATTGAAGAAGTACCTTCAGGCGTTCTAGGAGCATAAATTACACATCTCATTTCTCAACCACTTATAATGCCGCGTACACACGATCGGAATTTCCGACAACAAAACCGTGGATTGTTTTCCGAAGGATGTTGGCTCAAACTTGTCTTGCATACACACGGTCACACAAATGTTGTCGGAAATTCCGAACGTAAATATGAGATCTGGGGTCAAAAAGTCCTCAAATCTCATATTTGGACTTTAATGCAATAAAAAAAAAATGTAATTTGAAAAAAATGACAAAAAAAAAAT
Organism: Lithobates clamitans; assembly: GCA_037952925.1. NCBI lineage: Eukaryota > Metazoa > Chordata > Amphibia > Anura > Ranidae > Lithobates > Lithobates clamitans. Next base: position 222,980 of record JBBGZY010000764.1, read on the forward strand.
GGCCCTTTAAGAGGTATGACTTCTTGACGTCGCTTCCGCCCTGCTATGGTATGGAGACGGATGGGGGCCATCTTGCCCTCACTCGTCTCCATACCAAGGAAGGAGAAGGACCCGATCGCCTCCGCCGCTACCGACGGCTCTGGTAAGAGGAGGAGGGCGCAGGAGAGCGGCGGGAGGGGGGCCCCTCTTCCGCTGCCAAAAACTATGATCTCGCGCCGAGTCCTCCGCAGAGACCACCATTATTGTAAACAGAACCGCCCACTGAAAAGATGGATACCTCGGTTGTGGCAGCAGCTGCTGCCCTTACCGAGATATCCATCCATAAAGTGCCGACGTATATATACAGTGAGCGGTCGTTAAGTAATTAATATTGTGATTTAAACTCTGTAGCTGTGTAAGACAAATGTAGGAAAATATGCAGATAAGCCAGGGTTCCACTAATTATTCAAATCATTTCTCACACATAGTTCACCACTCTTGTCAGCATGACATCAATACATATATTTCATAGTATTTGTCTTTCTGTCCTTACATAACCGTTGAGTTTAAAGCTGACCTTCCATTTTTTTTTATCGTTCACTTTGCCGCTGAGTCTCCTTTCTCCTGCTGCATTACAGAGGTTCATGTACCAGCATGGTTACTTGTCAGGCTACGGCCAGCAGGGCCCCCCTTTCAGATCAGGGGGGTCATATAATCATGCGTTTTTGTTACGTAGGGTAGAGGAATCCTGGTCCTAGATTGATCGATTTCATGTTGCACGTATTCGTACTAAATGGTAGTTTTGTATGCTTATGTCCCTTTTTTTCCCATAGTTGGTTTTTCTACATATCAGCAGGACACAAAGTGTTGTTTTTGAAGTTTGAGACACTTTTCAGGTAGGTATCCTTTGCAGACATCCCAACCTGCAAAAACTCATTTCAGGGAGGTGATGCAACGCGACCCCCCCCCCCCGACACGTTAGTATATGTGCGAACATTTTCTGTGTGTGTGTATAATGTCACTCACATGCAGCCTACAGGAGATGGTCAGAGACTGAGGACATGATACAGGAGATGGTCAGAGACTGCAGACATGATACAAGAGATGGGGTCAGGGACTGCAGACATGATACAAGAGATGGTCAGAGACTGCAGCCATGATACAAGAGATGGTCAGAGACTGCAGCCATGATACAAGAGATGGTCAGAGACTGCAGACATGATACAAGAGATGGTCAGAGACTGCAGACATGATACAAGAGATGGTCAGAGACTGCAGACATGATACAAGAGATGGTCAGAGACAGCAGACATGATACAAGTGATGGTCAGAGACTGCAGACATGATACAAGAGATGGTCAGAGACTGCAGACATGATACAAAAGATGGTCAGAAACTGCAGACATGATACAAAAGATGTTCAGAGACTGCAGACAGGATTCAAGAGATGGTCAGGGACTACAGACATGATACAGGAGATGATCAGAGACTGCAGACATGATACAAGAGATGGTCAGAGACAGCAGACATGATACAAGAGATGATCAGAGACTGCAGACATGATACAAGAGATGGTCAGAGACAGCAGACATGATACAAGAGATGGTCAGAGACAGCAGACATGATACAAGTGATGGTCAGAGACAGCAGACATGATACAAGAGATGGTCAGAGACAGCAGACATGATACAAGTGATGGTCAGAGACTGCAGACATAGCACAAGAGATGTAACACCCCTGTACAATGTCCCTAATGTATCCCCGCCTGTGCAATCCCCCTAATGTATCCCCGCCTGTGCAATCCCCCTAATGTATCCCCCCATCTATGTCCCCTCCCTACAGTCATAGACCTCAGTTTAGCGCGCTCTATCCACACGGATGTTCCTCCTCCTCCTAATGTGGATGTACTGTCAGTGCAGAGGAGGAACCTAGGCTCCGTCGGTCTGAAGAGTGTAATTGTTGTGATAAGAAGCCGGCACTGGCAATTGCATTTCCAGTTCCCAGAGGACATGCGGGCGCCGTGCACTGAGCTATGGCACTCCGGACGGAGCTGTCTGCCTCACAACACAATTCTTACTCCTCCTCCCTCCCTGAACATCGCGGCGAGTGAAGGAGATACCGGAGTGCGCAGGGGAAGAACTGCGGCACCTCTCTCGATCCAGCGAGATCCCCCTGAGTGACAGGCTCAGCCGGGAGATTGCCTGGCGCTCGCGGGTGTCCGGATGCCCGCAGTCAAAAGCGGGAGACTTGAGATGTCTGCTTTGGTTTTCCTCATGACGGATTTTCAGGGGTGGTTATTTTCATTTCTCGAACCCGACTCGGTACTTACGTGTTGTTTCTAAGTGGTAGCTTTGTGTTTGTTTTCTTTTTCCATAGCGGTGTTTCTTTATTTCAACAGATTCTCAGAGTTATTTTGTCTTGTTTTCCTGGTTCAGTTCATTTCAGGTTGGTTTTCTGTTTCCCATTTCACGATACATTTCGTTCTTACAGCTTGAGTCTCAGGGCCTTACACCACTGTAGCATTCACCCATCACGTCTATGGGTGCCAACGGATTAAGGTGATCGTTTTTTAACCACTTAGACCCCTTTCACACCGGGGCGCTTTGCAGGCGCTACAGCGCTATAAACTTTCTATTTCTCTAACCCTTTCTCGGCCGCTAGCAGGGGGGTAAAACTGCCCCGCTAGCAGTCAAAAACCACCGCTAAAATGACGGTAAAGCGGCGCTAAAAATATCGCCGTTTTACCGCCGACGACGCCCTCCGCCCCAGTGTGAAAGGGGCCTTAAGCCCCGGAGCAGTTGGCTGGCAAAAGACCAGAGCGTTTTTTACAATTCGGCACTGCGTTGCTTTAACTGACAATTGTGCCATCGTGCAACGTTGCACTCAAACAAAATTGACGTCCTTTTTTCCCCACAAATAGAGCTTTCTTTTGGTGGTATTTGATTGCCTCTGCGGTTTTTATTTTTTGCGGTATAAACAAAAATAGAGCGACAATTTTGAAAAAAAACGCATAATTTTTTACTTTTTGCTATAATAAATATCCCCCCAAAAAATATATAAAAAAAACCCCAATTTTTTTCCTCAGTTTAGGCCAATACGTATTCCTCTACATATTTTTGGTAAAAAAAAATCGCAATAAGCGAATATTGATTGGTTTGTGCAAAAGTTCTAACAGAAGGGGGGAAGGGACTATGCAGGGGAGATGACAGATCGCTGTTCATACTCTGTAATTTTATATTTTTTGCATTCACCAATGCAAAGGCCGGGTTCACAGGGACACTGGGGACAATGGTAGCTGGTATCTCCTCAAAATCCTCTTATGCTGCATACTCAACATCTTTTTTGGCGTCCTTGGCCTGCTTCCGATGGTGGAATGTTGTCAGGGAAGTGGCGCTCATGAAGTCGGGTAACAGCATCAGAGCGAAGGTTTTCTGGGGGGGTCTTTCATTGGTAGAAGAGGGACGTGACAACTTCTTCAATGAATTTTAGGAAGTGGGCAGGGCTTTCCGTGGATTTGGTGTGAATTATGTAGGCATTATAGATTGCCAAATTAATTAAATAGGGCTAAAGCATTTGGTCGTTGAAATCCACCCCACCCCCAGCCCCCCATGTAGAGATTGTAATCTTGTACACATGTTGGCTTTTCAATGGGACCTCTCTGAACTTCAGTTGTAGTGTCGTCATGGATGGTGGACATCATGTACACTTTCCTGGTATCCTTCCACCTCAAGGCCAGCACTTCGTTGCATCTCAAAGTTGCTCTTTCTCCCCTTCGCAATGTCTTATTTACTATGGCTTCTGGGAAGCCCTCCCTATTCTTTCTGGAGGTTCCACAGGCCAGGGTTTCTGATATAGGTATAGGTGTTTGAAAAGGGGCAGGCCAGTGTAGAAGTTATCCAGGTATATGTGGTAACCTTTCTTCAGCAGGTCCCATACAATTTTACCAGTTGTGCCCATGTAGGCCGGGCACTCAGGGGGCTGGAGCTGGGAATCTCTTCCTTCGTATATGCGAAACGCGTACAGATATCCCGTGACTCTCTCGCAAAGCTTATAATATTTCACTCCGTATCTGGCCCTTTTGCTAGGAATGTATTGCTTTATTCCTAGCCGGCCTGAAAAGGGTACCAGGGATTCATCTACACATATATGCTGATCGGGGACATAGAGTTCTGCAAATCGTTGGGAAAAGAAATTAATGAGTGGGCAAATTTTCTATAACTTATCATAATTTGGATGATTGCGGGGAGGGCACTGGGTGTTGTGGTTGAAATGAAGAAAGTGCATTATCATCTCGTATCGGGACCTGGACATTACGGAAGAATAAATGGGCATGTGGTGGATGGGTTTGGTGGACCAATAGACATGCCCTTCAATTTTTTTTTTGTAAGCCCCATGTTTATGGTGAGGCCCATAAACACTTTGAACTCCTCCAGAGTCAAATCCTTCCGCTCAAACGGACGGGCATAGGCTGCTGGGCGTATAAATTGGTCTGGTCCACGATGAATTGCAGCAAAGTGTCGGGCAAAAATAAATAAAAACAACAGATTTCAGTAAAATTTTGGGTATTGGCCTGCACACCTGGGTGTGCGGTGAAAGGGGGGATTCTTGCTGAGTCAGAAGGCAGCCATGTTGGATTAAAAACACACAAAAGATGCAGCGCTAACATAGCATGTGAAAAAAAACTTAATTTTAAAACAAGGTGAGACCAAGGAAAACTAAGGCAGAGTCTCTTTAAGATACCAGCAAAAGATCAATGGTAAATTATCATGTGAAACATATCTTGTGAACAATATTGAATAAACAAGACATATGTGAAAAAAATGCTTGACAAGTGAGATATATAAAGAAAAAAAAAAGAGTCCCATTAAGATTCCAGTCCATGAATTGGCAAGGAAATGACAGACATCCGTGATAATGCAGGGAAAAAAAACAATGATATCCTTCACGTGACTTCACACCCAAAGTGCGTAACGTAATATGCTCACCAGATGGCGATGACTGTTAATTACAGCAGTCTCGCCCAGCGCAGGGAAATCGAACTCCCCAAAGCCCAAGACACAGTGTCGGAACAGCAATTATAGGCAGGTAGTACTCGAAAACATAAAACGAGAAACTTCCATAGTGCAATATGTCAATAAAGGTAATTTATGAACCACTTAAGGACCAGCCTCGTTTTGGATTTTAGGTGTTTACATGTTTAAAACAGGTTTTTTTTGCTAGAAAATTACTTAGAACCCCCAAACATTATTTATGTTTTTTTTTTCTAACACCCTAGAGAATAAAATGGCGGTCGTTGCAATACTTTTTTTTTTGCACCGTATTTGCGCAGCGGTCTTATAAGCGCCCTTTTTTTGGAAAAAAATTCACTTTTTTGAATAAAAAAATAAGACAGCTGTGAAGTTAGCCCAATTTTTTTTTTATATTGTGAAAGATAATGTTACGCCGAGTAAATTGATACCCAACATGTCACGCTTCAAAATTGCGCCAGCTCGTGGAATGGCGTCAAACTTTTACCCTCAAAAATCTTCATAGGCGACGTTTAAAAAAAATTCTACAGGTTGCATGTTTTGCGTTACAGAGGAGGTCTAGGGCTAGAATTATTGCTCTCGCTCTACCGGTCGCGGCGATACCTCACATGTGTGGTTTGACCACCGTTTTCATATGCGGGCGCTACTCGCGTATGCGTTCGCTTCTGCGCGCGAGCTTGTCGGGACAGGGGGGTTTTTTAATTTTTTTTTTTAATTTTTCCTAATTATTTTACATTATTTTATTTATTTTTACACCGTTTAAAAAAAAAAAAAATTGTGTCACTTTTATTCCTATTACAAGGAATGTAAACATCCCTTGTAATAGAAAAAAGCAATAAATATGAGATCTGGGGTCAAAAAGACCTCAGATCTCATATTTACACTAAAATGCAATAAAAAAAAAAAGTAATTAAAAAAATGACATTGAAAGAAATATGCCTTTAAGAGGCGTGGGCGGAAGTGACGTTTTGACGCCGCTTCCGCCCCTGCAGTGTCATGGAGACGAGTGGGCGCCATCTTAGCCTCACTCATCTCCAAGCACAGGAGGGAGATGGACGTGATCGCCTTACCGGAGCCGTCGCAGGATCGCGGCGGGGGGCCCTCTCCCCGCAGGGACCACTTTTATCAGAAAGAGGACCGCCGCACGAAAACGGGGATGCCGGGGTTATGGCAGCTATATAGGAGACGCATTTCTGCCAAGATAAAGCTCCCAACTTGACACGCAAAAAATTCCCACCTATATACTTCGCCAACTCTCCAAACAAAACAAAAGGAGCACTCACCGCTATTAAAGACACAGTAGCCTTTAAGCTGACCACCTCTACTGCTGACCCACAAGGGAGATATCTCATCCTAGTTTGCGAAATCAACAATCCTACTTACACAATTGTGAACGCTTATGCCCCCACAATGCAGGCCAACTACATTTTCTTCGCAAGATGTGGAAAAAACTCAGCAAAATCAAACAAGGTCGCACAATTATCTGCGGAGACTTTAACCTAGCTCCAGATGCTTCCATTGACACCAAAGGCCCTACACCCAAAAAACCCAGACAGGCTAATCTACTCTCTTTTCTTCATGCCAATGACCTGACCTGTTCGACATTTGGAGATGTCAACATTCTACGGAAAGAGACTTTACCTTCTTTTCCAAATCCTCATTGCACTTACTCCGGAATAGACTTCAATAGACTTTGATAGCTCCTTCAAGATGCCATCAAATCAGAGATTCACACCATAACTTGGACAGATCACGCACCCATATCCCTGACTTTGGGCGACAAAAATGGGAAGCTCCTTTGCATCCAATTGGAGGAATGACCCACATCTGATATCAGACCCCACTAACTTTGCTGTAATACAAAAAAGCCTACATGATTATTTTGACCCTAACAGCCAATAATCCTGCCACCCTATGGACTGCACACAAGGCATATATCCGAGGTATATTCCCTTAAACTCAGTTCTCAAGCTAAATGCCAAAGGACACAGCGGCTCACAGAGCTTCTGGCCTTCATAACCGAACAAGAGCAGCTGAACAAAAACAACCCCACATCATCAACTAGTGAAAAAATTTTTGAAGGCCAGGAATGACCTCAGGGCATTTCTAAATGCTAAACACGCCAAATCCCTATTGAAATTGCATGCTAACTTGTATACACCTGGCAATAAAGCCGGCAAACTACTAGCGAGCCAAATCAAACAAAGAAGAATCAAACAAAATACTATTTGCCGCTAGATTACTCATCATGCGCAAATGGAGAAGTTCATTAATCCCGAATATCTCCGATGTTAAAAGCTTTAACTAAACTTAGTCAAAGATTATGAACTTTATTCCGCTCTGAAAAACAACACTCATGTCAAATACACCAATGCGTGGAAACCCTGGCTAAAAATCCAGAATGTACGAAAGTAATACACCCAAGTGTATGTATGTAACAAATGACTGCTGTTGTGTTTTGACCTTTGTTCTCCCTGATCTGTAACCCTCAAAACGGGCTATTAGACTGTAACAGTTGCTATTACTTCTTACACATACAGTATTTCACAAAAGTGAGTACACCCCTCACATTTTTGTAAATATTTGATTATATCTTTTCATGTGACAACACTGAAGAAATGACACTTTGATACAATGTAAAGTAGTGAGTGTACAGCTTGTATAACAGTGTAAATTTGCTGTCCCCTCAAAATAACTCAACACACAGCCATTAATGTCTAAATCGCTGGCAACAAAAGTGAGTGCACCCCTAAGTGAAAATGTCCAAACTCTGCCCAAAGTGTCAATATTTTGTGTGGCCACCATTATTTTCCAGAACTGCCTTAACCCTCTTGGGCATGGAGGTCACCAGAGCTTCACAGGTTGTCACTGGAGTCCTCTTCCATTCCTCCATGACGATATCACAGAGCTGGTGGATGTTAGAGACCTTGCGAGCCTCCACCTTCCGTTTGAGGATGCCCCACATATGCTTAATAGGGTTTAGGTCTGGAGACATGCTTGGCCAGTCCATTACCTTTACCCTCAGCTTCTTTAGCAAGGCAGTGGTCGTCTTGGAGGTATGTTTGGGGTCATTATCATGTTGGAATACTGCCCTGCAGACCAGTTTCCAAAGGGAGGGGATCATGCTCTGCTTCAGTATGTCACAGTACATGTTGGCATTCATGGTTCCCTCAATGAACTGTAGCTCCCCAGTGCCGGCAGCACTCATGTAGCCCCAGACCATGACACTCCCACCACCATACTTGACTGTAGGCAAGAGACACTTGTCTTTGTACTCCTCAACCTGGTTGCCACCACACCCGCTTGACACCATCTGAACCAAATAAGTTTATCTTGGTCTCATCAGACTACAGGACATGGTTCCAGTAATCCATGTCCTTAGTTTGCTTGTCTTCAGCAAACTGTTTGTGGGCTTTCTTGAGCATCATCTTTAGAACAGGCTTCCTTCTGAGACAACAGCCATGCAGACCAAATTGATGCTGTCAGGGCTGGCTCAGCCCTTCCTTCTCTGAGCTGGCCGCCCAGCTGTCGGCTAATTGCCAGCTCTCATCTCTCTCCACAGTTAAACAGCTGTTGTGGATCCGCTCCTCAGTCACGCCTACTTAAAGATCTCCAGCTCACTTCATTCCTGCCTTCGCCTTGGTCACATTACAAGAAACCATCTCCTGCATTCCTGTTCAAAGACTGGCTTTGCTGACATCCCTTCTGCCTCCTTATCCTGCTTGCTGTTCCTCTAGTTGGATTCCTGACTTCTGGCCTGGCTGATTACCCGATCTGGTTACTGAACTCTGGCTATGCTTTGACTACGTTTACTCTATTTACCTTTTTATTTTTATTAATAAACAAGTGTGATTTTACTGTACTTCTGTCTCGGTCTGGTTCATGGTTTCTGACAGATGCAGTGTGTGGCGTATGGTCTGAGCACTGACAGGCTGACCCCCCCCCCCCCACCCCTTCAACCTCTGCAGCAATGCTGGCAGCACTCATACGTCTATTTTTCAAAGACAACCTCTGGATATGACGCTGAGCACGTGACCTCAACTTCTTTGGTTCTGAGTGGAACCTGTCCTGTTATACCGCTGTATGGTCTTGGTCACCATTCTGCAGCTCAGTTTCAGGGTCTTGGCAGTCTTCTTATAGCCTAGGCCATCTTTAAATAAAATATAAAAAAATTTCAGATCCTCAGAGAGTTCTTTGCCATGAGGTACCATGTTGAACTTCCAGTGACCAGTATGAGAGAGTGAGAGCGATAACACCAAATTTAACACACCTGCTCCCCATTCACAGCTGAGACCTTGTAACACTAATGAGTCACATGACACCGGGGAGGGAAAATGGCTAATTGGGCCCAATTTGGACATTTTCACTTAGGGGTGTACTGACTTTTGTTGCCAGCGGTTTAGACATTAATGGCTGTGTGTTGAGTTATTTTGAGGGGACAGCAAATTTACACTGTTATACAAGCTGTACACTCACTACTTTACATTGTAGACAAGTGTCATTTCTTCAGTGTTGTCACATGAAAAGATAGAAGAAAATATTTACAACAATGTGACGGGTGTACTCATTTTTGTGAGATACTGTATGTTATTGTGTTAACGCACTGTGTTTCTATTTCTTGCTCTTGAAAAACGTAATAAATTTATTTTTAAAAATAAATAAAAAAATAAGTGATTATATATAAATCACTTTCCGCCCGCCATATAACAAATATGTCGTCGGCAAAATGAATGTATTATGGTGTTGATAACAAGCGATCGGGATAACCAGAGCAGCGATTGTCGATGTGGTTTGTCAGTCTGACACCCCATCTCCGATATGGGTAAAGAGCCTCTGACATAGGCTCTTTACCACATGATCAAACTTGTCTTGCATACACACGGTCACACAAATCTTGTCGGAGATTCCGATCGCCAAGAACGCGGTGACGTACAACACGTGCGACGAGCTGAGAAAAAAGTTCAAGAACCAGTGCGGCTCCTTCTGCTTGATTCCGAGCATGCGTGGAATTTTGTGCGTCGGAATTGTCTACACATGCTCGGAATTCACGACAACGGATTTTGTTGTCGGGAAATTTGAGATCCAGCTCTCAAATTTTTGCTGTCGGAAATTCTGATGGAAAATGTCCAATGGAGCCTAACACGCGGTCGGAATTTCCGAAAACAAGCTCCCATCGAGCATTTGTTGTCGGAAATTCCGATCGTGTGTACGCGGCATTAGTTTTATTAAAATAACACTGATCATACTAAGTGAAATAATATTTTTGTCTATTTTTGTAATGTGCGTTTATATTTAATGTATTATATATATATATATATATATATGTATATATATGTTTTACAAAAATCCTTTATATATATATATATATATATATATATAAAAATATATATATATATATAAAGGATTTTTGTAAAACAATAAAAAAACACCAAAAACACCAGCACACCAGCACTCAGCAAATCAAGTCATGTGTAACAGTCAAAGCCAGGGAAAGGAAAGTCAGTAGAGAGAGATGTCAGTCCCAGTGCTGCTGGAAACAACCATAACTGGTGGATACGGATCAAGCAATATAAAACAGAGATCTGTGGAGGCTCTTTACCACGTGATCAGCCGCGTCCAATCACGGCTGATCACGATGTAAACAGGAAGAGCCGGTGATCGGCTTTTCCTCACTCGCGTCTGACAGACGCGAGTAGAGGAGAGCCGATTGGCGGCTCTCCTTACAAGGGGGGTCTGTGTTGATTGTTTATCAGCACAGCCCCCCCTTGGATGCCCACACTGGACCACCAGGGATCGCCGCCAGGACCACCAGGGAAGCCCCCAGCATGTGGATGGCTAGGTACATCCCCCATGGCCATCCACATGTGAAAATCAATGCCCAACATATGCCAATCAGTGCCCACAAATGGGGACAGACTGTCACCCCTATGGCACAATAAAAATGAGTGATGCCCAGCAATGCCACCCATCAGTGTCCATCAGTGCTACCTATCAGAGCCCATCCGTGCCCACCTATCAGTGCCACCCATAAGTACCCATCAGAGCCGCCTACGAGTGCCCATCAGAGCCGCCTATGAGTGCCCATCAGAGCCGCCTAGGAGTGCCCATCAGTGCTGCCTATGAGTGCCCATCAGTGCTGCATACCAGTGCCACCTATCAGTGCCCATCAGTGCCACCTATCAGTGCCCATCAGTGCCACATACCAGTGCCACCTATCAGTGCCCATCAGTGCCACCTATCAGTGCCCATCAGTGCTGCATACCAGTGCCACCTATCAGTGCCCATCAGTGCTGCATACCAGTGCCACCTATCAGTGCCCATCAGTACCACCTATCAGTGCCCATCAGTGCCGCCTATCAGTGCCCATCAGTGCCACCTCATCAGTGCCACCTCATTGGTGTCACCTCATCGGTGCCGCCTTATTAGTGCCCGTCATTGAAGAAGAAAACGTACTTATTTACAAAAAATTTTAACAGATACAAAGAAAAACGTGTTGTTTTTTTTTCAAAATGTTCGGTCTTTTTTTATTCGTTGCGTAAAAGATAAAAATCGCAGAGGTGATCAAATACCACCAAAAGAAAGCTCTATTTGTGGGAACAAAATGATAAGAAATTCAGTTTGGGTACAGTGTTGTATGACCGCGCAATTGTCATTCAAAGTGCGACAGCACTGAAAGCTGAAAATTGGCGCCTGGGCAGGAAGGTGTGTAAGTGCCCGGTATTGAAGTGGTTAAGAAGGAAAAAAAAGGCTTAACAAGGTCACTGACTTTCCACTGAGCAACGTGGAGCCAAGTTTTTACACAGTGTCATCCGGGCTGCTAATGCCAGGAAAGGAGGAGGGGGGGGGGATGGGGGTGTGTGGAGACAAAGACTGCAATCTGAACCTGTGCCATGGAGCGGTGCAGTCACGATGGAACAATGACACTGTTGCGCTGATGATAACCCTGCTTTGGGGGAATGCCTACCGCACCGACAATCAGCGAGAGGAAGGAGAGAAGCTTCGGCCCCTGTGAGTCCGTGACATCAGACCGGCTGAGACTAATGGCCCGTACACACCATCCGAATATCGTACGACCGTTTTCGCTCAATAGTCGCAAGTAGAAATTGAATAGCTAAATAAAGTCAAGAAAATTCTCGTACGACAGAAAAAACAAAAAATCTGAAGTGATGTCATGTGTTGTAACGTATTTTTATTAAGTTTTCGGATGACAACTATACTGACTGACCGAAAATTGTCCGATCTGAAATCGCGCGGGGAAAAATTTTCGTGCGTGCCCGGTCGAATAAGATCGGATGAACGGTCGTGATCGGCTGTCGAAAGTAGTGCACACGCGATCCAAAAATCGTACGATTCTTCCTCGGACGACCGTTTTCGTACGATATTCGGATCGTGTGTAGGGGCCATCAGAGGAGACAGGGGCTCGGCGTTGCAGGAACGGCTCAACTGTTACACACACGCACACACCTTGATCAGCAGTGCGGTCCAGTGATTGAGCACAACGGTAGGGCTTGGAAGGCATGGACAACCGTACTAGGATGGCTGGAGAAGCTAGTTAAAAATAGCTGTAAGCCGCGGTGCAGGCCACTGTGGGATCACAATGTGGGAACATAAATCCTTCCTGTTCAACGATCTGAACAGACAAGCCGGAATGACCAAAGTAGCTGTCGCCGGGGATGGTCCGGGATGGTCCGGGATGGGGGTCCCAGCAAAGATGAATACGGGAATGTTGTGACTCAGTCCGTAAGCTATAATATCTGTTGCCTTGACGACGCGTTTCTCGCGCACGCGCTTTATCACAGTCAAGGAAGAGGGCAACAAGGGAAGTATAAGCAGTCTAAAGAGGGCGGGGAAATTAACTAGAATAGAGGGGCGGGGTAGAGCTCACTACTATTATTAACCCCTCGTTGCTCAGTGGATTAACAAATATGCAACACTACTACAATAAACTCAAGAAGAATCCGAAAATACACATGCCTAATAAAAATCGCATATACGTATCAAAATATAATGATAAAAATAGAAAATGAAGTATAAAAAAAACACTACACATAAATACAATTTTTTATAAAAAAAAAAAAAGTGTTGGAAAGAGCTTATTATTGATATCAAATTAATTCTATAAACATACTATGAGTATCTAAAAATCAATAAGGAACCCCTAGATGAGACAACATGTTTCTAATTCCTCATTTAACCCTTTCGGGGCGAGCTAATCAAACATGTATATCCAGAATACTTCCCTTTTGCATAAGAGGGAAAACCTCTTATTGGTAGCAAGTGTTCCTCTGGGGATGGTTTCTATAACAAACACCTCCAGGCATTTAATATCTTTGTTATGAAAGCAATGAAAATGCCTGGGGACGCTGTGCCCATCACACCCCTTTGCAATAAATCTACGGTGGTCGCCTATTTTCGCATGTAGTGCTCGAATAGTGCATCCCACGTAGAAGAGGCCACAAGGACATCGTAAGACATAAATTACAAACTCAGTGGAGCACGTATGATGGTGAAGGTTTTGAAAGTTTATTTGGAAGAGAAGCGTTACAAAGTAAAAGTAAAGATTAGAAAGTAAAGGGGTTTGCAGAAGAAGCACATCAATTACAAGAGACATTCATTTCTGTTATCACTGAACACCTTTTACATTTATCAACCTCCAGACTCCCAAATCCCTCATTGTAGAAGAAGGAGACCAACTCCCTCTATGTTCCACAACAAGACCTTCCAAGGATCCGGAGAGCAACAATTTCTTCTAATTACATCTGTCTGTAAAGTCATTTTAGCAACTGAACCTGTTAATATAGTATAAAGAACCTAACATTAACCACTTCAATACCGGGCACTTCCCCCCTTTCCTGCCCAGGCCATTTTTCATCTTTCAGCGCTGTCACACTTTGAATGACAATTGCGTGGTCTTGCTATACTGTACCCAAACAAAATTTTTATCATTTTGTTCGCACAAATAGAGCTTTCTTTTGGTTGTATTTGAATGCCACTGGGGTGTTTATTTTTTGCTAAACAAATAAAAAAATGCCAAAAAAATTTTTTTAAAAAGTTTTTCTTTGTTTTTGTTATAAAATTTTGTAAATAAGTAATTTTTCTCCTTCACTGAAGGGCGCTGATGAGGCTGCACTGATGAGCACTGATAAGGCGGCACTGATGGGGTGGCACTGATGAGTTGGCACTGAGGGGCAATGATGGTGAGGCACTGATATGCAGCACTGATGGGCACTGTTAGGTGTCACTGATATGCAGCACTGATGGGCATTGATAGGCGTCACTGATGGACACTCATAGGCGAAACTGATGGGCACTGATAGTTGGCACTGATTGGTGGCACTGATAGATGGCTCTGATAGGCAGCTCTGATGAGGAGGCACTGGCAGACTTTATTGCTGGGACACTGATTAACATCTACAATGGGCACGGATTTGGCAACCCTGGTGTCATGGGTGGGCATACCTGGTGGTCCTGGGTGGCATCCCTGGTGGCACTGGGTGGGCATCCATGATCAGCATCCCTTGTGGTCCTGGGTGGCATCCCTGGTGGTCTTATGTGGGAATTCTCAGGGGGAGGCTGCACTGATAATCAATCAGCACAGACCTCCTCTGTCAGGAGATCTGCCGATCGGCTCTCCTCTACTCAAGTCTTGCAAGTAATGAAAAGCCTATACACGGCTTTTCCTGTTTACACCATGATCAGCCTGACACACCACATCAATGATCGCCGTGCTGGTTATCCCGATCGCAGGTTATCCTAATCACATCATATGACGTCTGATCAGGATAACAAGTACAATCTCATAATCATAGAGTCATAGATAGTATTTGATAGCAGGAAAGAGAGAAACAACAATACACAGTAATGTACATATTCAGCTTTAAAATATATTTGTTGTTTATTGTTGTTTCTCTCTTATTATCAAATACTATCTATGACTATATGATTATGATATTCTACTTACCTTGTAGATGATTATGACTGACTCCTCCTGAGGAAGCGGCTGTAGCCGCGAAACATGTAGAGGACGGCGTCAAGATCTACATTTCAGCTCCCCACAGTATTTATGGGGTTCATCCTCCTTTCTTGGAACCAATTGTATTAATTTAATTAATTATGCATTAATAATCAACTGTTTACAAACTACGTTGTGTACAAAACCAATTTTAACAATGTCTTTTTTTTAATAAATTGTTATTTTAATCATAAGCTTGGCCTAATCCTTGGGTGCCGAGATAGTCCTGTTCTCTTTACTATACCGGGGGCATGTTTTGGGCAGCACTAGGTATTCCTTTCCAAAAGTCCTCACCAGATGTATCCCGGGCTCTTGCTCTCCTCCTTTTCCTAGTTTTCAGTCCAGGTCCATGCCAGGTTTTTCTGCCCTCCGGCCACATAGCCCTCCATCTTCTAAGGGCTGCACTTGGCTCCCTGTGGGAAGGGCCAGAAGCAGCATCAGGCTCCTCCGAAAAACCATCACTGACTGGATCCCCACCAGCTGAATTCCAAGGTGGGAAGCACGTTTTTTGGTGTCTCACCTACCTTCTGAGAGCCCTCTCCACAGCTGCATAGTGTTGGCTGTACAGCCAAATCTTTGGGTCCAATGTGTGCTCTATCATCGTTGCCAAAATTTCACAAACCCACCCTGACGGCACTACTGACCTGGGAGTAATAGATATCCGTGCATCGCCTTAAACTGAGGCCTTCTGACAACTTAAAGGCATGAAACACATTTTTGGTGTAATGAAGCATTTTGATGTTTGGCTAACCAAGGTGACTATCTACTCTTAACCGCTTTAAGAGCAGCCGTCGTCATTATACTGCGGCAGGTTGGCTTTTGAATGAGTGACTTGTATAGCTCTACCTATGCGAACTGAATCGCCCCAGGGCGCTTTTTGCCGCCGGTGTCCATCTGCGGTATAGCGCGGTCCTTTACCCCATGGGGTCCCGACGTGCTTACAAACACATACACATATATGGTCAATTTTTTCAGATGGGATCTCCTGGGCAAAGTGCCATAAGTGTACGTCAGCCGCTTTAGAAGCAATAGGGGGGCACACGCGCGCCCGCCGCGTGACGCCGACGCGCGTGGCCGGCGGCCGCAATGTCCGCTGGCCACCTGCGATCGATCCACAGAGAGCCAGAACGGTGATCTGTCAATGTAAACAGACAGATCCCCATGATCCCCATCGCCGATGCGCGTGGCCGGAGGCTGCAATGTTCGCTGGCCACCTGCGATCGATCCCCAGAGAGGCAGAACGGTGATCTGTCAATGTAAACAGACAGATCCCCGTCTGACAGGGGAGGAGAGAGAGATCTGCTGTTCCTAGTGATTAGGAACAGATATCTCTTTTTTCCTCCAGTCAGTCCCCTCCCCCCCACAGTTAGAAACACCTCCCTAGGGAACACATTTAACCCCTTGATCGCCCTCTAGTGTTAACCCCTTCCCTGCCAGTGACATTCACAAAGTAATCAGTGCATTTTTATAGCTCTGATCGCTGTATAAATGCCAATGGTCCCAAAAGTGTGTCAAAGGTGTCAGATCTGTCCGCCGCAATGTCGCAGTCCCGCTAAAAATCTCAGATCGCCGCCATTACTAGTAAAAAAAAATAATAATAATGAAAAATGCCATAAATCTATCCCCTATTTTGTAGACGCTATAACTTTTGCGCAAACCAATCAATATACACTTATTGTGATTTAAAAAAAAAAGAATTGTAGAATACATATCGGCCTAAACTGATGAAGAAATTTGTTTTTTGTTTTTTGATATTTATTATAGCAAAAAATTTAAAAATATTGTTCTTTTTTTTTTTCAAAATAGTCGCTCTTTTTTTGTTTATAGCACAAAAAATAAAAATCGCAGAGGTGATCAAATACCACCAAAAGAAAGCTCTGTTTCTGATGGAAAAAAAGGGCGTCAATTTTGTTTGGGTGCAACGTCGCACGACCGCGCAATTGTCAGTTAAAGCGACGCAGCGCCGAATCGCATAAAGTGCTCTGGTTAGGAAGGGGGTAAATCCTTCCGGGGCTGAAGCGGTTAATGTGATGTTTTTTTCTATTATTAGGGATGTTTACATCCCTTGTAATAGGAATAAAAGTGACCCAATTTTTTTTTTTTTAAATGGACAGTGTAAAAAAAAAAAAAAATTAAAATTATATATATATATATATATATATATATATATATATATATATATATATATTTTTTTTTTTTTAAACGCATATGTAAGTCACGCCCGCATATGAAAACTGCGTTCAAACCACACATGTGAGGTATCACCACGATCGTTAGAGTGAGAGCAATAATTCTAGCAGAAGACCTCCTCTGTAACTCAAAACTGGTAACCTGTAGAATTTTTTTAAACGTCTGTGGGGATTTTTAAGGGTCAAAGTTTGTCGCTATTCCACGAGCGGACGCAATTTTGAAGCGTGACATGTTGGGTATCAATTGACTCCATGCAACTTCATCTTTTATATTTTAGCAGTACAGTAATGTTTGTGGGCACTAAAATTTCTTTTACGGTATATTTTCCTGAAAATATTTGTTTGATAAATAGTTGCACAAATATCGTGTGACATAAACAAAAATAGAAAATGCCGCCATTTTAGTTCCTCTGCTTTTAGAAAATACATAATTGTTTGTTTTGGGGGGTTTGAGTAATTTTCTAGCGATACAATGCTGATTTTTACATGTAGGGGACGCAAACGCGGTAAATTACATGCGATTTTCTGACCGCCTAACATCAATAACCCGAGTACAATCATGAAACTCAATGTATGGGTCAGTATATCCTTTCAGCTTATCTCCAACCAAACGTTTTGTTGTTTTTTAATATTTGTCATACTCAATGTCATTTGCAAGAATGTGTTCTGCAAACTTCCCGGAATAAATAATCCGAAGAATTCTAAGAATCTTATTGTTTTTAACTCCTTTTTATAAAAACATTTAGCAACTCTGTCTTATCAACCTCCCTACAAGTTCAAATTTGTTTTATAATTTTACAGTAAGCTTCATTCTTAAATTTGTATAAAATGATGTACCTTGCAAACGACATCACCGCAAAATCACAAGTTAAATGTCATATATTCAGGTTTTTTTTTTTTGAGAAAAGCTCTATATAATTGTAAAATCTGCTTTGTTTGGGGTGCCTTTATTCTAGTGAAGGACCAACAGCGGTTGGGTTTATTTACAAAATAAGGATATACATAGATTATAGTCAATGACCAAGGTCCTGGGTCCCCCACCGCCGCTGCATAAACATAGCGGTGATTGGGCAGCCTGTGTATGTGGAGACTTACCCCTTTTCGATAGTTGGTAGGAGGTTCCTCTGCCACACTCCTATGTTAATGAAAACTATCTAAGATTATGTACATTGTAGCTGTAGTCATGTTAAAGTAAAGTTCTGCTTTAAGGCCTCCTCCCCATCCCTGTTTGTAAAATGGGGGGGGGGTACCTGATTTTGACAGGTACTCATTCCCACTTCTGCTCCGAACACCTAGGCCATGGGTGCTTAACCTGTGGCCCTCCATCTGTTGAACTAGAAGTCCCATAAGGCATCGCAAGGCAGAGGCACGCTGTTCCACAACAGCTGGAGGGCCACAGCTTGAGCACCCACGGCCTAGGCGTTCGGAAGCAGAGGTCCTCCTGTCTTCTGGAACATGTGACAAGTCCCAGAAGACCACAGCTTGAGCACCCATGGCCTAGGCGTTCGGAAGCAGAGGTCCTCCTGTCTTCTGGAACACGTGACAAGTCCCAGAAGACCACAGCTTGAGCACCCATGGCCTAGGCGTTCGGAAGCAGAGGTTCTCCTCCTCCCTCCCCACTGTCTTCTGGAACACGTGACAAGTCCCAGAAGACCACAGCGTGGCTCATGCATGCACAGTGGACATCCGGTTGTGAAGCTGCAAGAGACAAGAGGTAAAATTGTCTTAGGTGAGCCCATCGCTGGATCATGGGACAGGTGAGTGGCTGTTTATTAACCACTTGCTCACTGGGCACTTAAACCCCCCTCCTATCCAGACCAATTTTCAGCTTTCAGCGCTGATGCACTTTGAATGACAATTGCGCGGTCATGCTACACTGTACCCAGATTAAATTTTAATCATTTTTTCCCCACAAATAGAGCTTTCTTTTGGTGGTATTTGATCACCTCTGCGTTTTTTTTTTTTGTTTAAAAAAAATGTAAAAAAAGTGAATTTATAAAAAAAAAAAAAATAATAAAAATTATTTTTTATATTTTGTTATAAAAAATTTAAAACTGGTAATTTTTCTCCTTCATTGATGTATGCTGATGAGGCGGCACTGATGGGCACCGATAGGCGGCATCGATAGGCGGGACCGGCCCCTTACTTGGATTGGTGATCACCCGAGTCTCAGTGACTCGGTGATCACAGCGTGCCCGGCGCGCACCCTGTGGGGCGCTGGCAGGACGCGTGCACAGGGGAGGCCATCATATGACGGCCTCCTGGACATTCAGGTCCGCGCTGTGGCCGTCATTCGAATGTGGCACATGTACATAGACAACCCATCACCTAGGAGGAAATCAAGCTCCCACTCCTCCAGGTACAAATTGGCGTAAGACTGGGGCACAACATGTCCCCACCACTACGTCCTGCACCCTGAGGAAGTGGGAGCCACCAAATAAAAAAAATTGTAAGTAAGCACAAACTAAAGAAGCTCAAGATTGAAGTTGTTCAGTTTGTGTTCCTATTGCCCTCTTTATTGCAAAAACTGTCCAATGACCGAGACGTCTTTCTCATGCGGCATAGAACTATAGAGAGCTCCCACATTAATTGTTACTCGGGAATAACCAAATCTTCAATAATTTGTAAAAAATGAATAATATCATTAACAAAGGATGGAAGACTGAATACAAAGGGTCTCAAATAGGAATCAATAACTATACTTGCTTTTTCGGTAAGACTACCCCTGCCAGAAATGATAGCTCAACCAGAGAGCTTTTTTTTGTTTTTGTGTATTTTGTGTAAAGCATGAAAATTAGGTGACCTAAGGAAAGGAACCCTGGTTATACTGAGCTTGAAATAGTCCCGTGATGAAAGGCTCTATCAACTTTAAGTATGTAAACAGTAAAAAAGGGAGGACAGACCATATTGGCCCCATAAAGAATGAGGAAGGACATCTGGTTACAAAGGATGGGGAGATGGCGAAGGTATTGAATTTATTCTTCTCCTCAGTCTTCGCGAGGGGGCTTCAGTAACCAAAACTGCAGTGTTTATCTTCATGACACATCACAGGAAGCACCTCCATGGTTAACAGAGGACAGAATTAAAATTAGACTTGGGAAACCTATCATTAATAAATCACCAGGACCAGATGGCTTGCATCCGAGGGTACTTAGGGAACTCAGTCAAGTAATTGCCAGACGGTTGTTCCTAATTTTTACAGACAGTCTATTGACTGGAATGGTACCAGCTGATTGGAGAAAAGCCAATGTAGCACCATTATTTAAAAAGGGCCCCAAAATACATCCGTGGGAATTACAGACCAGTTAGCCTAACATCAATAGTATGTAAATTCTTGGAGGAGATGATAAGGGACTATATACAAGATTTTAGTAATGAGAACGGTATCATTAGCAGTAATCAGCATGAATTCATGAAGAATCGTTCTTGCCAAACCAATCTATTAACCTTCTATGAGGAGGTGAGTTGCCATCTAGATAAAGGAAGGCCCGTAGACGTGGTGTATCTGGATTTTGCAAAAGCATTTGACACAGTTCCCCATAAGCGTTTACTGTACAAAATAAGGTCCTTTGGCATGGACCATAGGGTGAGTACATGGATTGAAAACTGGCTACAAGGGCGTGTTCAGAGGGTGGTGATAAATGGGGAGTACTCAGAATGGTCAGGGGTGTGTAGTGGGGTTCCCCAGGGTTCTGTGCTGGGACCAATCCTATTTAATTTGTTCATAAACGACCTGGAGGATGGGATAAACAGTAGACATGTGCATTCGTTTTCGTCCTAATGCATTTTCGTCCGAATTTCAGGTATTTTCGTTATCGTTTTAACAAACGATAACAAAAGTGCAGAATCCAAAAAACGAAAGATCCGACATAAACAAATGCTTTATTTTCATTTTCGTTGTTACAATAGTTGGATATAGAAAGGAGATTCGACATGATGATGACAATAACAATCTGTGTCCATCGAACCTGTGGTCGAATGTGCCTAACCTTAGCTCTATTAGTCCAAGATTATTCTACATAGAGAGAAAAGATTCGACATAGAGAGAAAAGATTCGACGTAGGGCAGAAAAGATTTGAAGTAGGGGAGAAAAGATAAATAAAAATAATGATGATGATGAATGTTATTGGCTGATTGTAACCAATGAGGAGGAGCAGTAAAATAGCTAGAACTAAGTACACACGTAGTTTGGCTTATGGTGTCTGTTGAAAGTTCTAAGAAGATTCGACGGAGCAGGTAAACTATATGGCGTTGTACAGTTTAGCTGCTCCGTCGAATCTTCTTTGAACATTCGACAGACACCATAAGCCTTCAATGACAGATTCGACCTTAATTTGGATTTTCGGACGAATGCAATTTTTAACGAAAAACAAAATAAATAAAAACGAATTTCGGGAGTAACTAAATAAATTTATTTTTCGGACGAAAACTAAACTCCGAAACGAAATATTTCAGTGTGCACATGTCTAATAAACAGTTCAATCTCTGTATTTGCAGACGATACTAAGCTAAGCAGGGCAATAGGGCTGAAACGATTAATCGATAAAATCGATAATAATCGATAATGAAAATCGTTGTCAAGGATTTTCATTATCGATTAGTTGGTCTGCGAACGGCACGCACCATCTTCCCTGCCTTTCAGTCCTGCCTCCGTCCGAGTGTTACATTCCCCTGTGTAAAAAGCCGGCGCCGCTGTATACATCTCGTGCGGCTCTCATGTGACCAGGCACGTTCGCCTCTCTCCTCCTCTCTGCTGACGTCAGCGCGGTATTCTCAGCCACGCTCGCTTTGCTGGCTCAAGCGAGAAGAGAGAGAGAGGAGAGAGAGAGGAGAGAAGCAGCCGGTCACGTGAGCGCTGAGCTGCGATAAGGTAGCAGCTTGCTCATCATCTTAGTATTTATAGGAGGACAAGTGCCCCATCACTGGTGTTCCTGGGGGGGGGGGGATAGTGTCCCATCATTGGTGTTCCTGGGGGGGATAGTACCCCATCATTGTTGTTCCTGTGGGGGGGATAGTGCCCCATCATTGGTGTTCCTGGGGGGGATAGTGCCCCATCATTGGTGTTCCTGGGGGGGATAGTGCCCCACCATTGGTGTTCCTAGGGGGGGATAGTGCCCCATCATTGTTGTTCCTGTGGGGGGGATAGTGCCCCATCATTGGTGTTCCTGAGGGGGGATAGTGCCCCATCATTGTTGTTCCTGTGGGGGGGATAGTGCCCCATCATTGTTGTTCCTGTGGGGGGGATAGTGCCCCATCATTGGTGTTCCTGGGGGGGATAGTGCCCCATCATTGTTGTTCCTGTGGGGGGGATAGTGCCCCATCATTGTTGTTCCTGTGGTGGGGATAGTGCCCCATCATTGGTGTTCCTGAGGGGGGATAGTGCCCCATCATTGGTGTTCCTGGGGGGGGATAGTGCCCCATCATTGTTGTTCCTGGGGGGGAATAGTGCCCCATCATTGGTGTCAGTTTGAGAAATACACAGACCTCTCCCACCCACACTCTGGTCTGGAGCCACCATCACTCCTTCCCACACTCCGGTCCGGTTCCTCCAGCCCGCTATGGTCCGCTCCCTTGCCCCAGCCCACTCCCCCCTTTTGGGTCTGGTTCTTTGTCCAACCAAGCTCCCTTTCTATTGCAACCCCCTCTGGTCTGGTTCCTCTCCCACATGCCTCTCTTCCAAACTCCCTCCCAACCCACTCCCTCTAACGCTTGGTCTCCAAACTAGCTAACTCCCTCCAACCCTCCACTACGGTCCCCCCCTCTCCCATTCAGGGACAGCCCCCTCACTGCATTGTCACTAATGAATGAGGAATTTACTTTTATAGTTATGTTGTGATGCAGTTTGAGTGTAACACTCAGTTTTGTCATTATTATTTTAAATAAAGGTTTGTTTTTTTTTTAATGATTTTATCTGATTAATCGATTAATCGAAAAAATAATCGGCCAATTAATCGATTATGAAAATAATCGTTGGTTGCAGCCCTACAGGGCAATAACTTCTCCGCAGGATGTGGAAATCTTGCAAAAAGATCTGAACAAATTAATGGGGGAGGGGCGACTACATGGCAAATGAGGTTCAATGTAGAAAAATGTAAAATAATGTAATTGGGTGGCAAAAATATGAATGCAATCTTTACACTGGGGGGAGAACCTCTGGGAGGATCTAAGATGGAAAAGGACCTGGGGGTCCTAGTAGACGATAGGCTCAGCAATGGCATGCAATGCCAAGCTGCTGCTAATAAAGCAAACAGAATATTGGCATTAAAAAGGGATCAACTCCAGAGATAAAATGATAATTCTCCCGCTCTACAAGACTCTGGTCCGGCCGCACCTGGAGTATGCTGTCCAGTTCTGGGCACCAGTCCTCAGGAAGGATGTACTGGAAATGGAGCGAGTACAAAGAAGGGCAACAAAGCTAATAAAGGGTCTGGAGGATCTTAGTTATGAGGAAAGGTTGCGAGCGCTGAACTTATTCTCTCTGGAGAAGAGACGCTTGAGAGGGGATATGATTTCAATCTATAAATACTGTACTGGTGACCCCACAATAGGGATAAAACTTTTTCGCAGAAGAGAGTTTAATAAGACTCGTGGCCACTCATTAAAATTAGAAGAAAAGAGGTTTAACCTTAAATTACGTAGAGGGTTCTTTATTGTAAGAGCGGCAAGGATGTGGAATTCCCTTCCACAGGCGGTGGTCTCAGCGGGGAGCATTGATAGCTTCAAGAAACTATTAGATAATCACCTGAATGACCGCAACATACACGGATATACAATGTAACACTGACATATAATCACACACATAGGTTGGACTTGATGGCCTTGTGTCTTTTTTCAACCTCACCTACTATGTAACTATGTAACTATGTAACCCATCTATAAAAATCAATTTTTACCAGAATCTCTTTAAAATGTCCATACACATATTTTCATTGTTTTTGTTGTCCATTACGGCGGTGTTGCCACACTTGTTTGCTGATTTAATAGTTATTTGTTCATTTTGTTTCAAATTTTGCGATGGTAACTGTTGGGAATTTGTAAGATTGGATTGATGGTCTTCCTTGAGATTCAATTTCCCTGGAAACAGGTTTTAAAAATGCAGCTACATTTGAGCTGGTGTTGGTGTTAGGAGGGGTACATTTCTGTGATTTCCAGAACATTCCTTTTGGGTTCCTCTCTATGGCCTATGGGACATCAGACTATCCAGATCATCATCAATCAGATCTGGGGGGGCTGCTTTCTTCTAGAACAGGGGTCTCCTAAATTTCTAAGCAAAGAGACAGTTTGCTGTCCTTCAGTCTTTAGGGGGGGGGGGGTGGATGGACTGTGGCCAGTGGGAGTAGAAAATACCCCCAACATCAGTGCCCCATCATTGGTTTTAATAGGAGAAATAGTGCCCCATTGTTGGTATCAAAGGAAGAAAAGAGCCCCATTGATGGTGTCAGTAGAGGGGAATGGTTCCCCTATTATTGGTGTCAGTTGGTGAAACAGTGCCCCAAGGACCAGATAAAGGCAAGCAAAGGGCCACATCCGGCCCCCCCTCGGGCCTCCGTTTCGAGACCACTGAAGTAAAATATCAAATCTCATAAAGCTTTGCATTCTTGAGTCGTTAACATTGGTATTCCTCCAATACAGTGAATGGATTAAAATAGTGTAGACGCGGCGCTATTCCTCTTTGAATATGATGCAAATAAAAATAAAATAAAATATGAATGAATAAATAATCCAAATTGTATATATGTAAATAAAGTGGGAGGTGATTTGATAGGAGGTGAAACTCTACCAGTGGAAATTAGAAAAAAAAAACCCTTTGGATCAAAAAAAGGAGGGTTTGGTGTGTTACACCCTCTGTCTATGCTGAATCTAGGGGCATAGGGATGTGTATACTATACAGGAGCCTTCCAGATGGGATGGATAATCGTGTAATAACACCATGTGTGCTACGGAATTAACTTTACTGAAGGAAAATGTGTTACACCCTCTGCCTGCAGCTCAGGGAGTGTCTTGCATAAATAAAGTGCTAGGCTTTTAGGCCCCTTTCACACGGACGGCTATTCTGCAGCAGTTAAAAGCATGTTTTTTTTTTTCTGTGAAATTCAAGACTTCAGGCACTGCGATCAGCTGCATTTGTACAGTGCGTTGAGCTGCGGTTTGCCATTTCCATAGCAACCCGACAGGGTACCGATTTGTATCGAACGGGGATCGGACTTGGATCCCCGCCAATGCCCGGCACTGTTTGGTATAAATCTTGAGGGGGAACTCCACACCAAATTTTAAATAAAAAACCGTCATGGGTTCCCCCTCCAAGAGCATACCTGGCCCTTGGGTCTGGTATGGATTTTAAGGGGAACCCCTAAGCCGATAAACGGTGTGGGGGTCCCCCTCGAAACCCATACCAGACCCTTATCCAAGCACGCAGCCCGGTCGGTCAGGAAAGGGGGTGGGGACGAGCGAGCGCCCCCCTCCTGAACCGTACCAGGCCGCATGCCCTCAACATGGGGGGATTGGTGCTTTGGGGCAAGGAGGGCCCCCCACCCCAAAGCACCTCGTCCCCATGTTGATGAGGACAAGGGCCTCCTCCCGACAACCCTGGACGGAATCCGGGAGCCCCTTATCGGAATCCAGGAGCCCCCAGATCCCAGCCCCCCACCCTATGTGAATGAGTATGGGGTACCCCTACCCATTCACCTAGGAAAAAAAGTGTCAATAAAAAAAAACACAGTAGACAGGTTTTTAAAGTGATTTATTAGGCAGCTCCGGGGGGGGTTTCTTCCGACTTCGGAGGTCTCTCAGGCCTCTTTTCCCTCTCTCCGGTGTCATCTCTGCGCTCTCTGGTTCTTCTCCGGTGCCTTCTTCCTTCTGCTCTTTTGCCGATCTTTTGCTAGCGGAGGAGCCCGGTCTTCTGAGACGTCTTCTTTCCTCTTCTCTTCCTGAGATGTTGACACGGCGCTCCCTCTCGCTGTAATGCCGTGAGCGAGGTCCGCAACCAAAAATATAGGCATGGGGCGTGGCCACCGACGATGTCACCCGGTGACCCCCGCCCCTTATGTTGTCACAGTCCTGGGGCGTGATGGGGCTGTGACGACATAAGGGGCGGGGGTCACCGGGTGACATCACCGGTGAGGTAACCATTAGGTAAATACAATAAAATGAAATGAAGTGACTTGTGCTTAAAGTTGTGCTCAAAATTAGTGTCCAACGCTTCCTCAAAACATGGCGCTGATTATTCCTTTAAGTGACAGTGGTGCCAGGTGATAAAATCCGTGTTGGTAATAAGATTGCACTCACCAGATGACTTTACCCCCCCCCCCAGGGGTATTAAGCCTTCACAGTATAAGCCACAGTGCAGCTCTCTGGGATCCGCTGGGCAATCTGGAGATCGTTTGCTGACTTCCCACCGGGATATCACATGAAGGAAAGAGGAATGCCCATAGCATAATATTGTTTATATAAAGGCTTTATTTGTAAAAATATTGGAAGATATACTCACATTTTAACAGTTTAAACATTTTATTTTTATTTGTATCATATTCAAAGAGGAATAGCGCCGCGTCTTCACTATTTTAATCCGATCACTTGCTCCACTCAGGTGGCAGTAATTTGTAGAGGCAGCAATTCTCTCTTTTGGATCATCAGGGCATTTGCCTTGCCCATCTACATCATATATCCTTTGGTGCAGACAAGACAGAGAAAATAAATCCCCGCTCAGGAGAACTTGCTTTCAGGTGTGTGTTAGTGAATCCTTCAGAGGAGAGGAGTCCCAGGTGCTGGCTAAATGCAAATTGAAGCAGGGTTTGAAACAGGAAAATCTGGATGCCGCACACCGGATAAAGTTGAAAACATCTTCTTTATTGTAAAACTTGGATCATAAAAAACAGGACAATCAGGCGGGTGGTACAGACACAGCTGACGCGTTTCGCGCTCTAGTAAGTGCTCGAACTAGAGCGCGAAACGCGTCAGCTGTGTCTGTACCACCCGCCTGATTACAATAAAGAAGATGTTTTCAACTTTATCCGGTGTGCGGCATCCAGATTTTCCTGTTTCAAACCTTCCATCTACATCATCTATCAATTTATTTTAAATTATGTAATTATATATATATATATATATATATATATATTTTTTTTTTTATTCAACTGGTTTTGCAGATTCCGTGGCGCAGTATCACATTAACGTTTCCCATTCCTCCAATACAGGTCTGGCTTAATTGGGCTTAATTGTCATGAAGCATTTACAAAATCAATTTGCACGCAAAAAGTTTGTAAATCTTTTATAGTATCAACTTTATAGAAATCATAGGAGGGGGGCAAAAACTTAGCCCAAAAGAAAGCATCTGAATCTTTTCCTTAGAAAATTGATGAGATGAGAAATGAATGACTTCCAGTCCAACTTGGTCGGGGGGGTTCCATTTCCTTTCCAGTTTTTGGTGTGTGTTCTACTTATTATGTCTTATACTGTATATTATATTATTCTCATAATTATTATATATTAGAACCAGTATAGTCCCTGTACTAGAAGACAATACACAAAACTTGCCAATGGGGACGCATCATTATATGAGGCCGGCTGTATTGTTTATTGATATTTTTTCAGATTTCCGGCATTACAGGAGAACGCGTTTATTCTCACAGATGTACATAAATTTGAGGGAACAATTGTCATGACTCCATGAATGTTCGTTTACCAAATAGGCACACTCATCTTTTCCTTTGAGGTCAGAAGCTGGCCAAGTATAAGGACCGCCATACTGCCAATGCCTGCAGGAAAACAAGAAACATTAATGAGCATGCAAACACAGATAATCTGAACAGCGGAGCCTTAAAGTGGTTATAAAGGCACAAGGTACATTCTGTGCATTAAGATAAAAAAAACCTGTGTGCAGCAGCCCCCCTCAGCCCCCTAATACTTATCTGAGACCAATCTCTCTCCAGCGATATCTATGAATTCCTCGACCGTTGTGGATTCTCCTCCAGATTGGCTGAGACACAGCAACGGTGCCATTGGCTCCCACTGCTGTCCATCAAAGTCAGTTAGCCAATCAAGAGAGTGGGGGATGAGGGACGAACCAGGGCCTCATGTCTGAATGGACACAGAGAGCTGTGACTTGGCTCGGGTGCTCCCCATAGCAAGCTGCTTGCTGTGGGGGCACTTAACAGGAGGGAGGGGCCAGGAGCCACGAAGAAGGACCCGAGAAGAGGGTGCCATTGGCTCCCACTGCTGTCAATCAAAGTCAGTTAGCCAATCAATAGAGAGGGGGGCGGGGACGAACCAGGGCTTCGTGTCTGAATGGACACAGGGAGCTGTGACTTGGCCCGGGTGCTCCCCATAGCAAGCTGCTTGCTGTGGGGGCACTCAACAGGAGGGAGGGGTCAGGAGCCACGAAGAAGGACCCGAGAAGAGGGTGCCATTGGCTCCCACTGCTGTCAATCAAAGTCAGTTAGCCAATCAAGAGAGAGGGGGCGAGGACGAACCAGGGCTCCGTGTCTGAATGGACACAGAGAGCTGTGACTTGGCTCGGGTGCCACACATAGCAAGCTGCTTGCTGTGGGGGCACTCAACAGGAGGGAGGGGCCAGGAGCCACGAAGAAGGACCCAAGAAGAGGGTGCCATTGGCTCCCACTGCTGTCAATCAAAGTCAGTTAGCCAATCAAGAGAGAGGGGGGCGAGGACGAACCAGGGCTCCGTGTCTGAATGGACACAGGGAGCTGTGACTTGGCTCGGGTGCCACCCATAGCAAGCTGCTTGCTACGGGGGCACTCAACAGGAGGGAGGGGCCAGGAGCACCGAAGAAGGACCCGAGAAGAGGAGGATCCGGGCTGCTCTGTGCAAATCCACTACACAGAGCAGGTAAGTGTAACATATTTGTTATTTTTAGAGAAAGAAAATTTACTTTACTGTAACTTTAAAGTGGACATACAGTAGACTCAAAAAAAATGAAGATTTGCTATCCCTCAGAGAACATCTAAAAATGTTTATTGTGCCTAATAGAGATGGCTTAAGGTGTGTTCGGGATCCTAATCCCAACACCCCTTCCCGATTCCGCCAGGAAGCCGACACTGCACAACGCTAATCACAGGCAGTGAGACATTTCCTGGTCTGGGGAGCTGCGGACCAGGAAATGTCTCACTGCCTGTGATTAGCGGGGCGCAGTGTCGGCTTCCTGCTGGAATCTGGCAGGTGGGTTGGGACTAGGATCCAAACACGCCTGAGCCCATCTCTAGTGCCTAAGCATTACCCTAAATTTAGTCCGTTATAACTCTTGAAACATATCAGTGTGCTTCCAGTGTTTAGGCACTTCTCATATTGCTTCCTGTGTTTAGGCACTTCTCATATCACTTATCATATTAGTGCACTTCCTTTGCCTAGGCACTCCTGTTCTGTATCCTCATATCTGTATATCCGGAGAGTGAGATCATCACACTAGATTTGAACTGAGATTTGGTGACTACTGTACTGTACTGTCCACTATTCTCCTTGCTGGAGGGGGAAGCTGTACCTGAGTGTGGGCAGATGTAGTTCAACCTCCCTGCACAGGTGGTGCCGTTACGGCAGCCATCATGTAGAGAAGAGGGAGAACCAGGGGAACTTCCTTTGAGGCCTTCGTAGGCCTCATCAGGGGAGCAGCCATCCGATTGGACACTCCTGGTCTGGATGACCACTGCAACCATCTTTAGTCTGGACTGTGCTAGTAAATAGCGCTGCCTCACTACAGTTGGTGCACATTTGTAAACTGGCTAGGTAAGGGACAGGAACCCCCTGGTGAGGGACAGTGTGTCTAGTGTAGGGAAAGGTTCCAGGAGAGGAGGGAAATGTAGGGACTGCACGTCAAGCCTTTAGCCAGGAATTATTTCCATGTTCGGGTGTCTTGCCTCCAAACCACCTTCCAACTACCTCCTTTGTCATATGCTGCCAGGCACCGTAAGCCTTCCAGAATATCTTCTGGAGACTGCGTTTTGCAAAACCTTCTGTACAGTACTGTGAATGGGGTTTTGCAAAACCTTCTGTACAGTACTGTGAATGGGGGTTGGCTGTGGTATACAGGACTGTAGCCACCATGCTGGAAATTTGTATGAATACCTTTTACTGCATTTTTTGGCCTCCATGTGCATTTCCTCCACGTTGGGTACCAAACACATGGCACCACCTGCATGAGGACCTGTAATGCAAGAATTTATCTGCTTCATCCATTCTGGCGATCTGTGCTTTGTCCACCCCTCCTGCCGCTTCTTAAAGTGGAACTTAACTTAAAAAGGAAGTTCCACTGATCCTCCTTCCCCCTCCTCTGCCTGTATTGGAAACTTTTTTTCCAGGGAGCGGGTACCTGTTTCTGACAGGCACTCACTTCCAATCTTCTAGCCTAAACAAGAGGGGAAGTTCGGCCCCGCTACTTCCTACCCTCAACCTCTTGGGACACATCACATGATTGTGGACCATTCAGAATGTGCAGCACGTCTTGCACATGAGCAGTGCAGATAGGCTGCGAAAACAGCAGGAAGTCACAGCTAGCTTCCAACAGTCAAGATGGCAGTGCCGGGACCCAAGGGCCGGCAAAGAACCTACCCGGGTGAAGATGGCGCTGGATCCCTGAGCTGGTAAGTGTCTGTTTATTACAAGCCAGCAGTATTTGTAGCTGCTGACTTTTAAGTTGTTTTTTTTTTAAGACTGAAGTTTCTTTTTAAATATTACCCCATTAGGCATTCAGGGGAGGAGCTCTGGCATGAGGATGCAAAGCCCTACCAAGATGGCCACCTCCACACAGTAACACATTGCAGAACAAGCCGTGGTAAGTCAGTAATGGGGAAAAGATCAGCTGCAGGGAGACCACGTGCAACACCAGTGACTGGTCTGTTGCCCTCTGCTTCCCTTTTGTTGGGCACAGCTTCCACTGTCCAAAACTCCAATATTAAACGATCACCACATCTAAAGTATTGCTATGTCATGTGAAATCACTGCTTATCATATTGCCAAGTCCAATCCCTTACTTCACAGGAAAAAAAAGAGACATTTTGCTATGATGTAGCTTCTAGCCTTGGAAGTCACGTGAGAAGGAATTGGAGAAGGAAGGAAGGGACTTACGTTGGAGTCGTCTCATAAGAAATGTCGTCCACCCATTCCCAGGTTCCACTCTCTTCTGCAAGACCGATCCATGTGACCTCCTGCTCCGAAAAGTGATAAAGGAAATTCTTTGGAAAGAAAAAAAAAAAGACAGAACCTGTTACCATGGGAGATTTTCTTGCATTTGTTTCTTTTTATTGTAATGTTGGAACGCCCCCCACAGCCAGATGTGTAAAATCCCAAGTTCTTTATTATTTATACATTGAGATTTATTGACTCAATCAAGCAGGTGTGTGTGTGTGGGCTCACATGGGGTAGATTTTGTAAAGTCATGACTTATTTACCCATATCCAAGTCTACAGTTCTACAATGTGTAATAACTCATACCTCGTCCATACCTCACAGTGCTCAGTTGTACCTGCAAAAGCCCGGTTCGCCCAGAAAGGTTCATATGGACTACAAAGCTGTCAGATACATTTTGGAAGTAGAAATGAGAAACTGGATTCAGGTTATCCATGGATCAATCAGATTGTGATAAGTCACGGTGGATCCTGAAAGGCTGCTCTTGATGTAAGC
This sequence comes from Lithobates clamitans, assembly GCA_037952925.1. NCBI lineage: Eukaryota > Metazoa > Chordata > Amphibia > Anura > Ranidae > Lithobates > Lithobates clamitans. The sequence continues at coordinate 254,815 of JBBGZY010000764.1, forward strand.
AGGGTGTCCCTAAAGCAAGGGCCCCAGATTTGAGGATTCACGTGTACAAAGTTCAATGAGGGCATCAAACAAAAGTGTTCAAAAAGCATTTAATCTGGATATTTATTCACATAAGGGCAACATAGAACAGCCAACACGTTTCGGGGGTTCAGTGACCTCCCCCTGCTTCAGGACTTAACCATGGAAAGAAGAAAGAAAAGGCTGTACATCCAGAACTTCCGATTGCCTTTTTGTTTGCTTCACAAAGATAACACCAAAGACACCAAACCGTGGTCACGTAGACGCGTTTCACACATACATCTTGTGCTTAATCATTTAGACTTAACCACTTGCCGACCGGCTCACGACGATACACGTCGGCAAAGTGGCACGTTCCCTCAAAACAACGCATGGGAGCGTTGTCCCCTTTATGAGCCGTCGGAGCCGCCGGAGCCGCGCATTCACCCGCTACATGGCGGGGGGGACTCAATGCGCCGGGCACGAGAGCCAGAACGGGGATTTGTGTGTGTAAACACACAAATCCCTGTTCTGTCAAGGGAGAGGAGACCTATCGTTTGTTCCTAGTAAGTAGGAACAGCGATATGTCTCCTCCTCCAGTCAGTCCTATCCCCCTCACAGTAAGAAACACTAACTAGGGAACACACTTAACCCCTTGATTGCCCCCTAGTGTTAACCTTTTCCCTGCCAGTGACAGTTACACATAAATCAGTGCATTTATTTAGCTCTCTTCACTGTATAAATGTCAATGGTCCCAAAAATGTGTCAAAAGTGTCCGATGTCGCAGTCCCGCTAAAAATCGCAGATCACCGCCATTTCTAGTAAAAAAATAAATAAATAATGCCAGAAATCTATCCCATAGTTTGTAGACGCTATAACTTTTGCACAAACCAATCAATATACGTGAGACCAAATTGTCCATAGTCATCATGCCCCTCCCTCAAAAAATGTTTTCAAGGCCAAGGGGACTAGACCTTGTCATAAGTGTGACTTTTGTAGATATATTCATGCGTCACGCAACATTGCCCTTCCCAATGGACAAGTATACAACCCTAGTTTTTTGGCCACATGCCAATCTATTGGCGTGGTCTATTTAATGACATGTCAGTGCAATGCTTTTTATGTGGGGTAAACGAAACGTCCTTTTTTTCCACTGAATTAGAGACCACGTCTCCCTAGTCATCAAGAAAAAAATGGAAACCCCCCATTAGCCGTCACATAGGCCTATCTCATCAATTTGATGACAAAAAAAAACGCATTTTTTTTGCTCTATAATATGTCCCCCCAAAACAAAAGAGGTGGAGACTACGATAGGATTCTGCTCCAACGAGAAACCAGGTGGATCTTCACCTTAAATGCCCTTAAACACCCTGGGTTAAATGATGTCCTAAGCTACAAACCTTTTCTATAATTATTTATTTATTTATTCATTTTTTATTTATTTACTTTTTTTTCTTTTTTCTTTTGTCACCATCCACCCTAAACTTTAACAAATATATATATTTTTATTTAATATTCAATCATTCTTCTATCGTTGTATAACATACATAATTGTATATGAGAGTCACCTTTAAGTGTTGGTGCCCCTTGCCTCTTCAGCCCTCCCTTCACTACTTCATGGCATGTACGGACACCCAGGGCACCCAGCGGCATGGTTTTTAATCAATATTCCCGCTGCTGTGTGCCCTTATCACGAGGACTAACCCGTGGCCCTTTCGTTCCAGGTCTACTAATTTCAATCTCTATATATATATATTTATTTGCCTCGAAATTAATCTCTTTTCTTCCCCCCTGTTTTACCTCTGAGGATGGTTTCCCCGCACCATCTCTGGGCACAGGATTTTCTAAAATGGCCACTGGTCAGCCGAACGTCTTCACGTCGCTGACGCCGCCGACGCCACTACTTTGACCTGGATGTGTCCGCAGCGTGATTCATACCCCTAAATAATGTCTTTTCTATACTCTTGTGTATCAGTTCAATGTTATATGATTATGTTATATACTATTTTGAATATTTATGGTTTATTTTTCATTTTATAGTTGATTAGATGCCACAGTATATCTCCTGAAGAAGCTTAAGAAAGCGAAACATGTTGAGAAAGTGGTATCAAGCACTGTATCATATCTTTATCATAATTGTTTTGTAAGCACATACTAATGCTTTGTTCTCTGTCTGTCATTTTTAAAACGAATTTATGAATAAAATATATTTTTTTATCTTACAAATTCATATTTTGTTTACTAAGCACCGTTAAAGTCCCTGGTCTTTCTATGGCTAAAAGTCCCCTCTTTTCTGTCAATCAATATACGCTTATAGCGATTTGAAATACCAAAAATATGTAGCAGAATTTTATATTGGCCTAAACTGATGAAGAAATTTGTTTTTTAAAAACATTTTTGGGGGATATTTATTATCGCAAAAAGTAAAAAATATTGTTATTTTTTTTTAAATGGTCATAGTAGGTGAGGTTGAAAAAAGACACAAGTCCATCAAGTCCAACCTATGTGTGTGATTATGTGTCAGTATTACATTACATATCCCTGTATGTTGCGGTCATTCAGGTGCTTATCTAATAGTTTCTTGAAACTATCGATGCTCCCCTCTGAGACCACCGCCTGTGGAAGGGAATTCCACATCCTTGCCGCTCTTACAGTAAAGAACCCTCTACGAAGTTTAAGGTTAAACCTCTTTTCTTCTAATTTTAATGAGTGGCCACGAGTCTTGTTAAACTCCCTTCTGCGAAAAAGTTTTCTCCCTATTGTGGGGTCACCAGTACGGTATTTGTATATTGAAATCATATCCCCTCTCAAGCGTCTCTTCTCCAGAGAGAATAAGTTCAGTGCTCGCAACCTTTCCTCATAACTAAGATCCTCCAGACCCTTTATTAGCTTTGTTGCCCTTCTTTGTTTTCGCTCCATTTCCAGTACATCCTTCCTGAGGACTGGTGCCCAGAACTGGACAGTAAACTCCAGGTGCGGCCGGACCAGAGTCTTGTAGAGCGGGAGAATTATTGTTTTATCTCTGGAGTTGATCCCCTTTTTAATGCCAATATTCTGTTTGCTTTGTTAGCAGCAGCTTGGCATTGCATGCCATTGCTGAGCCTATCATCTACTAGGACCCCCAGGTCCTTTTCCATCCTAGATTCCCCCAGAGGTTCTCCCCCCAGTGTATAGATTGCATTCATATTTTTGCCACCCAAATGCATTATTTTACATTTTTCTACATTGAACCTCATTTGCCATGTAGTTGCCCACCCCATTAATTTGTTCAGATCTTCTTGCAAGGTTTCCACATCCTGCGGAGAAATTATTGCCCTGCTTAGCTTAGTATTGTCTGCAAATACAGAGATTGAACTGTTTATCACATCCTCCATGTCATTTATAAACAAAATAAATAGGATTGGTCCCAGCACAGAACCTTGGGGAACCCCACTACACACCCCTGACCATTCTGAGTATTCCCCATTTATCACCACCCTCTGAACACTCCCTTGTAGCCAGTTTTCATTCCATGTACTCACCCTATGGTCCATGCCAACGCACCTTATTTTGTACAGTAAACGTTTATGGGGAACTGTGTCAAATGCTTTTGTAAAATGCACATATACCACGTCTACGGGCCTTCCTTTATCTAGATGGTAACTCACCTCCTCATAGAAGGTTAGTAGATTGGTTTGGCAAGAGGGATTCTTCATGAATCCATGCTGATTACTGCTAATGATACCGTTCTTATTACTAAAATCTTGTATATAGTCCCTTATCATCCCCTCCAAGAGTTTACAAACTATTGATGTAAGGCTAATTGGTCTGTAATTCCCAGGGATGTATTTTGGGCCCTTTTTAAATATTGGTGCTACATTGGCTTTTCTCCAATCAGCTGGTACCATTCCAGTCAGTAGAGTGTCAGTAAAAATTAGGAACAACGGTCTGGCAATCACTTGACTGAGTTCCCTAAGTACCCTCGGATGCAAGCCATCTGGTCCCGGTGATTTATTAATGTTAAGTTTCTCAAGTCTAATTTTAATTCTGTCCTCTGTTAACCATGGAGGTGCTTCCTGTGTTGTGTCATGAGGATAAACACTGCAGTTTTGGTTACTGAAGCCCCCCAATTCACTCGTGAAGACTGAGGAGAAGAATAAATTCAATACCTTTGCCATCTCCCCATCCTTTGTAACCAGATGTCCTTCCTCATTCTTTATGGGCCCAGTATGGTCTGTCCTCCCTTTTTTACTGTTTACATACTTAAAGAATTTCTTGGGATTTTTTTTGCTCTCCTCCGCTATGTGTCTTTCGTGGTCTATCTTAGCCGTCCTTATTGCACCCTTACATTTCTTTTTGCATTCTTTATAAAGTCTGAATGCTGATGATGATCCCTCATCCTTGTATTTTTTGAAGGCCTTCTCCTTTGCTTTTATATGCATTTTTACATTGGAGTTAAGCCATCCAGGACTTTTGTTCGCTCTTTTAAATGTATTACCCAATGGGATGCATTGGCTAATGCCTTTATTTAATATGCTCTTAAAGCAAACCCATCTCTCCTCCGTGTTCTTTGTTCCTAAGATTTTATCCCAATTTATACCTTTTATCAAGGTTTGTAGTTTAGGGAAGTTGGCTCTTTTGAAATTCAGTGTCTTTGTATTCCCTTTATGTTTCCTATTTGTGTGATTTATACTGAAACTAATTGACCTGTGATCGCTGTTACCTAAATTGCCCCGTATTTCCACATCTGTGATCAGGTCTGTATTGTTGGTAATCAGTAGATCCAGTAATGTTTTATTTCTAGTTGGTGCGTCTACCATCTGACCCATAAAATTGTCCTGCAAGACATTAAGGAACTGGCGAGCCTTAAATGAATGCGCGGTTCCCTCCGCCCAGTCTATGTCTGGATAATTAAAATCCCCCATTATGATAACACTTCCCATCCTTGCTGCTAATCCAATTTGTGATAGGAGATCCGTCTCCACTTCCTCCCTCAGGTTAGGGGGCCTATAGCATACTCCCAGTATTATTTTCCCCTTAGCTTCATCCCTTTGGAGCTCTACCCATAAGGATTCCACCTCCTCCCTAGCTCCCTCAGTGATGTCATCTCTCACATTCACTTGTACATTATTCTTGATATATAGGCATACCCCTCCCCCTTTTTTACCCTCTCTATCCTTGCGATAAAGGGTATACCCTTGAATGTTTGCCAGCCAATCATGAGAGCTGTTGAACCAGGTCTCTGAAATTCCCACAAAATCCAAATCCTCCTCGTACAACAGAATCTCTAATTCACCCATCTTGTCCGCCATGCTCCTGGCATTGGTGAACATGCCATGGTGAAGAGCCACGTTGTCGCTCTTTTTTTGTTTATAGCGCAAAAAATAAAAACTGCAGATGTGATCAAATACCACCAAAAGAAAGCTCTATTTGTGGGGGAAAAAAGACTTCAATTTCGTTTAGGTACAACGTCGCACGACCGCGCAATTGTCAGTTAAAATGGCGCAGTGCCGTTTCGCAAAAAATGGCCTGGTCAGGAAGGGGGAAAATCTTCCAGTCTGTAAGTGGTTAAGCATGGTGGTCCAGTTTGCTCCAGCATAAAGAAACGAGTGCAGACACATTTGCATACAATGGTAGGTGGTCTTGTGCATTAGCTGACTGCCTAACTTAAATCAGCGAGCTTGATATCTAACTGCATGAGCAGAAGCTAGACATGTGCATGCCACAAATTTTTGTTTCGTTTAGAATGCATTCGTTAATTGAAGAATTTAATTTCTGATGCATTCATTCGTTAAAGCAACCAGTTTGTTTTCGGAATTAGTTTTGTATCTTCAGCACTTGGTTTCATTCAGAATGGCTGGTTGTTTAGGAGCGGGCGGCCGCCACGTCCTTAACAACCATGTCTCAGAACGTTTTTAATAAAATTCTTTATTTAAAAAATAAATTAATAATAAAAGCATGTCCCTCAATGTAAATCCAGCGTCAATCAAGAAGAACAGTGACCCGCATGAAAAAAATCTATCGCCACGATCGGTCCCAACAAGAGACACTTGCTTTACTGGGGTACCTTTCTATCTTCTGCTCTCCTACAGAATCAATACGCTTTCCCATCCCATAGGTATACACATACACTTGTAGCAAGGGCCTTGACCTCTAGAGGCCTATGGTGACCTCCAGAATCAGGGACATCCTCCTTTGTAGAGTGGGTTACTAGGCATGGTGGATGTAATGCCTAGGCCGGAACACCCTTAGGCAGATGCAATAGCAATTGGCAGACAGCTACACAGGTCGAGGGCCTTGGTTGCAGCACTGTATTTGTAGAACTGCTGTCTCCTATGGCAACTGAACTTGTATGTTGACTTCAACACAGATCTGTACACATACCAGACTTGGTGTTCCCATTGTGTATTACCTGGTCTCCATCTCACAGCCTCCCACTGTAGCTTTTCTCACTGAGCTCCCAGTCTTCTCACCAGACCTTCAGATCCCCGCCTCCTGCTGGATCCCCTGAGATCTTCCACAGCTAAGCTGCTGTACACTCCAAACGTCACCCACGCTACCTGCTGGGTCCCTGGTGGCTTGGCTCTCAGCTAGCCTGCTGAATCCTCATCAAGTGTCACCCACGCTCACCCGCTGGTTCCCTGACTTGATCGCTGAAGCTTTCCCAACTTGTTCACCGTCCTCAGCTAGTGAAAAAGGCTGCTCTGGTACTTCTTCAGACTTCACAAACCTGGCCTCTGATAACAGAAGTAGTTGTCCCTTACTGGCGATGGTGTCCCCTTTATCTCTCACCTTTGGTTCTCACTTGCCTCTGGTAACAGGAGTGATCGTCCCATGTGGCAACTGCTTCTCCTTCACCTCTGGCAACACTCGGGTTCACCTTCTGAACCTCTGCAGTGATCTGGCTCCCCTTGGGCTGAGCCTCTACACACATAACGAGGCCTCAGGCTTAGGCCTAACCTTCAGCTGCTGCTTCACATACAGCCCCCAGGCCTCAGCCTGGGGCTAAAAGGACACTGATCACCTGACTCATTCCCCTTAAATAGACTCTCCCAGCATGCTTAGCCGCAAATATGATTGGCTGAGAAATTATGTCTATCCACAACCTGAACTCACTGTGGTCTTGTCATTCTAATGCCAAAGGCAGCAGTGCCACTTATTGACAGAAGAGAGAAATGCAGCAGGTTCAGGCTTAGGGCGAAAAATCAGAGGATACAACTACCAATTAGCCAGGTTAATGACCACCTAGCATAACTAAATTTGTTAGCAACCCTGCCTAATACCAGGGTGCTACATACTCGTTTGCTTTTTCCTTCCAAGACATACTTTATAACCAACCAAGGTTGATTCTCTCTTATTGGCCATTGGTGCAGGGGGCATGCCTTTGTCTTTTTAGTATAATTACTTGCCAGCTTAGGAGAATTTTGTACATTATTGTTTGTTTAGTAGTAATTCAATGGGTCTAGTTATAAAAACAATTTGCTGTGTGAACGTCTCAGGCATTTGCTCAGATATCATGATTAATCTCCTTATTTAACCTAATATGTTTCTTCTTTTCTATGATCGTCAGCACCATCTAGTGACCACAGTGCAGTATTTTCCTTAATTACCTCTATCAGGAAAATACTGCAGTATGGCCACTAGATGGAGCTGACGATCATAGGAAAGAAATGTAATAGACATAATACGGCAATTACTGGTGGCTGCTGTGAAAAAATTAATTTTTTTTTCTAAATAGACCCTCAAGTGTCTGCAGCGTGGGTCTCCCACAAGCCCACCTTTTTTTTGAGTGGTGGCAGCTTGTGTGTTTCAGTGCATGTTGTTACCCGTGCCTGGATTGGGAGATATTGTTTTTTTTGCCAGTATGATGGTAAAGATGGTTGAGAGACAGATACATTTTTTTTTCACTTTGTTGTCTCTCTCACATCTCTGACCAGCTCCTTCCTTCCTTGACTGTACCCAACTCTCTGAAAATTTCATCCGGCCACGTATCCTGCCAGTCCCCTGGTGACTTGTTGCCATCCTGTCTGGCCATCAGCTTGTTGATTTCTCTACTGTCTAATGTTTGTCCCGACCATCTTTCTGGGGACTTACACAACTTAATTTTTTGAAATCAGAATAAAGTTTATCAACAACTCCTAACAGTACAATAAACAACGCACATTCCAAAGTATTACATTTATACAATACCTTCACAGAATACAAAGTAAAATAATGTGCTTGTACATAGCCAAAGCAGGTTAATAAAACAGATTGAACCTGAGATGTCATTAGTCATTATATCTCAAAGTGTATGTATCCCTAGATATGGTTTAGGAAGACATTTTCATTATATCTCTTCCCCAGTACTTTAAATTAAACTCATTCCAAGGGTGAGGAGCCGTGGCAGCCCATCCATAGGGGGCGCACGAGTGCTACCCCCTCACACAGCAGTCACCAAAAAAAAAAAAAATTTTTTTTAAAGGCCACTTAAAAAAAAATAGAAAAAAATGTTTTTTAGGTGCACTGTGTTCGGGCGTCGGGCACAGTGCACTACGGGAAGTGCCACTTCAATGCAATCAAGAGATTGCAGACGAGGAGCTTCATTTGCAGGCTTTTGACCTGATGCGCGGCGTAATCCAAAGCCCTGAGCAGCTTCCGCCCGTAGTATGACTACGGGCGGGAGCTTTGTTGTTCAAGTTAAGAGGGTATTTCCTGTTTCCTTGTTTTCTGCTTTCCCTGTTCCACAGGGAAACTGGAAGTGACGTCGGCAGCTCTGTGGAACGCACGGCCCATTGATTGATGGGCACAGTGGCTGTGTTTGATGGCACAGTGGCTGTGTTTGATGGTACAGTGGTGGCAGTTGATGGGCACAGTGGCTGCGTTTGATGGGCACAGTGGCTGCGTTTGATGGGCACAGTGGCTGCGTTTGATGGCACAGTGGCTATGATTGATGGCACAGTGGCTGCAATTGATAGTACAGTGAGGCTGCAATTGATGCAGTTTTTTTTCAGAATTTTTCAGTTTGTTTGCGCCCCCCAAAAATTTTGAGCACCAGCCGCCACTGGTGAGGACACATTAGGCGGTTGAGTTCCCATGTTAAGTCAATAGCCTATCAAGAATTAGGTCTAATGGAGCCAAGCCAGGGGTAGCTAGCCAACATCCCCAGATCTTATTGAACCAGGTCAGGCTGTCTCTGTGCTGATATATCAAGCGCTCATATCTCAAAGTTAATCCCATACTGGCTAACCACATCTCTAAAGTTGGAGAGATATGAGAGATCCAATGTTACAAAATCCACTTTCGAGCTTGGAACAGTGCTCTGGGCACCGCCTCTCTGACATATTTGTCTGTTATAACCTCATCCAGTATACCCAATAAGCACAGTTTAGGGTCATAAGAGACAGTAACTTGAAAAGCATTGTTGATGGTGTTTACTATACCAGTGTCAGGAAAAGCCTTCCAGTAAATGTTCTAGTAATGTAAAGGCTAGAAGGATGCACAGAAGAGCCGTCCGGTGCACGTGCATGCGCAATAGCGCTAATAGCGATGCACGGGCACGCGAAGGAGCGCACGCACGCCCCCTGGGACAGCACTTGGCGCCAAGATGCGCTATAAAAAGGGGACTGATCCATTGCTGCCTTGCTGTCCAGTCTACAGTGTTCCTGAAGACCCCTGCTGCCCTGTTACCTTGATCTGAATCTCTGAAACCTGTTATCTATTTGGACTGTTCCTGACTACCCTGTTTGCTGCCTGCCCCGATCTCGGCTTTGGACTTTGACTATTCTTTTGGATTGCCCTTCTGTACCTGATCTGCCCGCCTGTGTTTTGACCTGGCTTGCCTGTACCCTGCTGTCTGCATCCTGCTGCTGGACTACAGAACACCTCCCTGCTGTCTGCATCCTGCTGCTGGACTACAGAACACCTCCCTGCTGTCTGCATCCTGCTGCTGGACTACAGAACACCTCCCTGCTGTCTGCATCCTGCTTCTGGACTACAGAAAGCCTCCCTGCTGTCTGCATCCTGCTGCTGGACTACAGAACACCTCCCTGCTGTCTGCATCTTGCTGCTGGACTACAGTGCACCTCCCTCCTGTCTGCATCCTGCTGCTGGACTACAGGACACCTCCCTGCTGATTACAGGATCCAGCCCTCTACTCCAGTCTTCCAGTCAGGCACTTGTGCCCCTTTGTACTCTCGAGCCCCTGTCAACACTACCAGGGGTTCCCGAGTCAGAAGTATACGAGAGGCCGTTCCCTGCATTCTGGGCTCTACCTACCAGGTACGTGACAACCAGCCCAAAAGGGGTGCAACTTTGGGCACCACCAAAGAAGATGTATCAGGTCCCCATTAGCTCCCATGCATCTCGCATACAATGGGCCTGGGCGGAGTCCAAGAGCAAACAATTTAAGTGGGGTACAATGAGCCCTTAATAATATATATACTTGGGACAGTCTTTGGGTTACATTTCAAGAACAGCCATGGACCGATTCCAGAAACTCCGACCACTGATTCCCGTCAATATCACCCACATCCTCTGCCCATTTTTCCATAGCTGTGTTGGGAAAATTCTCCAGGTACTCTGGCAGCAGCATCGCATAGCACCTGGTGATTAACCCTTTAGTAGATGTGGATTGCTGCTTACACAACATTAATATCTATTAGTTGACTAATGGCACAATGGCTCCACCATTCCCCCCATTGCCGAACCCCATCTCCATATCTAGACCTGTGTTTTTTCCCATCTGCCCTATCCCTGTCAGCTCAAGCATACTTAGAAAGGGTTCTTACAGAAAGCCTTTTTATACATGACCCTCTCTACTGCCCATAGTGGTGCTTAGCATTCTTACCATTTCATCCTCTCCATTAATGACCACCAGGTCAGACATATTGTGCTTGCAATCTTTTCTGGCATTTTCCCAAGATTCTGCCTTCCAAGACTTATAGTAACAGTTGAGGCCATAGTGAACCCAGTGTTTTTCACACAAGGGAGTAGAAGGGCCTGAAAGAGAAAAAGAAAGAGATAGTGAGGTGTAAGAAGGGAGGATGGTGGGGACCATGTAGGACTGGCCCAGTTACAAGAGTCTATTATAGTTAAAGCAATTAACAGACCAAAATAGTTAATTTTTTTTTGTCACAGATAGACTAGGAAATAACTAGACGCTTTGTTGTCTTTTTCCCTGGCCATGTCCAAGGGGGAATTGGGAATTGAGAGGGAATCTCTCCAAAGGTACAGTTCAGTGAAAATGTTTCTAGAGGTGTACACAGGACTTCCGACTGGGGGGGGGGGGGGTACCACCAGGCCTCCTGTAGGGAACCCAGACAGCAAGGGGATCGGTGCGGTGGGAAGGGAGGACAATTACAGAATGATGCACTGTGTCTGTGTCTCTCCTACCAGCAGCTGAAAGCCGGCTTCTCCCCCTCTCCCTCCCATCGGCTTTCAGCTGCTGGAAGGAGAGACACAGTGCATCATTCTGTAATTGTCCTCCCTTCCCACTGCACTGATCCCCCTCCCTGTGCTGCCCACATCTGATTCCCTCTGTGTGCCCTAAACTCCCCCCCTCCGCAGCGTTGTCGGCTTTCCTCTCCCTTCAGGTGTACAGGCGGATGGAGAGCGGAGGAAGAGGCAGATAAATATGTAATTTTCCTATGTGCTCATCAAATATAAATACAGTCACCCAGCATGCATTGGGGCACATCCCCTTCTAATTGGCCAGGGCTGTATGGGCATTCATGCTCTCATCTGCATGGTTTCCACCCACTGTCCAGTACATTTCATAGCTGCTAGACCAGTGTAAGACTTCTCCAGACAGCATAAGCAGCACCAGAACACACTGAGCAGACCTTGCTAAACATTCACAGCTTCTGTTAAGCAGACAACAAATAAATTTGCTTAGCGGTCTCCCTGTTAAGCAGAGAAACCAAAAACTATATACGCTCACTCTAGCGCCTATTTAGGAGGGCGCTACACTTATATTTAATTCAACACAGCTTCCAAATCAATACATTGAAGTGCAGCACATAAAAAAAGGTCCAGGAACCCAGTTTTTGGCATCACAAAGAACTGTTCCCACAACATCAGGGCTTAGCTCAGTGCCGGATGACCCACCAAAGGGGAAGCCCACATGAGGGGGGAGGTGGGGGGAGGACACCATGGACACAATGCCACAGCCTTCCTCCCAAATAATGCTTGCCTGGCCTCTACTCCCAACAACACCCCCTAAACTCCACCAACTCAGCCATAAAGGGAAGAGGATAGACATCACATCTGGGAGGAATAAGGAGGGGCCCAGCTAAATGTAGATAAGGTAACCCCTGTCACGGACTTGGTAGGCTTTTGTAGGGGTTCCTAGGTATGGCCTAGCTGCCATATTAAAAATAGTGACTGCTTCACACTGTTGATGTCATCAGCAAGCCACCTGTCCGGGGTTGTTTGCTATAATGTGTTTATTGCAAGTATGTCTAGTGTGCCTTCTAAGGCTCTTACACCCATTGTTTACTGTGCCAATTAACTCCGCTACTAGCACACTACCCTGGTGGACTGTGTTTATATATGCTGTGTCCTTTGTATTCACTTTTGTAGAGGCCAAAAAGTCTGGGCACTTGGGCTGGTTTGAATGACTTGTTAATTTATGCTTCTGGTTACAGTTTTTATTGTTAGGGTAATATGATCAGGAGGGGGGAACCTCCTCCTCGAGTGTACAAAAGCCTGTATTCTTGTTCTAATAAACATTTCTATTTCTGGTGTACTCCAAAACTGGCGTTGCCTGGTTCTTGGGGTTACTACCCTGTTTCCTCCAGAAAATAAGACCTAGCGTGATTGTCAGTGATGGCTGCAATATAAGCCCTACCCCCCAAATAAGCCCTACCCTGTTTCCCCGACAATTAACCCTACCCTGAAAGTAAGACCTACAAGGACTTTAACTAGGGCTTATTTGGGGGGTAGGGCTTATATTGCAGCCATCACCGACAATCACGCTAGGTCTTGTTTTCGGGGGAAACAGGGTATAGCCATATCCATTGGTCTCGTGTTCCAGGACTTGGGAAGCAGCTTCTTGGCAGAAATACCCAGCAGGGTGTCCAGAGTCCGTCATAACCCCTTCCTACATGATGGCACAGGGAAATTTGGTGGTCCAGTGAATGCATCAGGAATTCCTTACCGTGTTCTTTCCGGATTCCATCTGCCAGTTTCCCCACAGCTCCCAAAATCCTCTGGATGTCATTAGAAAGAGACCCTGTTATAGAAGACCAGAAGATCTCAGTGGGGAACACAGCTGCTCTACAATACATAGTACAGAAAGGGTGACAAGTCCCCTCATCAAAGCCACAAAGGGTTCATCAATCGTTATGTTACATTGTTCTGTCACCCTTTACAGCATGTACAGTCATCATCTGTACATGAACATAGAAAAACTAAAGGGACAGGAGATAGGAGGGTCCTGATCATTACATCTAATAGAGAACAGGAATTATGACTGTCCTAATCACTATATCTTACATCTAACATGGAACAGGAGGTATGAGGGTCACAATCATTACAGCTTACATCTTATAGGGACCAATAGGTATGAGGTTCCTCATCATTAGAACTTACATCTATTAAGGAAATAGAGAACCGAGGATCTTGGTTATTATCTCTTTCATGTAATAGAGAACTGGAGGTATGAGGGTCCTCATCATTACACCTTATATCTAATATAGAACAGGAGGCATGAGGGTCCTCATCATTACACCTTATATCTAATATAAAACAGGAGGCCAGAGGGTCCTCATCATTACACCTTGTATTTAATATAGAACAGGAGGCACAAGGGTCCTCATCATTACACCTTATATCTAATATAGAACAGGAGGCATGAGGGTCCTCATTACACCTTATATCCAATATAGAACAGGAGGTCCTGATCATTACATCAAATAGAGAATGAGAGGTATGAGGGTCCTCATGTTTACACCTTATATCTAATAGGGAAATAGAGATATGAGGATCCTGATTAATATATCTTTAATGTAATAGAGAACAGGAGGTATGAGGTTCCTGACCATTAGAACTTACATCTAATATGGAATAGGAGGAATGAGGGTCCTGATCATTACAGCTCATCTAAAAGAGAACAGGAGGTATGAAGGTCAGAAAAGAAACATGACCTGGCATAGCCGCAGTAGCAAGCCTCCATCCCTGGTTAAGTGAGTGAAAGCCACGGCTGGTCTCTCTGCACGCAGAGACACAGCCGCTACGATCTGTGGCTGGTTCCGCTCTCCTCCTCTGTCAGGAGGAGGGAGGGGGGATGGGCTTTGGCAAGAGACACAGCGACAGCGGCGGCTGCAGTGGAAAGAGCCGCCTACGGACATGGAGAGGAGGAGGAGGAGGGAGGGGAGCACTCTGGTGCTTCAGCGCCCCCACCTCTGTGGCGCCCGGGTGCACTGCACCCCGTGCACCCCGGCCATTACTGGCCCTGATGAAAGCATAAAGGAAGAATATTGGGACTCTAGATGAGGTATGCTACTGTTAAAGAAAACAGTGTATGGAGTATGTATATAGTAATACCTTCTTATTGATCAAACACAGTTCCTTTGGTCTATAACTGCATAATACAGTTTCCAAAACATAAACACAGCCATATACAGATGAGTTGATATTGAAATACACATTTACCAAATGGACATATGAAATAACATATGCTGGTCATACATACTGATAAAAAATAAACATGAATATATATAAGTGTAAAGAGTAAAAGCTGAACTCTCTTGGCACCTCATGAAATAAAAACTCTACGCGTTTCATGAATCACATTCACTCATCTGGAGTATGGATGCAGAAATTTGCTGTAGGTACAGAAAAATTGAGTATATTAAAATAGGTACAGTATAATAAACCCTTCAACCGGAAGGAGGGAAAAAATTCCCTTAGTAATTGTTTTTAAAATCTAGTACTCACAAATCAGCGCAAGAGATGTATATGGGCTCATGCTATGATGGAGGGATAAGGGATCCCCAATATAATGTCAGTGTAACGAAATGTCCCACACTCCACTAGAGTGCTTTCATCATATACCGCTTCCTCCCAGTGATAATGATTGTCCAGCTGCTGCTGGACCAGCCTGTCCAACTCAGTCACCCAATATTCCTAGGGCCGCTCTCCCAGGAATGCCATCCGCAATGCCCGTTGGTCACTAGCCCGTTGCTCTGGGGTTGGAAAGCACTTGCCCTGTTGCATGCCCAGTGACCTGGAGGGCTCCAATCCAGAGCCCTACCCGAATCTGCTGCCCGAGCTCCAGGTATTCATCCTCAGACACAGTCCTGGAGTATGCTGAAAGGACGATCCGCAGCAGCCCCAGGAACTATGACGCCAGAGCCATATCTCCGCTGGGGTGACTGAAGTCTGCTATCCTGATCTTGGATCCAGGCGGAGGTTTGGATGTCCCAGACTGCAGGAAGCGTCCCACAGCTTGCGACCAATGTAACGAAACGTCCCACACTCCGTTTGAGTGCTTTCGTCATATACCGCTTCCTCCCAGTCTGAATATAGATATCAGATATTCCAAACCGCTGACAACCAATAACAAGGCAGTACTCATTTGGTTGCTCAAAATTAACTGGTTTAGATCCCACACAAATATATACACCAGGATGACAATACAAACTGTAACCAGGAACCTAATTAACATGAGCTCATTAATTAATCATTTAACCAGACTAGGTGACTCAGAGATATGACCTTTCAGGGCAGCCTTGTCATCTCTTAGCTCACTGACTATACAATCCACATTATAAATATCAACACAGAACTCCTTCACACAATAGCAGAGTTAATTAGCACAAATAATGCGTGAAAGACCCTTAGAGCCAACACTAGACTTATTTACAATAAACACATTATAGCACACAACAAACAGACAGATGGCTGGCATTGATGACATCAGCATCTGCTATGAGTCCCAACAGTATGAAACAGTCACCATTTCTAATATGGCATATACGGGGTTCCCAGAGTCTGTGTGTCTTGGGGGGACATGGACTTGAATCCAAAGTAACATTACTTTAAGGGTCCCCAGGCATACACCTCACAAAGAGTATTGTTCCCTTAAAATCCAGGGCCCATAATCAGTAGGCAAGAGGGTAGCATTCAGTCCTCTCAAAAAGCCTCTCTCTCGAGTGAGTCTATCACAGTCAGGTCCGGAGCTGAGGCTAGAAAAAACCTGAACCGGATCAAGGGGACTGCCAGAAAACAGGCCAGGTGACCACAGTGCAATCCATGAGAGTTTTATATATATATATATATATATATATATATATATATATATATATATATATATATATATATATATATATATTCAAGCATTCATGTGTATTTCCATCAGTATGTATGACGATCATATGTTATTTCATATGTCCATTTGGTAAATGTGTATTTCAATATCAACTCATCTGTATATGGCTGTGTTTATGTTTTGGAAACTGTTTTATGCAGCTATAGACCGAAGGAACTGTGTTTGATAAATAAGAAGGTATAACTATATACATACTCCATACACGGCTTTCTATAGCAGTAGCATCCCTCATCTAAAGTCCCAATATTGTTCCTTTATGCTTTCATTGAGGTATGAGGGTCCTCTTTATTACATCTAATAGAGAACAGGCGGTATGAGGGTCCTCATCATTACATCTAATAGAGAACAGGAGGTATGAGGGTCCTGATCATTACATCTAATAGAGAACTAAAGGTATGAGGGTCCTCATCATTACATCCAATAGAGAACAGGAGGTATGAGGGTCCTGATCATTACATCTAATAGAGAACAGGAGGTATGAGGGTCCTCATCATTACATCTAATAGAGAACAGGAGGTATGAGGGTCCTCATCATTACATCTATTAGAGAACAGGAGGTATGAGGGTCCTCATCATTACATCTTAGAGAACAGGAGGTATGAGGGTCCTCATCATTACATCTTAGAGAACAGGAGGTATGAGGGTCCTCATCATTACATCTATTAGAGAACAGGAGGTATGAGGGTCCTGATCATTACATCTAATGGAGAACAGGAGGTATGAGGGTCCTCATCATTACATCTAATAGAGAACAGGAGGTATGAGGGTCCTCATCATTACATCTATTAGAGAACAGGAGGTATGAGGGTCCTGATCATTACATCTAATGGAGAACAGGAGGTATGAGGGTCCTCATCATTACATCTAATAGAGAACAGGAGGTATGAGCGTCCTCATCATTACATCTAATAGAGAACAGGAGGTATGAGGGTCCTCGTCATTACATCTAATAGAGAACAGGAGGTATGAGGGTCCTCATCATTACATCTATTAGAGAACAGGAGGTATGAGGGTCCTGATCATTACATCTAATGGAGAACAGGAGGTATGAGGGTCCTCATCATTACATCTAATAGAGAACAGGAGGTATGAGGGTTCTCATCATTACATCTAATAGAGAACAGGAGGTATGAGGGTCCCCGTCATTACATCTAATAGAGAACAGGAGGTATGAGGGTCCTCATCATTACATCTAATAGAGAACAGGAGGTATGAGGGTTCTCATCATTACATCTAATAGAGAACAGGAGGTATGAGGGTCCTCGTCATTACATCTAATAGAGAACAGGAGGTATGAGGGTCCTCATCATTACATCTATTAGAGAACAGGAGGTATGAGGGTCCTGATCATTACATCTAATGGAGAACAGGAGGTATGAGGGTCCTCATCATTACATCTAATAGAGAACAGGAGGTATGAGGGTCCTGATCATTACATCCAATAGAGAACAGGAGGTATGGGGGTCCTCCTCATTACATCTAATAGAGAACAGGAGGTATGAGGGTCCTCCTCATTACATCTAATAGAGAACAGGAGGTATGAGGGTTCTCATCATTACATCTAATAGAGAACAGGAGGTATGAGGGTCCTCGTCATTACATCTAATAGAGAACAGGAGGTATGAGGGTCCTCATCATTACATCTAATAGAGAACAGGAGGTATGAGGGTCCTCATCATTACATCTATTAGAGAACAGGAGGTATGAGGGTCCTCATCATTACATCTTAGAAAACAGGAGGTATGAGGGTCCTGTCAATTACAGCTTACATCCAAAAGGAACCAAGAGGTATGAGGTTCCTAATCATTAGAACTTATATGTAATACAGAAATGTAGATATGAGGGTCCTAATCATTACACCTTACATCTAATATGGAATAGGAGAAATGAGGATCCTAATCATTATCATGGGGGTTGCTAGCAGGTGGCACCCAGGCATCAAGCCCCACATCTATTTCAGGGTACCCCAGATTCAAGCTGAGACTGTCCATTTCAGACGTCAGATACAGTACAGAGGAAGGCTCTTCCTCAGTTCTGATAGGAGATGTCACATGACACATCAAGGTGAGGACTTCTACTAACTGAACACTCTGGTTTCATGTGAGATCTGGTGAGTGGACCTTAGAGAGGTAGGGGGTAGATAAATGTATTGGGGGGGGGGGGTCTGAGGTGCTGGAGAGCTCTGTCTTGTGAGAACTGGGAGAGAAATCAGTACTGGGGTAATTTTGGGGGTGTGGGGCTGTACTAGGTGGATCTGAGTGGGGGGGACAGAGAGTTCTGTACTGAGGGGTTTGGGGGGCAGAGAGGTCTGTACTGAGGGGATTGGGGGGGGGCAGAGAGGTCTGTGCTGAGGGGATTGGGGGGGGCAGGGAGGTCTGTACTGAGGGGATTGGGGGGGGCAGAGAGGTCTTTACTGAGGGGATTGGGGGGGGCAGAGAGGTCTGTACTGAGGGGATTGGGGGGGGCAGAGAGGTCTGTACTGAGGGGATTGGGGGGGCAGAGAGGTCTGTACTGAGGGGATTGGGGGGGCAGAGAGGTCTGTACTGAGGGGTTTGGGGGGCAGAGAGGTCTGTACTGAGGGGTTTGGGGGGCAGAGAGGTCTGTACTGAGGGGAGGAATGGGGGGGGCAGAAAGGTCTGTACTGAGGGGATTGGGGGGCAGAGAGGTCTGTACTGAGGGGATTGGGGGAAGAGAGGTCTGTACTGAGGGGTTTGGGGGGCAGAGAGGTCTGTACTGAGGGGATTGGGGGGGCAGAAAGGTCTGTACTGAGGGGATTGGGGGGCAGAGAGGTCTGTACTGAGGGTATTGGGGGGGGCAGAGAGTTCTGTACTGATGGGATTGGGGGGCAGAGAGTTCTGCACATGGGGGAATTCGGGGCATGAAGAGAGATAAGTAATGCAGAATTTGATGGTAAGGAGAGAGCTGTACTGCGGGATCTCTACTAGCGGGATTTATGGGGGAGAGAGAGATCTTTAAGGAGGAATTTGGGGGAGAAGAGAGAGAGAGACCTCTTCTGGGGAAATTTAGAAGGGACAGAGAGATGTATACTTGGGATTTTGGGGGGGGGAGAGGGATGTTCTGGGGAGGAGAGGTATATATTGAGGTATTGAAAAGGATGTACTAGGGGGATTATAGGGGAGGAGGAAGATTTGTACTGCAGGTCTTTTTTTTGGTGGGGGGGGGGATCTGTACTGGGGGGGATCTGCACTGAGGTAATGAAGTAGAAGACACAGACATCTGTACTAGAGTGATTTGGAGGGAAGTGGACTGTGTCATAGTTATGACCCTGTGTGTTATATACTCCTGACCCTGCACTCTGTGTGTTATGTACTCCTGACCCTGCACTCTGTGTGTTATGTACTCCTGACCCCTGCACGCTGTGTGTTATGTACTCCTGACCCTGCACTCTGTGTGTTATGTACTCCTGACCCTGCACTCTGTGTGTTATGTACTCCTGACCCCTGCACGCTGTGTGTTATGTACTCCTGACCCTGCACTCTGTGTGTTATGTACTCCTGACCCTGCACTCTGTGTGTTATGTACTCCTGACGTCTGCACTCCTGCACTCTGTGTGTTATGTACTCCTGACGTTTGCACTCCTGCACTCTGTGTGTTATGTACTACTGACCCCTGCACTCCGTGTGTTATGTACTCCTGACCCTGCACTCTGTGTGTTATGTACTCCTGACCCCTGCACGCTGTGTGTTATGTACTCCTGACCCTGCACTCTGTGTGTTATGTACTCCTGACCCTGCACTCTGTGTGTTATGTACTCCTGACGTCTGCACTCCTGCACTCTGTGTGTTATGTACTCCTGACGTTTGCACTCCTGCACTCTGTGTGTTATGTACTACTGACCCCTGCACTCCGTGTGTTATGTACTCCTGACCCCTGCACACTGTGTGTTATGTGCTCCAGACTCCTTCACTCTGTGTGTTATGTACTCCTGACCCCAGCACTCCTGCACTCTGTGTGTTATGTACTCCTGACCCCTGCATTCTGTGTGTTATGTACTCCTGACCCCAGCACTCTGTGTGTTATGTACTCCTGACCCCAGCACTCTGTGTGTTATGTACTTCTGACCCCTGCACTCTGTGTGTTATGTACTCCTGACTCCTGCACTCTGTGTGTTATGCACTCCTGACCGCAGCACTCCTGACTCCTGTGCACTGTGTTATGCACTCCTGAGTGCTGCATTCTTCGCATTATGTACACCTTACCCAGTGGTGGCTGGTGTTTTTTTTCGGTGGGGGGCAGGAGACAACCATCCCCCGGGCGGCCCCCGCTATCTGCTGGTCGGTCCGGCACTTACCCCATCTAGGTGGCGTGCTGCGGGCAGTGGCTCCGGTGTCCTCCAGTGCGGCAGGCTGCGGGCAACTGTTCCAGCGTGCTCCAGGGTGGCGGGTGGCGTGCAGCGTGCTGCTAGCAGTGGCTCTGGTGTCCTATCCTCCAGCGCTTCCTCCATGGTTTCCGCCGTGCGTCTCCTCTCTCCTCCTCCTAGGCGCCCAAAAGGATCACCTGACATTTTGGCCAATGGGGAAACAGGTCTCACGACCCGCTTCCTGATTGGTGGGGAGGAGATTTAGTGTGAAAATAGCGAATATTCACACAACTGGGCATCCACGAGCAGCGAGTTCGTATTCCTGCGCCACTTCCATTGTTTTCCTAATCCCTGATGAAGTCACATGGGCGTGACGATACGCACCAGATTGATTATTACACCATCTGGGATCTTTCTTCCACCTCTATCACCGGCACTGAGGTAACCATATAGGAGGCTGTATTCATCATAAGGACCCATTGGAGAGAGACCCCCAGAGGACCCCCGGAGGCTGTCTGGAGCACCTGACCTAGTTTTATGCTGTTACCTTACAGCAGTAAGGTGAGAGGCTAGTGTATACTGAGGTGTCATCACATTGAATTGGCTTCAGCCATTTATTCACTGTCCATGGTGAAGTGAATCATCACTTTTTCATCAACTTTATTTGATTTATGCATTTTCACTTGTTTACTATTTGTGCCTAGGCTGGCACATCGGACATTTACCACATTGCACTGTTTATTTTATTGCACTGTTTGCTCTTTTTGCACATCATGATTCTCATCAATGTACTCTATATTTGTTCATTATGTTTGTGATTCCTCCGTTTCCTCCTTTCCTTCAGTGTGGATCATTTGTACATTAATGTTATTTACACTTTCACTTTAACCACTTGCCGACCGCCCGCTGTCATTATACGGCAGCTGTTTGAAGAGGAATACCGTTGTTGTGGCAGCAGATAGCTGCCATAACCCCCGGTATCCTCTTCTTCAGTGGGCGGTCGGCTTTCAGATAAAAGTGGTCTCAGCAGCGGATTCGCCGCAAGATCACTTTTATCAGGGCGGGAGAAGGTCCCCCCCTCCCTCCTGCCACGCTCCGGTTATCTCCGTCGCTTACCGGAGCCGTCGGTAGCGGCGGAGACGATCGGGTCCTTTCTCCCCCAACAGCCTGGAGCCAAGTGAGAAAAAGATGGCCCCCCACTCCATAGCATTGAAGGGCGGAAGTGACATCAAACGTCACTGCCGCCCAATACTCTTAAAGGGGAAATAGTTTTTTTTGGGGGGGGGGATGACATTTACCGTATATACTCGAGTATAAGTCGACCTGAATATAAGCCGAGGCACCTAATTTTACCACAAAAAACTGGAAAAACTTAGTGACCCGAGTATAAGCCTAGGGTGAGAAATGCACAGCTACTGTAAGTGGAAAAAGAGGGTCAACAATGCCCATTTGCAGCCTCACTGTGCCCATTTGCAGCCTCACTGTGCCCATTTGCAGCCTCACTGTGCCCATTTGCAGCCATAGGTCCCCCAAACTTCAAACTCGGTAGTTAAGGGTTCCTAGATGCCCCCTAGCTGCAGCCAAAATTTGGGGTCTCTGAACCCAAGGGGTCCTGAAATGACATTGCTGCAGATGGACACAGTTGACCGACTTTGGGGCCCCGTATCTCGGGGTCACTTAGTGCCAGGAACCCCAAATTTGTTGTGCAAACCTAGTGGAACTAGCACTATAATATATCAAAAGCTGGGGTTCCTAGCACCAAGTGATACAGGTCCCCAAATATCGGTTCAGAAAATATCAAGCACTTCTGCAGCAGAGAATGACATTTTCCGAACCGACTTTGGGGCCCCGTATCTCGGCTTTGGATATATTGTGGTGCTAGTTCCACTGGGTTTGCACACCAAATTTGGGGTTCCTAGCACTAAGTGGCCCCCAGATATGGGGCCCCAAAGTCGGTTCGGAAAATGACATTTTTTGCTGCAGAAAAGTGCTTGACTCGAGTATAAGCCGAGGGGGGCACTTTCAGCACAAAAAAATGTGCTGAAAAACTCGACTTATACTCGAGTATATACGGTAATTTGTTTTTGTTTTTATTGCATTTTAGTGTAAATATGAGATTTGAGGTCTTTTTGAGATCTCATATTTAGGAGGTCCTGTCATGCTTTTTCTATTACAAGTGATGTTTACATCCCTTGTAATAGGAATAAAAGTGACCCATTTTTTTTTTTTTAAACAGTGTAAAAATAAAAATGAAAAAGTAAAATAAATAACTTTTTTTTTTTTAAAGTGCCCCGTCCCGGACGAGAACGCATACGTGTGTCGCGCCCGCATATGAAAACGGTGTTCAAACCACACATGTGAGGTATCGCCGCGATCGTTAGAGCGAGAGTAATAATTCTAGCCCTAGACCTCCTCTGTAACTCAAAACTGGTAACCTGTAGAAAACTATAAACGTCTCCTATGGAGATTTTTAAGGGTCAAAGTTTGTCGCCATTCCACCAGCGGGCGCAATTTTGAAGCGTGACATGTTGGGTATCAATTCACTCGGCGTAAAATTATCTTTCACAATATAAAAAAAATTTGGGCTATCTTTAGTGCTGTCTTATTTTTTAATTTAAAAAAAGTGTATTTTTATCCAAAATATTGTGCTTTGTGAGACCGCTGCACAAATACGGTGTGACATAAAGTTATTCGCTAGGGTGTTTGAAAAAAAATATATATAATGTTTGGGGGTTCTAAAGTTCCGAAGTAATTTTCTAGCAAAAAAAAAAACAGATTTTAACTTGTAAACACCAAATCTCAAAACGAGGCTCTGTCCTTAAGTGGTTAAACTGAAAATTATGTGTCACTTAGATATTTTCACTAGTCATCTTACAGCGCAGCACCACCATTTTTACATATGTTTTGACTTACTTGTCCCCTGCTTAAGGTTTTCCAGGTTCGTAGAGAGGCTGTCAGCTAAAAAAAGGAAAAAAAAATACAAACTTTACAAATATATATTTACAACCTCCTGTGCCCAAACAGACGCATGACCAGGGTAGATAAGATGTACGCCCCCTTTAAATGACTGCCGCCATCTATCATACTCCAACCTTAAACTCCCACTTAACCTTACTTATAATTGACAAGACCACACTTTAATTGGAGTATAACTGGCCATAGCAGCCTTTTATTCACAAATATAAAATATATATATATATATATATATATATATATATATATATATATAACATTTTTAACCATAACAAAACTCAAATATCAGTTGCTTCCCCCCCCGGTGGTCTTTGAAGGCACTTCCCAACGTAACTCTGTTCCACTTCTTCACTGCGGGCCTTTTGCTGTACTAGGCCTATGGCCGTGATAACACCAGCCCGGAGACAACCCGTTACCCGCAGTGTCACCATTACCATCTTCATCTAACCTGTGTTAACTGCACACACCAAGGGGGCCCATACCACCAATGAGTCCCCCCACACTTCCTTCTCATGGGTTAGTTACCACCATCCAAGACCACCACCGCCACAGCTAACAAGGGTGACCCCCTTACCCTTGGGAGCCCCTCCACACTCTCAGTGCCCTCTGTATCCCCTCCTCCAACCCCAGGGACAAGAGGTCAATCCCCACCTCGGACAGGTGAACCCCATCCCCCTCGGAGGTAGAGTCCAACATCCTTCTCCAGCTCCTTGTGGCGGATCACCAAACCCCCCGTTACGAATCACGAATTGGCCCACCCTTTTGTTTACCTTAATACGGGCTTTATTTAGGCGGTCCACAGACCTTGCCAACCTCCAAGTTGTCCTGGCCACAATATCAGACCAAATGACCAACATACTAGGGAAGGAAGTCCTCAAGCGTAAGAAGTCAATCTTAACATCCTTGATGAGCACCAACACATCAGGCGGTCTTGTCCAGGCGCGCAAAATGCTGCACCTCAGGCAAAACCCTAGCCCACTGCATTCCCGGCCTTCCTAACCAGCAGATACATGCCTCCTCCCTGGAAATCCCCAATTGCCTGCCATTAGGTCTCATGTCTGCCCGCCTGGCCCCCCAAAACACATAAGAGTGGCCCAATATCCAGACGAGACACATCTGGATTCCATCTGAAAGAAAACCACAGATAACCAAGGCAACATAACAGCTATTCACCCCACTCAGCAACCCTTAGACAAGCCCATTAATCTCCACTCCTCCCCTTCAAGTTCCATATCAGTGGGCCGAGCTCTACTCGACCACCAAGTGCGGTCGAACGTAGGTACAGAATCTCCGTGAGTCCCATCATCTGATCTGCTTAACCGGTTCAATACAGGGCAATTTCACCCCCTTCCTTCCCAGGCCAATTTTTAGTTTTCAGCGCTGTCGCACTTTAAGCGACGATTGCGCGGTCGTGCGACGTTGTACCCAAAAAAAATTTACGTCTTTTTTTTTACCACAAATAGAGCTTTCTTTTGGTGGTATTTGATCGCCTCTGCGGTTTTTATTTTTTGCGCTATAAACAAAAGAAGAGCGACAATTTTGAAAAAAACACATTATTTTTTACTTTTTGCTATAATAAATATCACAATTTTTTTTTAAAAAAACAAATTTTTTCCTCAGTTTCGGCCGATACGTATTCTTCTACATATTTTTGGTAAAAAAAATCGCAATAAGCGTATATTGATTGGTTTGCACAAAAGTTATAGCGTCTACAAAATACGGGATAGATTTATGGCATTTTTAAAAAATATATATTTATTTATTTTTTTAGCGGCGATCGCGATTTTTTTCCGTGACTGCGACATTATGGCGGACACATCGGACACTTTTGACACATTTTTGGGACCATTCACATTTATACAGCGATCAATGCTATAAAATTGCATTGATTACTGTGTAAATGTGACAGGCAGTGAAGGGGTTAACCACTAGGGGGCGGGGAGGGGTTAAGTATGTTTCCTAGGGAATGATTCTAACTGAAGGGGGAGGGGACGCTCAAGGGGAGGAGACCGATCAGTATTCCTCCGTTCTGGGAACACAGATCGCTCTCCTCAGAGCTGACAGGCTGTGGATCTGTGTGTTTACACACACAGATCCATGGTCCGGCCCGGTTAACGGGCAATCGCGGGTGCCCGGCGGACATCGCGGCCGCCGGGCACACGCACCGGGTCCCGAGCAACGCGGCGGGCGCGCGCCCCCTAGACGGCCGGGAATCCCAGGACGTCATATGACGCCCACCCAGGATGGGAGATCCCATCTGTGGACGTCATATGACTATGGGCGGGTAGTGAAATGGTTAAATGCAGCTTCGTTCAACCCACATCGCGCGGCCTCAGTGGCCGACACAATGCAGAAGGAGTGCGAAGCATACTGTGTGCAATCCAAACCCGCTGCCTCCAAGCATTTTCTGAAAACTGACACGAACTGAAATTTTGACAAGGCGGACCCATCTTTGTGCATCAACAACACCCCGTCCGCAACCGGGCGAACTACCAGGAAGTCCCTCACCGCCCCCACCGGGCACACTGGAGAGTCCGGCAAAGGATATAGCCTCACCTTCACCCCCCTGCTACCCTGATGCGTCTTGGACCGGCGCAGCAATACCGCAACACTAACCCCTTTGAAAACAACATCCTGTGCCCGCAAACCCCCCGGAACCCTCTTGGAAGGGCTAACCAATTTGCTTATCCGGAAGGCACCAAAAAAGGCCAGCGAAAACGCTGCCCAAAATAAGGACACCTCGTATGCTGATGTGCATACCGTACCCAACTGACCCGATAGAGCCCGAAGGTTGCCAAAAGTCACAGGCCTCCTGACATCCCTATGTTTTTATGTCTGACGATAGCCTTTCATCGCTTGCTCGCTTCTTAAACAAGAACGCCAGTCCATAGCTGAAACCGACACCCCTTGTTCCAGATTCCTGGAAACAAAATAGATGACTAGCAACCTTACCTCCGCAGCCCCCGGTTCCACTCCGACCTGCCTGACCAACGCCCACCATTCGTTCCAAACCTTCTTGTAAGCCCCCCACGTGGACCCACCCACCAATCCCCTTATGCATCCCGCGAGGACTACAAGACGATCGACCACACGGAACACCCTGTCGTTCTGCCATCGGAGCCAACTGCCGAAATTTGTCCCACTGTAAGCGAGACAAGGCGTTAGCCAACGTGTTGTCCACCCCCGGGAGATATACCATGTATAAAAGGATATTCAGCTGTAGGCAACGCAGCACCAAGTGCCGCAGCAGCCGAATGACAGGTTGTGACGATGCTGAGATGCGGTTAATGACCTGTACCACTCCCAGATTGTCACAATTCAATCCCACCTTCGAATCCCTGAACGACTCACCCCATATCTCAATTGCCAGCACCACTGGAAACAGCTCCAGCAGCACAAGATTTTTTCGGAAGCCGCCCTCCACCCAAGCATTGGGCCAGGGCTCGGCGCTCCATTGCCCCTGATAGAATGCCCCGTACCCCGTTGACCCGGCCGCATCCGTGAACAGATCCAGATCAAAATTACTCACCGGGCAGGACATCCACAATGATCTACCATTGTAGTTTGACAAGAAAGTATCCCACACCCTCAAGTCCTCGCGATGTTCCCGGGTGATGCGAATGAAATGGGTGGGGGACCTGACCCCCCGCGGTGGCAGCCGACAGCCATCGGCAGAACCCCCTGCCCATGGGAATAATGCGACATGAAAAATTCAATTTTCCCAGTAAGGACTGCAGCTTCCTAAGCTGAATCTTTCGTAGCCCCAGGACCACATGAATCTCCCCTGTAAGAGCCACCAGCTTCCCCTCTGGTAATCGACACTCAATAGCTTCTGAGTCGATGACTATGCCCAAGAAGCTAAGAGCGGTAATCGGGCCCACCGTCTTATCGCCCACCAGTGGAATACCGAATGCACCCGCCATATGCTGCAAGGTGGATAATAGTACCGCACACACATTCAACCATGGGGGACCTACGCAGAGGAAGTCATCCAGGTAATGAATTATGGAATTCAGTCCCGAAACGACCACCCACTCCACAAAGGAGCTGAAAGCTTCAAACAACGCTCATGAAATTGAGCAGCCCATAGGCAAGCAGCGATCGACGTAGAACTCACCCTGCCAGCAGCACCCTAATAACCAAAAACTGTTAGGACAGGAACTGTATGGACTGGGAGCAGGCACAAGGCCGATTCGATGCCCGCTTTTGCCATTAGCGCACCCTTACCACAGTGGCGCACCCAACCCACAGCTGCATCAAAGGACGTGTACGACACTGTGCAGGCGTCCGGGTCGATCGCGTCATTGACCGAACCCCCCTTTGGAAATGACAAATGGTGTATCAGCCGAAACTTATTGGGTCCTGGAGAACCTCTACTGGTCTGAAGGCTGCAGTCAGAGATCTGGTACAGAGCATGGGCATCCGCAGAACTTATTACGGGGGGGGGCATAATTTTAAGGTCACCAATGCTCCGCCCCTTTTCGATAATGTCATGAAGGGGAGGGGCTTAGTCATTATCACATAAAGCGTGATAACCCTCCCCCTTCCACTGCCACATTTGGCACAGTTTGTTTCTGCAATAATAATCCCCAATATTGGTGTCAGTTTCTGCAATAATAATCCCCAGCGTTGGTGCAGTAGCTGCAATATTAGCCCCAGCATAGATGGTGAGTGGTGATATGCTAATTTAAAACCATGCAGCATGAAGGAGCTAATTAACACTGACATTGGCCACTAATTCAGCTCAAGGGTTTAATGAACACTGCTATTGATCACTAATGCAGTAGTGGCCAGTGGCTGTGTTCATTACCCCTTTGTATTGCAGCAGGAATAGGTTAACGCTGACGCTGGCCACTAATGCAGCACAAAGGGGTTAATTAACTGAATTATTGGCCAGTGTCAGTACATTAACCCCTTCATGCTGCATATTACTGGCTAATGGCTTAATTAACGCCCAATCACAAAACCCACCACAGCTCCCAAGACATTAACTAGTCCAATGCACTGGAAAAGCATCACTGCAACATTACACTATTAAGCAACATGCCCTGCAAGAAATATCCAGAGCCTAGTAGTAGACCTACTGCCCTGTGCAGAGCGATGGTGGTGGGGAGGGTGACAGTGTCACCTGGGAGGAAGGAGGGCACCTGACTACATGGCGTCACCGCACATGAGCCTCACATTTCAAACCACAAAAAGTCACATCAGTAATCATCATCATCACATATCCACCAACAGCCCTTCCCCTCTTTCTGCCATTGCTCAATTACCTAATTCCAGCAACATGCACGCTCCCTCGCGGTGCCTCTCTCCTGTCCCCGCCTCTGAATGACATCATGTCAGAGGCGGGGACTAGAAATGATCTGTGGTGCGGAGTTCACTCCTCCTGACAGAGAAATGTCTTCTCAGCTGAGTGTAGGAGGGCAGGGAGCGTTCCAGCACTCGGCACCCCGCTGCAACTCTGCAAGGGCAATTTAGGTCTGACTTGGGTAGTGATCTGTGACTGTGTACTGATGTGCATGTTCATCTGCCATTGAGCACAGTTTAGCCAGCACTGCCCGCACTGTCATGTTGCCGATTCCAGGGGGGAGGGGGGGCACTTGACCCCCCTTGCCCCCTGCTGCGGACGCCCATGGTACAGAGAAGACGCAAGAACCAATGTTTTGTGGGGAGTGACTTCAGTGGGCTGTCTGCTTGGGAAGTTGAACCCCATCCAAGGCAGCAGAAGAAGCTGTAGCAGCCAAACCTTTTGAGCACTTCAACTTCCCCTTGTTAGTTCCGCAATAAAGCCTTTAACAAGATATTCCATGACAGGACTTGTTTTCCAGGCAGCTATCTGAATTTCACAGCCTGGTGACATGCTCAGTTTGGGGTCCCGCTTCCAATGCTCAGGGGCCTTCCGAGTGAAGATATTGCCCTAGAGAAGAACCCAAAGATCCCCTTTTCTCCCGCATAGTCTCCTAGTATACCGGATGCTGAGAGAAGAGGTCACTGCACACTGTCTGGTGAGGACCATCTCATATGACCCCCCAGAACAGGCTTACATATATATCCTATTGACTTACTTTTTTCCCTTTCCACTTCCAGTTTGGAATCAAGGTTTTCCAGTTCATAAGAGAAAAACAACTGTTGTGTAGAGAGGATTTTCTGTTGATAAATGAGATTATCCTGCGGTAAAATAAGGTTGGTGACTGAAGGAGAAAAAAACAAAAACATAAAAAATGCAAATTTCAGACATCTGTGACCAAACAAGTAGACTTCTTCTAGTCGATACACGGTTCTGACTTACCTGTTTCCTCAAGGTGTTCCAGTAGTGAAGAGAGGTTACTGACTGAAACAAAGAAAAACAAATTACGTATGCCATCTTCAAGCAATCAGCAAGACTGGTTGGCCACATAGCATGCCCTGCACCTCAAAATACCATTTTATAGCTTCCATTAGGTGCAAGAGAGGAGCAACCTCATACAAAAAAATGACTTTACAGGTATAGTGTTCTTTTAAAGTGGTTGTATACCCTTTTAAAAAAATTCCAGAAAAAAACCCTGCAAGACAAAGGCATAATGAGCTAGTATGAGCACAGGTAAAGGCAGACTGGGACAGTCCATTATTCAAGGCTGGGGACCATGAAGCAGTATAAGCACGGGTATCTGTAGACTAGGACAGTGCATGGTTTACAGCTGCGAACCATGAAGTAGTATGAGCACAGGTGAAGGCAGACTGGTACAGTCCACGGTTCATGGCTGGGGACCATGAACTAGTATGAGCACAGGTAAAGGCAAACTGGGATGGTCCAGGGTTCACGGCTGGGGACCATGAAGCAGTATGGGCACAGGTAAAGGCAGACTGGGACAGTCCACGGCTGGGGACCATGAAGCAGTATGAGCACAGGTAAAGGCAGACTGGAACAGTCCATTGTTCACAGCTGGGGACCATGAAACAGTATGAGCACAGGTAAAGGCAGACTGGGACAGTACATGGTTCATGGCTGGGGACCATGAAGCAGCATAAGCACAGGTAAGGGCAGACTGGGACAGTCCACGGTTTACGGCTGGGGACCATGAAGCAGTATGAGCACGGTTGAGGCAGACTGGGACAGTACACAGCTGGGGACCATGAACTAGTATGAGCACAGGTAAAGGCAGACAGCAACAGTCCATCGTTCACGGCTGGGGACCATGAAACAGTATGAGAACAGGTAAGGGCAGACTGGGACAGTCCACAGTTCATGGCTGGGGACCATGAAGTAGTATGAGCACAGGGGAAGGCAGACTGAGTCAGTCCATGGTTCACAGCTGGGGACCATGAAGTAGTATGAGCACAGGGGAAGGCAGACTGAGTCAGTCCATGGTTCACAGCTGGGGACCATGAAGTAGTATGAGCACAGGGGAAGGCAGACTGGGACAGTCCATGGTTCACAATTTGGGACCATGAAGTAGTAGGAGCACAGGTAAAAGCAGACTGGGACAGTCCACGGTTCACGGCTGGGGACCATGAAGCAGTATAAGCACAGGTGAAGGCAGACTGGAACAGTCCATTGTTCATGGCTGGGGACCATGAAGCAGTTTGAGCACAGGTAAAGGGAAACTGGAACAGTCCACAGTTCACAACTGGGGACCCTGAAGTAGTTTTAGCATAGAAAAGAGGCTCTGCTCACAAGATCCTGGTAATCAGCCATTGGTGCAGCCTCTTGCAATGTAGTCCAGCATTCAATCCAAAGGGCTCCAGAGGTGAGTAGCCCCCCTCCTCCCAGCTCACAGATCCATCCCCACAGGGGAAAAATACAAACTCCTCAGGGCTCCAGGCTATTTAAAAGCAGCCCAGCCACCATCTGGACAAACCTCCTCAGGTATGGGCTAGGTTCTGATCAATATGCAGGCTGGACATTTCAATTCTCCCTCCCTAAGTTCCAGAAACCTCTTCTGGAGGCAGGGGGAAGCAAATAAATTTTCAGCCTCTGGATCTCTAAACAGACCAGACCAAACAATTGTTGCTCTTGTGATAATAGCAGAAGTAAAAAAAAAAAAAACTTTTTCTAGCAGCCCAACTAGGAGAGTGCTATATTAAAAAAAAAATACAATTATTAGCCCAGTAAGAGTAATACTTTGCTGTAACACCTTCCATTCAGGGCTGTCGCTCACAGTACTTCTTTTCTGCCACTAGAGGTTGCCAGTCTTCTAGGTTGAATGAGGTGAAGCTTCTCTTCGCAAAGTATACCAAATCATATGCAAGGAAAAAAAAAACAGCATTTTTGCTTGCACATGATTGGAGGATTGAAATCAACATACCTTCCACTCATTTACTAAGCTCTGGAACGACTGCACCTTTAAAGTGCTCGGTCTATTTGCCTTTAGTAAATCCACCACTAAGTGTCACAGTGGGGACCTCCCACCACCATCGCTAGAGAAGCAGTGGGATGTGCGTAGGGCCACTAGACATGTGCAATTCGCTTCGTTCCGAATTCGTTTTTTCCATAAATTTCGACAAATTTGGTAATTCGGAAATATCCGAATTAAGGAAAACCCATTTGGCAAAGTTTTCCAAATATTCGTAAATTTGAATATTCGAAAATTCATAAATTTGAAAATTTGGAAATTTGAAAATTCGAAGATTCGGACACCTAAAAATTCGAAAATCTGAAATAGTAACTAACTAATAATAACTATTACTAACTATTAAATTCTAGGTATTGGAACTTCCTTACAAATTTGGCTGTTAGTGAACGTAACGAATACGAATTTATCCAAAGCTACGAATTATCCGAAATAACGAATGCCGCATCTAAACTAATGGAATGTAACAAATTAATAATAATAAATAACAATAATATTAATAATACATTTTTTATTATTTTTATTTCCTGTTAATTCATTCCGTTCTATTTGTTTAGATGCAGCATTCGTTATTTTGGTTAAATTCGTATTTGTTACAGCCAAATTTGAAAGGAAATTCCAATACCTATAATTTAATAGTTATTCTTTTATTATTATTATTATTATTGTTATTTAATATTATTAATTTGTTACATTCCATTTGTTTAGATGCGGCATTCGTTAATTCGGATAATTCGTAGCTTCAGATAAATTCGTATTCGTTACATTCACTAACAGCCAAATTTGAAAGGAGATTCCAATACCTATAATTTAATAGTTAGTTATTCTTTTGAATTTTCGGATTTTCTTTCTTATTTTCGGATTTTTTAAATTTTCAAATTTACGAATTGCGATCATAATGAATGACCCAAAAAAAAGAGTGAAACGAAAACAAACACATTTTTTGGCAGTGCACGTGTTTAATTTGGCCCTAAGGTATATGCCTGCCTCCAGTCCTGAGGTGAAAGCTCACCACCCCTAAGGTATATGCTTCAACCCCTGAGGTATATGCCTGCCTCCACTCCTGAGGTGAAAGCCCATCACCCCTGAGGTATATGCCTCCACCCCTGCCTCCACTCCTGAGGTGAAAGCTTACCACCCCTGAAGTATATGCCTCCACCCCTGAGGTATATGCCTGCCTCCACTCCTGAGGTGAAAGCCCACCACCCCTGAGGTATATGTCTCTACCCCTGAGGTATATGCCTCCACCCCTGAGGTATATGCCTGCCTCCACTCCGGAGGTGAAAGCCCACCACCCCTAAGGTATATGCCTCCACCCCTGAGGTATATGCCTGCCTCCACTCCTGAGGTGAAAGCCCACCACCCCTGAGGTATATTCCTCCATCCCTGAGGTATATGCCTTCCACCACTCCTGAGGTAAAAGCCCACCACCCCTGAGGTATATGCCTCCACCATTGAGGTATATGCCTGCCTCCACTCCTAAAGTGAAAGCCCACCACCCCTGAGGTATATGCTTCTACCCCTGAGGTCTATGCCTCCACCCCTGAGGTATATGCCTGCCTCCACTCCTGAGGTGAAAGCCCACCACCCATAAGGTATATGCCTCTACCCCTGAGGTATTTGCCTGCCTCCACTCCTGAGGTGAAAGCCCACCACCCCTGAGGTATAAGCCTCCACCCCTGAGGTATATGCCTCCACCCCTGAGGTATTTTCCTGCCTCCACTCCTGAGGTGAAAGCCCAACACCCCTGAGGTATATGCCTCCACCCCTGAGGTATATGCCATCCTCCACTCCTGAGGTAAAAGCCCACTACCCCTGGGGTATATGCCCCCACCCCCGAGGTATATGCCTGCCTCCACTCCTGAGGTGAAAGCCCACCACCCCTAAGGTATATCCTTATACCCCTGAGGTATATGCCTGCCTCCACTCCTGATGTGATAGCCCACCACCCCTAAGGTATATGCATCCACCACTGAGGTATATGCCTGCCTCCACTCCTGAGTTGAAAGCCCATCACCTCTGAGGTATATGCCTCCAGCCCTGCCTCCAGTCCTGAGGTGAAAGCTTACCATCCCTGAGGTATATGCCTCCACTCCTGAGGTATATGCCTGCCTCCACTCCTGAGGTGAAAGCCCACCACCCCTGAGGTATATGCCTCTATCCCTGAGGTATATGCCTCTACCCCTGAGGTATATGCCTCCACCCCTGAGCTATATGCCTGCCTCCACTCCTGAAGTGAAAGCCCACCACCCCTGAGGTATATGCCTCCACCATTGAGGTATATGCCTGCATCCGCTCCTGAGATGAAAGCCCACCACCCCTGAGGTATATGCCTCTACCCCTGTGGTCTATGCCTCCACCCCTGAGGTATATGCCTGCCTCCACTCCTGAGGTGAAAGCCCACCACCGCTGAGGTATATGCCTCCACCCCTGGGTTATATGCCCCCACCCCTGAGGTATATGCCTGCCTCCACTTCTGAGGTGAAAGCCCACCACCCCTGAGGTATATGCCTCCACCACTGAGGTATATGCCTCCACCCCTGAGGTATATGCCTGCCTCCAATCCTGAGGTGAAAGCCCACCACCCCTGAGGTATATGCCTCCACCCCTGAGGTATATGCCTCCACCCCTGAGGTATTTGCCATCCTCCACTCTTGACATGAAAGCCCACCACCCCTGAGGTATTTGCCATCCTCCACTCTTGACATGAAAGCCCACCACCCCTGAGGTATATACCTCCACCCCTGAGGTATATGCCTCCACGCTGAGGTACAAGAACACTGCCCCTGTGGTACGTGCCGCCGTCCATGGAAGTACATGTCTACCTTCTGTACAGTAAAGGCTGTACCAAGGAGAATTTGTGGTCATGTGACTTCAAAAAGGAATATCAAGAGAAAAATGATTTGTTGTTTTTCGACAAATTTATTTTAGAAGCAGAAATATCACACCGCGGGCATGAGCGCACCAGACCAGGAAGTGTCAGATTACAAACTAGGTATGTGAGCGGCCACCCTGCCGCAGTAAATGTATGGTGGGTAGGTCCGCAAGTGGTTAATCATGGTGGTCCTTTACAACCACAAATTGTCACAGCAGAGTTTAATTTCTGAAAACTCTTTATGACTTCATACGGTGAGAGATCATTTGTAGGAGAGGATGGATAATGGATTCTCTGCCTACCGTCATTCATCAGCTGTGCCTGCTCCTCTGTGAGATTACCATCTGAGGAGGAAACAAACAACATGTCAGAGGATGTCCCCCAGTATATATTCCATAGTTTATGTATATAGAAAGCCTAAATATACAGAGCTGTACATGCTGTATCTGCAGTCTAGACTAGCCATAGATGTGTGATGGTACAGTTCCTTGAAAAAGTATTCATAACCCCTTGAAATTTTCCACATTTTGTCATGTCACAACCAAAAACGTAAATGTATTTTATTAGGCTTTTATGTGATAGACCAACACAAAGTGGCACATAATTGTGAAGTGGAAGGAAAATGATAAATGGTTTTTACATTTTTTTACAAATAAATATGTGAAAAGTGTGGGGGGCATTTGTACTCAGCCCCCTTTTTCCCTGAAACCCCTAACTAAAATCTAGTGGACCCAATTGCCTTCAGAAGTCACCTAATTAGTAAATAAGAGTCCACCTGTGTGTAATTTAATCTCAGTATAAATAGAGCTGTTCTGTGAAGCCCTCAGAGGTTTGTTAGAGAACCTTAGTGAACAAACAGCAGTATGAAGGCCAAGGAACACACCAGACAGATCAGGGATAAAGTTGTGGAGAAGTATAAAGCAGGGTTAAGTTAGAAAAAAAAAAATCTCCCAAGCTTTGAACATCTCATGGAGCTCTGTTCAATCCATCGTCTGAAAATGGAAAGAGTATGGCACAACTGCAAACCTACCGAGACATGGCCGTTCACCTAAACTGACCGGCCGGGCAAGGAGAGCATTCATCAGAGAAGAGCCAAGAGGTCCATGGTAACTCTGGAGGAGCTGCAGAGATCCACAGCTCAGGTGGGAGAATCTGTCCACAGGACAACTATTAGTCGTGTTCTCCACAAATCTGCCCTTTATGGAAGAGTGGCAAGAAGAAAGACATTGGTGAAAGAAAGTCATAAGAAGTCCCGGTTGCAGTTTGTGAGAAGCCATGTGGAGGACACAGCAAACATGTGGAAGAAGGTGATCTGGTCAGATGAGACCAAAATTGAACTTTGTGGCTTAAAAGCAAATCGCTATGTGTGGAGGAAAACTAACACCACACATCAACCTGAACACACCATCCCCACCGTGAAACATGGTGGTGGCAGCATCATGGTGCGGGAATGCTTTTCTTCAGCAGGGACAGGGAAACTGGTCAGAGTTGATGGGAAGATGGATGGAGACAAATACAGGACAATCTTAGAAGAAAACCTGTTAGAGTCTGCAAAAGACTTGAGACTGGGGTGGAGGTTCACCTTCCAGCAGGACAACGACCCTAAACATCCAGCCAGAGCTACAATGGAATGGTTTAGATCAAAGCATATTCATGTGTTAGAATGGCCCAGTCACAGTCCAGTCCTAAACCCATTTGAGAATCTGTGGCAAGACTTGGAAATTGCTGTTCACAGACGCTCTCCATCCAATCTGACAGAGCTTGAGATATTTAGCAAAGAAGAAGAATGGGCAAAAATGTCCCTCTCTGAATGTGCAAAGCTGGTAGAGACATCCCCAAAAAGACTTGCAGCTGTAATTGTAGAGAAAGGGGGTTCTACAAAGTATTGACTCAGGGGGGCGCCATACAAATAACCCCCCCACACTTTTCACAGATTTATTTGTATCATTTATCATTTTCCTTCCACTTCACAACTATGTGCCACTTTGTGTTGGTCTATCACATAAAATCCCAATAAAATACATTTACGTTTTTGGTTGTAACATGACAAAATGTGGAAAATTTCAAGGGGTATGAATACTTTTTGAAGGCACTGTAGGTACCTCCTGAGTCCAGTCTCTGCTAAATTGGGTGACAATTCGTGATCAGCCGAACAGCCCTGGATTTGGTTCAAGTACGGTTCAGTGAACTGCAAAAAGGTTTGGAGGATGAACCCAGTGGCGGCCCGTCCATAAGAAGGGGCGCAGGGGTGCCGCCTCCCTATTCATTAGATGTGCAATTAGCTTTGTTCCAAATTTGTTTTTTATCAAAATTCTGCAAATTCATTAATTCGGAGATATCTGAATTAACAAAAGATCAAATTTTTTCGAAAACAAAATGTTTTAAAGATCGAATATTCGAAAGAGCGAAAATCCGATATTCAAAAATCCGAAAATCCAATAGAACGAAAAATCTGAAATTCGAAAATTCAAAAATTCGAAAGAACGAAAATCCGAAATAATAACTAACTAATAATAACTAACTATTAAATTATAAGGTATTGGAATTTCCTTTCAAATTTGGCTGTTGGTGAACATAACGAATACGAATTCATCAAGTTATGAATTATCCGAAATAACAAATGCCGCATCTAAACGAATGGAACTTAACTAATTGATATTAATAAATACTAATAGCATTACTATTATTTTGTTATTAATAATAATATTATTTATTATTATTTATTTTTTCCGTTCCATTTGTTTAGCATTTGTTATTTTGGATAATTCGTAACTTCGGATAAATTCGTATTCGTTACGTTCACTAACAGCCAAATTTGAAAGAAAATTCCAATACCTATAATTTAATACCTAGTTATTATTAGTTAGTTAGCTATTATTTCTGATTTTAGAATTTTCTGATTTTCGTTCTTATTTTTGGATTGTCGTTCTCTCAAAATTTTTCAGATTTTTGTTCTTATTTTCGGATGTTCGAATTTCAGATTACTACAAATTATCGAAATAATGAATACCGCATCTAAACGAATGGAACTTAACGAAATAATATTAATAAATAATAATGAAATTATTATTATTAATATTCATAAATATTAATAACATTATTATTATTTATTATTATTAATAATAATATTATTATTTATTATGATTAATTCATTACGCTCCATTTGTTTAGATGCGGCATTCGTTATTTTGGATAATTCGTAGCTTTGGATAAATTCGTATTTGTTACGTTCACTAACAGCCAAATTTGAAAGGAAATTCCATCTCATTTTCGGATGTGCGAATTTCCAATTATTATAAATTATCGAAATAACGAATACGGCATCTAAATGAATGGAATGTAACAAATTGAAATTTATCCGCAGTTATGAATTTATTCGCAATAACGTATGATACGAAAAATGGAAAAAAAACAAAAAACGAATAAAACAAAACAGAATTTTTGTTTTATTTCGGCAGTGCACGTGCATGTCTACTATCCATGCGTCCGGACCCCTAATTTACATGCGGGTCGCCGAACGTATGGATTTTTTTTTTTAAGCACGTGATTAGAGACTGAGGCTCTAATTGGCTTAAAAAAAGGGTGGGCTGGGGGTGCAGAGCACTGTGCCCTGAGCCCACCCAAGTTGTGTGACAATAACGAATGAATATTCGCTATTGTCACACTGATCCTCCTCCCAGGCCAATCAGGAAGCAGGTCCCGAGACCCGTTTCTTGATTGGCCGAAAGGAGAAGCGATCCTATTGGCCTAGGAGGAGGAGGGAGCAGAAGGAGACGCACGGCCGCTGTGATGCCGAAGGAGACGTAGGGAAAGCCCCGACCGATGGAGGGGGAACGCGGAGATGACCGAGGGGAGAAGCCGCCGCCTCCACATGTCAGTCCGGAGGCAGCACAGGGCAAGTGAGCCGGCGACCGGGGGGGGGGAGGTGTGGGTATGGTGCGTGGTGCGGGCTGGAGTGACGGGGGGAGATATCCGTGGTCAGGTCCGTCTGCTGCCCCCCACCGCCCGATGGAGCACCAGCCACCACTAGATGAACCCATGAAAAGTACCAATTTTCTCAAAATTGGAATGCACACAAAAAAAGAGTTTAAAAAATTCAGTACCGGGCACTTTCACGCCCCTCCTGCCCAGACCAATTTTCAGCTTTCACACTTTTGCCGCGTACACACGCTCGGAATTTCCAACAAGTGCTCGATGGGAGCTTGTTGTTGGAAATTCTGACCGTGTGTGGGCTCCATCGGACATTTTCTGTCGGAATTTCCGACAAAAAAAATTTGCGAGCTGGATCTCAAATTTTCCGACAACAAAATCCGTTGTCGTAAATTCCGATCGTGTGTGTACACAATTCCAACGCACAAAGTTCCACACATGCTCGGAATCAAGCAGAAGAGCCGCACTGGCTATTGAACTTCATTGTTCTAGGCTCGTCATACGCGTTGTACGTCACCGCGTTCTTGACACTCGGAATTTCCGACAACATTTGTGCGACCGTGTGTATGCAAGACAAGTTTGAGTCAACATCTGAAGGAAAAAATCCAAGGATTTTGTTGTTGTAATGTCCGGTTGTTTGTACAGGGCATAAGAATGACAATTGCGCGGTCATGCTACACTGTAACCATGTGACATTTCTATCATTTTTTTTCACACAAATAGAGATTCCTTTTGGTGGTATTTAATCATTACTGTTTTTTTTTTTTTTTTTTTGCTCTACAAATGAAAAAAGGCCAAAAAAATTCTAAAGAAAATTTATTTTTCTTAGTTTAAAAAAATTGCAAATAAGTAATTTTTCTTCATAAATTTTGACCAACATTTATACAATGAAACCTTGAATTACGAGCATAATCTGTTCCAGGAGAATACCTGTAATCCAAAGCACTCACATATCAAAGCGAGTTTCCCCATAGAAGTCAATGGAAGCGAAGATAATTCGTTCCGCATTGACTTCTATTGCAATGCAATACCACATGTGGCCAGAGGTTGGGGGGGGGGCGCCGGAGAGCCTCGGAAAAACCCAGGGACAGCTCCGGCTGAACTCGGAAACCTTCGGAAAGGCTCGGAAACACTCGGGAACAGAGTATTTCTGAGTGATTCAGAGTATTTCCCAACGGCTGTGAACTGTTCCGAGTGTCACCGGCGCCCCTACGCCTCTAGCCAAATGCGGTACTGCACACCCCATTAGCTTGAATTCTGCTCATTTTGCGAGACAAAACCGAGTCAGAATTAAAAAAAAAAAGTTGCACATCTCTCAAAACGCTTGTTAACCACGTTGCTCGTTAACCAAGGTTCCACTGTACTGCTTCATTTCTTTGGTAAAAATAACCCTAATCGTTGTGTATATTATTTGGTCTGTGTTAGCCTAGGTTCACATTGATGCGATTTGGCA
Organism: Lithobates clamitans; assembly: GCA_037952925.1. Lineage (NCBI taxonomy): Eukaryota > Metazoa > Chordata > Amphibia > Anura > Ranidae > Lithobates > Lithobates clamitans. Next base: position 294,985 of record JBBGZY010000764.1, read on the forward strand.
TGCGACTGCCAGCAATGGCACCGTCCGAACCGGTGCAACGCCGCATTTGCACCGCCACACCGATTCCCAAAAGTAGCTTCTGCACTACTTTTGCCGACTTCTGACATGTCACATCGCATGCCAAATCGAACCTGATTGCCGGAAACAGCACCGTCCGAATCGGTGCAATGCCGACTTAGCGGCGCCTCACCGATTCCCAAGATTAGTTACCACACTGCTTTTGGCGATTTCAATAGACATCTGTGTATGAACCCGCACGGATGTCTTTCAAATCGCCTGCCACCAGATGAGGCTTCTCACTCTTGCCTGCCACCAAGAAATACCAAATGCAGCTTCTGTACTACTTTTGCCGACTTCTGACATGTCACATCGCATGCCAAATCGAAGCCTATTGCTGGCAACAGCACCGTCCTAAACGGTGCAATGCCGACTTAGCGGCGCCTCACCGATTCCCAAGATTAGTTACCGCACTACTTTTGGTGATTTCAATAGACATCTGTGTTTGAACCCGCACAGATTTCTTTCAAATCGCCTGCCACCAGATGAGGCTTCCCACTGTTGCCCGCCACCAGATGAGGCTTCCCACTGTTGCCCGCCACCAGATGAGGCTTCCCACTGTTGCCTGCCACCAGATGAGGCTTCCCACTGTTGCCTGCCACCAGATGAGGCTTCCCACTGTTGCCTGCCACCAGATGAGGCTTCCCACTGTTGCTTGCCATCACATGAGGCTTCCCACTGTTGCTTTCCATCAGATGAGGCTTCCCACTGTTGCCTGCCACCAGATGAGGCTTCCCACTGTTGCCTGCCACCAGATGAGGCTTCCCACTGCTGCCTGCCATCACATGAGGCTTCCCACTGTTGCCTGCCATCACATGAGGCTTCCCACTGTTGCCTGCCACCAGATGAGGCTTCCCACTGTTGCCTGCCACCAGATGGGGCTTCCCACTGTTGTCTGCCACCAGATGAGGCTTCCCACTGTTGCCTGCCACCAAGCAATACCAAATGCAGCTTGTTACTTTTGTAAATTCAAGGGGAATTTGGTGGCAGGCAACAGTGACAGCAGATCTGGCAGTCTCTCCCCAGCTTTTCAGCACAGGGCTCCCAGAGTGAGGGAGGGCAGTGAGAGATGATGTTATCTCTCTGCTCGCTCGCTCGATCGCCTGCCGGCCAGCCCACCCACCCCTCGGCGCGCTCGCCTCGTGACCACCTGCTGGCCTCGTGGCCCAGCTGCAGAGAGGCCACAACCCAGTGATGGGCTGTGGCCTGGTGATTGTGGACCCCCAGTATACATCATACAGATTTGCCACTTCACAGGCAGGGGCAGGGCATCCCCCACACATGTTATTTAACAGAATTTTGCAATTTTAATGATTTATGGATTCAAAAAATAGCATTTTAATGGGAGGCAGAATAATCACCCAAATTTCAGTTCTCTGAACCCATTTGGCTCCCAACCCAGGTACGTTCGGCTCATCCTTACTGAAAGTTACATGTGGGCCTAGGGCTGTGTGCATGCAAATACAATCTGCTTGGGAACACCCACTTCTCCAGACTGACATTCACCCATCCGGGCATTTTGATATTTGCATAACTCCTCTCAAATGCCAGCCCACTTCTTGCATGAGGACTGAGGGCCCTTGAGAGGAGTACTGAGGCCGGGTGCTGGGATGGGTTCAGGAAGGTATGTACAGCACTCTGCCGGTCCCTCCCACCAGCCGGCAAAGAAAACCAAGATGGTAGATGTAATTGCGATACTCACATTGAATAAACTGGAGAATTGTGAAGAAGACCAAAATAAGGAACATGAACATTATAATAATCACAAGGATGAGGACGACCCAATAATGTGTGTTCTTCGGGGCCGGAGTCCCTGGAATAATAATAGACAGAGGGAGGTATGGATAAGCCAGAATATTTCAGCAGATGTGATAATCCAACATGGTAATGAGATACATACATGAAGACGTTGGAGTACATCTTGGATGATCTATGAAGCAAATCCCAGCATGCATAGCTCCACTACCACTACTGAATGACTGACATGTACAGTGCCTTGAAAAAGTATTCATACACCTTGAAATGTTCCACATTTTGTCATGTTACAACCAAAAACATTGGGTATTTTATTGGGATTTTATGTGATAGACCAACACAAAGTGGCACATAATTGTGAAGTGGAAGGAAAATGATAAATGGTTTTCAACATTTTTTACAAATAAATCTGTGAAAAGTGTGGGGTACATTTGTATGGTGCCCCCCTGAGTCAATACTTTGTAGAACCCCCTTTATCTGCAATTACAGCTACAAGTCTTTTTGGGGATGTCTCTACCAGCTTTGCACATCTAGAGAGGGACATTTTTGCCCATTCTTCTTTACAAAATATCTCAAGCTTTGTCAGATTGGATGGAGAGCGTCTGTGAACAGCAATTTTCAAGTCTTGCCACAGATTCTCAATGTGATTTAGGTCTGGACTGTGACTGGGCCATTCTAACACATGAATATGCATTGATCTAAACCATTCCATTGCAGCTCTGGCTGTATGTTTCGGGTAGTTGTCCTGATGGGAGGTGAACCTCAGCCCCAGTCTCAAGTCTTTTGCAGACTCTAACAGGTTTTCTTCTAAGATTGTCCTGTATTTGTCTCCATCCATCTTCCCATCAACTCTGACCAGCTTCCCTGTCCCTGCTGAAGAAAAGCATCCCCACCAAATGATGCTGCCACCACCATGTTTCATGGTGGGGATGGTGTGTTCAGGGTGATGGGCAGTGTTAGTTTTCCGCCACACATAGAGCTTTGCTTTTAGGCCAAAAAGGTTCAGTTTTGGTCTCATCTGACCAGAGCACCTTCTTCTACATGTTTGCTGTGTCCCCCACATGGCTTCTCACAAACTGCAAACGGGACTTCTTATGGCTTTCTTTCAATGATGGCTTTCTTCTTGCCACTCTTCCATAAAGGTCAGATTTGTGGAGAACACGACTAATAGTTGTCCTGTGGACAGATTCTCCCACCTGAGCTGTGGATCTCTGCAGCTCCTCCAGAGTTACCATGGACCTCTTGGCTCTTCTCTGATGAATGTTCTCCTTGCCCGGCCGGTCAGTTTAGGTGGACGGCCATGTCTTGGCAGGTTTGCAGCTGTGCCATACTCTTTCCATTTTCGGATGATGGATTGAGCAGAGCTCCATGAGATGTTCAAAGCTTGGGATATTTTTTTATAACCTAACCCTGCTTTATACTTCTCCACCACTTTATCCCTGACCTGTCTGGTGTGTTCCTTGGCCTTCATGATGCTGTTTGTTCACCAAGGTTCTCTAACAAACCTCTTAGGGCTTCACAGAACAGCTCTATTTATATTGAGATTAAATGACACACAGGTGGACTCTATTTACTAATTAGGTGACTTCTGAAGGCAATTGGTTCCACTAGATTTTAGTTAGGGGTATCAGAGTAAAGAGGGCTGAATACAAATGCCCCCCACAATTTTTTACATATTTATTTGTAAAAAAAAATGAAAACCTTTGATCATTTTCCTTCCACTTCACAATTATGTCCACTTTGTGTTGGTCCATCACATAAAATCCCAATAAAATACATTTATGTTTTTGGTTGTAACATGACAAAATGTGGAAGATTTCAAGATGTATGAATACTTTTTCAAGGCACTGTATCAGAATAATACTAAACTTAGAGCTGAGATTGGCAAAGCAATAGACAGGAACATCACAAGGGTCAATTCTCATTGGTTGCTATATCCTATACAGCCAATATATTAGGGTTGCACCGATACCGAGCATTTGCACGAGTACTTTTACTCGTGCAAATGCTCCGATGCTTGACCCAATACCTGGGCAGTCAAGGGTGTCCATCATTTTTTTCTAGTAGTGGCTGCTGATCTGCTGGATGGCCAAATGTTACATAACCTGTCATGCTCAAAAATCACTATACAGCCCTAGCTTGCCATTATACTACCCTAACCTACCCCTATTATACCCTAGCCCACCCCTATACTATCCTAGTTTATCTATATACTACCCTAGCCTGTCTATATACTCCCCTCGCCTGTCCATATATTACCTTTACCCTGTCTATATATTAACATAGCCTGTCTATATACTATCTTAGCCTGTCCATATACTACCTTAGCCTGTCTATATACTACCCTAGCCTTCCCCTATACTACCCTAGTCTGTCTTTATACTACCCTAGCCTGTCTATATACTACCTAGCCTGTCTATATACTACCTAGAATGTCTATATACTACCCTAGCCTGTCTATATACTACCCTAGCCTGTCTTTATACTACCCTAGCCTGTCTATATACTACCCTAGCCTGTCTATATACTACCCTAGCCTGTCTTTATACTACCCTAGCCTGTCTATATACTACCCTAGCCTGTCTATATACTACCCTAGCCTGTCTATATACTACCCTAGCCTGTCTTTATACTACCCTAGCCTGTCTATATACTACCCTAGCCTGTCTATATACTACCTAGCCTGTCTATATACTACCCTATCCTGTCTTTATACTACCCTACCTGTCCATATACTACCCTAGCCTGTCTATATGCTAATCTAGCCTGTCCCTATACTACCCTAGCCTGTCCATATACTACCCTAGCCTGTCCATATACTACCCTAGCCTGTCTATATACTACCCTAGCCTGTCTATATACTATCCTAGCCTGTCCATATACTACTCTCTACTCAAGCCTTCCCCTATACTACCCTAGCCTGTCTTTATACTACCCTAGCCTGTCTATATACTACCCTAGCCTGTCTATATACTACCCTAGCCTGTCTATATACTACCCTAGCCTGCCCCTATACTACCCTAGCCTGTCCATATACTACCCTAGCCTGTCCATATACTACCCTAGCCTGTCTATATACTACCCTAGCCTTCCCCTACACTACCCTAGCCTGTCCATATACTACCCTAGCCTGTCCATATACTGTGCTGGCCTGTCTATATACTATCCTATGCTGCTGGCCATACCCTCCGCACAATATTTAAAGTAGCATCATTGCCTACTTGGGACACCATTTAGGCACTTACACCCAGGTTTGTGGGACTCTCAAGGTCGGAATTCAGTCCCAAAGCACTGGCCAGTGTGAGAGGTATTGTCAGAGACTATCAGACTCCTATCTTTGTATCACTCCTTAGTCAGGACCACTCCCCCCCCCCCCCTTAGTATAGGGATTAGGGGTAAAGTCATTGGCCTCCCTTGTTCTTTTCACACAGTATTTTTGTAACTGTTTTTGTTTTCTGATTAAAGTGTTATTTCGCTGCTTTCCAATCTTTTGGATGTTGGGTTATTGTGTGATGTTACAATAAATGTTCACCCTTCTGTCCTGGTGTGTCGGAGAATGTGGTGCTACCCAGAGAGTCATTAGGTCTTGGAAAAGGGGACCGGAGAAACAGCGGCTCCTTCGGGGGTAGAGATGACAGAGGAAGGTGCTTATCATATGAAAACTCACCTTTGTCATTTGTTTCTTTCTTCATCATTGCATCTGAGGATAAAAAGAGACCTTAATATAGATTTCCAAACATTTCAGTTTCCAGAAAGGGTTTTCAAGCAATGCATTGCAGATATAATGGTTCTCTCTGAGTGCCAGTCTGAACCCTCCACTCAATATCTCTCGGCATCATAGATCCCGCCTTGATAGTTTGAAGGAACGGCCTTTAAATTTGATTCTGGTTTATTAAAGTCGGATTTGTTACCATCTACATTGTCCCATCTTAATGTGGTGTCATCTATAAAATATTTGGGTATAACTATATCCAGGGGCGGACTGACAACTCATGGGGCCCCCGGGCAATAGGAGATCATGGGGCCCCCGGCAATAGGAGATTATGGGGCCCCCAGACAATAGGAGACTATGGGGCCCCCAGGCAATAGGAGATTATGGGGCCCCCAGGCAATAGATTATGGGGGCCACACAGTATACACACATAGACACACAATATACACACACAGTATACACACACACACACACAGAATACACATACACACACTGAAAAGGTATTGGAGAGGCGGGGCAGCTATAATCTTGGGATTTTTTTTAAAAAACACAGATTTTTACATACTGTTCCTGGTTTTATTGAGGCTGGCAACCCTGATGGGGCCCCTTAGTGGCATGGGGCCCTCGGGCAGTGCCCGAGTGCCCGAATGGTCAGTCCGCCCCTGACTATATCTGATCTCCCTCAGGCGTATATTTCAGATAATATAGCTCCACTACTTTCTAGATTCCAAAGTCAAAGCAAAATCTGGTGTGAGCTACCCCTCTCTATAGTAGGTCGTATAAACTTATTAAAGATGATTTGGATGCCTCAGTTACTGTACTTTTTTGCAGAACTCTCCGGGGTTTCGATACCCCTCCAGATTTTTGCAAAGATTAATATTATATTTAGATATCTAATTTGGCGAAAGAAAGCCCCTCGTATAAAATTGGAAGCACTGCAGTACCCCAAGATTGCTGGGGACTAGCGGCACCCAACCCAAGGATATACTTTTTTGCGGCCCAACTACAGCATCTTGCAGGATGGGACTCTGTAAAATCATCCCGTGCTGCCTTTTGCTTATATTCCCAGGCGTTTGGGGGTCGGTTACCACTGTACGTATTGGAGGGGACAATAGGGGGGGGGGGGGGCGGTGGACCTTATTTGCCACTATGCCTACCTTGTTGTTAATGTACAAAATACCAAGTGCAGCTAAACAAATTGTTGGAAATCTCATATCCTATCTATACCTCTATCTGGGGTAATGACTGGCTGCGGGAGCTATTTAACCACCCTAGTTCAACTTCAGTATCTCACAAAAGTGAGTACACCCCTCACATTTTTGTACATATTTTCTTCTATCTTTTCATGAAACAACACTGAAGAAATTACACTTTGCTACAATGTAAAGTAGTAAGTGTATAGCTTGTATAACAGTGTAAATTTGCTGTCCCCTCAAAATGACTCAACACACAGCCATTAATGTCTAAACCGCTGGCAACAAAAGTGAGTACACCCCTAAGTGAAAATGTCCAAATTGGGACCAATTAGCAATTTTCCCTCCCCAGTGTCATGTGACTCATTGGTGTTACAAGGTCTCAGTTGTGAATGGGGAGCAGGTGTGTTAAATTTGGTGTTATCGCTTTCACTCTCTCATACTGGTCCCTGGAAGTACAACATGGCACCTCAAGGCAAAGAACTCTCTGAGAACTCTCTAGGCTATAAGAAGATTGCCAAGACCCTGAAACTTAGCTGCAGCACGGTGGCCAAGATCATACAGCGATTTAACAGGACAGGTTCCACTCAGAACAGGACTCGCCATGGTCCACCAAAGAAGTTGAGGTCACGTGCTCAGCATCATATCCAGAGGTTGTCTTTGGGAAATAGACATATGAGTGCTGCCAGCATTCCTGCAGAGGTTAAAGGGGTGGGGGGTCAGCCTGTCAGTGCTCAGACCATACGCCGCACACTGCATCAAATTAGTCTGCATGGCTGTCGTCCCAGAAGGAAGACTCTTCTAAAGATGATGCACAAGAAGCCTACAAACAGTTTGCTGAAGACAAGCAGACTAAGGACATGGATTACTGGAACCATGTCCTGTGGTGATGAGACCAAGATAAACTTATTTGGTTCAGATGGTGTCAAGCGTGTGGTGGCAACCAGGTGAGGAGTACAAAGACAAGTGTGTCTTGTCTACAGTCAAGCATGGTTGGTGGGAGTGTCATGGTCTGGGGCTGCATGAGTGCTGCCGGCACTGGGGAGCTACAGCTCATTGAGGGGACCATGAATGCCAACATGTACTGTGACATACTGAAGCAGAGCATGATCCCCTCCCTTCAGAGACTGGGCTGCAGTATAGTATTCCAACATAATGACCCCAAACACGCCTCCAAGACGACCACTGCCTTGCTAAAGAAGCTGAGGGTAAAGGTGATGGACTGGCCAAGCATGTCTCCAGACCTAAACCCTATTGAGCATCTGTGGGGCATCCTCAAATGGAAGGTGGAGGAGCGCAAGGTCTCTAACATCCACCAGCTCCCTTGATGTCGTCATGGAGGAGGGGAAGAGGACTCCAGTGGCGACCTGTAAAGCTCTGGTGACCTCCATGCCCAAGAGGGTTAAGGCAGTGCTGGAAAATAATTATGGCGACACAAAATATTGACACTTTGGGCCTAATTTGGACATTTTCATTTAGTGATGTACTCACTTTTGTTGCCAGCAGTTTAGACATTAATGGCTGTGTGTTGAATTATTTTGAGGGGACAGCAAATTTACACTGTTATACAAGCTGTACACTCACTACTTTACATTGTAGCAAAGTGTCATCTCTTCAGTGTTGTCGCATGAAAAGATAGAATAAAATGTTTACAAAAATGTGAGGGGTGTACTCACTTTTGTCAGATACTGTATATGAAAATGGCCATCTTAAAAATGATGAGCAATTGAGGTCAGAGTACTTCCTACAGCCATGAGTCATTAATACATTCTTAATGGTTACAAATAGAATATGTGTGTCTTGTTGCTTGGTTGTGTTTTATCTACTAAAACTAGAAATAAAGGGAAATCCTTTTTTGTATATTTTAGATAGGTATACCCCTGCCAGTTTGCAGGCAGGTGCAGTCTGTTTCCTCCACAGCACGTGACGCTCGGCCATAGTGGCACTGTTGCTGGAGAGGAAATCAGGAGGAACAAGGTTCCTATATGGTTCCCTGGGTCACTGGAGCAGCTATCCTATTGGATGCTGCTGCCACATGCAACTTAAGCAGGGACAGGCAGAGCCTACTTAAGGCCCTGGTTCCCGGGTTTTGGCGCCCTTTGGCAGGAGGACAGAGTAGAGATAGTTACCCCTTCTGTGAGTAACAGTAACTGGGACAGTAACAACGCTAGGGAAAGGTTCCAGACTAGGAGGGTAAGCGTAGGGTCTCATATCTTTTGACCAACTACCAATCGGGACCAGATGGCCAGGCTGCATTTGCCCCTCTCTCAACAGATGCTGTCATTCCAGCTGGAGTCTACCCTGTCACACTAATGAACTATGAGTGGACCTGGCTGGGTGAACTGTTCCGCCTATCGCTGTGGTCTATGAAGTGGGACCAATATAGTGTTACAGTGGCCTCTGGAGGAGGAGGAGGACCGAGGGAGGGGAGGATGGGTGTGTCGGGATGACATCCCCCCCAATGTGTGGCGCCGTGGCAGACTGCCCCCTCCCCCCGCTTGGCATGGACACCCACTCCTTCCCACATACCCACACTGCCTGTCACAGTTTGCAGTTCTGCAAGATGCGGCTGCTAACGGGAACGGTGCTCCTGCTGTGGGAAAAGTACATGAATTCCCATGCGTTTCCCATTCCCATGAATTCACCATTCCCATGCGTTCCCACAGGACTCGAGCCCTGCGCTGCACCCGGTAAAAGACACTGGGCTATGGGCCCCAGATTCGGGGCTATAGCCCCAGAAGCCACACCACTGTAGCCAGGTATAACACACAGCACGATGCTTAAACCAGGAACTATAGCTGGCTGGTGTTTCTTCTACCTATAGCAGCCTCCATTCCTTTAAGGAAAGCAGGTCTACCAGTACTTAGTTCCCCTTGGGTCTTAGAACATGATGTTATATTTCCTGGCTATATGGCACAAGGGCTGAGCTACTGAAACAAGAATGGGTACCTGTAGTCCTAAGGCTGGTCAGTCAGTAGACAGCAGCTGGTAGTGGAATCCTGGGACAATCCAAGGTCAGAGAAGGTAGAGAGCAAGTATAAGACAAATAACAGTTCTGAGGTCAGGGTTGGTAGCAAGAGAGCATAGCCTAGTTAACAATCCAGGGTCAAGTTCAGACATCAATCCAAAGAGTAATCAAGTTACAAGGCAAAGGTCAGCAACAAGGGAATCCAAGATAATAGCAGAGCTGTGTCAGACAAGGAAACCTACAGTGAGCCAGGAACCTAACGCAATCACCAACACAGAGGCACAGGCAGATGCCTCCTGCCCTGTAGTCCATCTAGGTGGTATGTGAGTAGACTCATTACCCAGAAGCCGATGAGAACATCTGGCAGTCTGAGATTTGTCACCTTACAGCAGATGGGAGCAACTATGAGTCTGAGAAGTCTCTTTAACTCTTAGCTGACAGGAGAAGCTGGAAGGCTGCCTAACACCAGGTTCAAAAACCGCATGTACCTTACTCAGTCCAATATACACCCATCTTTTTTTCAAGCCCCAATGAAGGGGGCATGTTCTGGTCCTTGAAATGCATTGGCTTTTGTAAAATAAAAATGAAAAAAACCCTACTTTACAATACATTTGTGGCTGGACAGCCAACTTCCAGTGTGACACTTCAATCCTAGACTTTGTTCGGTAATGAGCGATGGGTATCCTTTAAAGCGTTTGTTACCCCAATGCTTCATATTCCTGATATGTGCCTGCTGTACCATGAACGTGTATGAAGAAGTCTCCTGTTCTCTTTGTGTTGCTTCCTTTGTGAGAAATTCCTGCTGTTTCTGCCATTTCCTCAGCCTCTCTACTGACCAAGGGCGGACTGATAACTCATGGGGCCCCCGGGCAATAGGAGATTATGGGGCCCCCAGGCAATCAGAGATTATGGGGCCACACAGTATACACACACACAGTATAAATCACACAGTATACACATACATGTACACACAGTATACACAGACAGATGTAAAAAAAACACAGATTTATACATACTGTCCCTGGTTTTACTGAGGCTGGCAACCCTGATGGGGCACCCTAGTGGCCCAGGGCCCTTGGGCAGTGCCCGAGTGGCTCAATGGTCAGTCCGCCCCTGCTACTGACCACACTAAGCAGGAGAGCACACCGTGATCAGTTCTCTAGCAATGCTGGGAACTCAGATTGCTCTCCTCCAATGATCAGACTTGTCCTGATATGCCTCCCTTGCTCAGCCATTCATTGGGAAGCTCAGTGTGCTGCTGCTTCCCCCCCCCCCCTCCAGCTCGTGTGCGGCTGAGAACAGAGGGAATGTGATTTCCTTTAAAAAACAGGGGGGAAAAAAGGTATTTATAATGTTTTTTTTTTTATATAAATGCAAAAATGTGTTGACTTTAAATTTTAAACCGAATGGGTTGTTTTACAAAGTGATCATTTACAGTCACTTTAAGCATGGCAAAAGCTGCCAGCCCAGGATCCAGATACCTGGACCTTACAACTTCAGAGGCAACTGGATAATCCTAAACCCCCAGAACTATTCTTCTATTTGTCCTCGTGGTTCTATGGTCTCTTCACTCCATCCAAAACCAGCATTCTACAGGATCCGATCCAAGCTCTGATTTACCTGACTCCATCTCCAGATCTTCTATTTTGCTCATTGTGCACCGAGTACAAAAGGAATTCCGAATGCCGTGTGATCCGCGTCTTCTAATACTGGGAACATACAAAGATGAGTTTACCCGAGACTACGTTACATTTTCTAGGTGCATAAAAATACAAAGATAGAAACTTTTTATCATTATTATTAACCACTTGCCTACCGGGCACTTAAGCCCCCTTCCTGCCCAGACCAATTTTCAGCTTTCAGCACTGTCGGGCTTTAAATGACAATTGCGCGGTCATGTAACACTGTACCCATTTGACATTTTTATAATTTTTAACACACAAATAGAACTTTCTTTTAGTGGTATTTGATCACCGCTGGGGTTTTTATTTTTTGTAAAAAAAAAATGAAAAAAGACCGAAAATTGTGAAAAAAAAAACTGTTTTATATTTTGTTATAAAATTTTGCAGACAGGTAATTTTTCTCCTTCATTGATGTACGTTGATGAGGCTGCACTGATGGGCACTGATGGGCTGCACTGATAAGACGACACTGATGGGCACTGATAGGTGGCACTAATGAGGCGACACTGGTGGGCACTGATGGATGGCACTGATGGGCATTGATAGGTGGCACTGAAGGGCACTAATAGGCGGCACTGATAGCTGGCACTGATGGGTGGCAGCGATGGGCACTGATGTGCAGGGGTCCAGAGCTAGGGGTGGGGGGCAATGTGTAATGGGCAGAGGTCCCGAGCTGGAGGGGGGAGCAATGTGAAATGTGCAGGGGTCCAAAGCTGTGGGGGGCTGTGTAATGTGCAGAGGTCCAAAGCTGGGGTGGGGGGGCTGTGTAATGTGCAGGGGTTCAGAGCTGGGGAGGTAATGTGTAATATGCAGGGGTCCAGAGCTGGGGTGGGGGGGGGCTGTTTAATGTGCAGGGGTCCAGAGATGGGGTGGGTGGGGCTGTGTAATGTGCTGGGGTCCAGAGCTGTGGGGGGCTGTGTAATGTGCAGGGGTCCAAAGCTGGGGTGGGGGGCTGTGTAATGTGCAGGGGTTCTGAGCTGGGGAGGGGGGCTGTGTAATGTGCAGGGGTTCAGAGCTAGGGAGGGGGGCTGTGTAATGTGCAGGGGTTCAGAGCTGGGGAGGGGGGCTGTGTAATGTGCAGGGGTTCAGAGCTGGGGAGGGGGGCTGTGTAATGTGCAGGGGTTCAGAGCTAGGGAGGGGGGCTGTGTAATGTGCAGGGGTTCAGAGCTGGGGAGGGGGGCTGTGTAATGTGCAGGGGTCCAAAGCTGGGGTGGGGGGGCTGTGTAATGTGCAGGGGTCCAAAGCTGGGGTGGGGGGGCTGTGTAATGTGCAGGGGTTCAGAGCTGGGGAGGTAATGTGTAATATGCAGGGGTCCAGAGCTGGGGTGGGGGGGGGCTGTTTAATGTGCAGGGGTCCAGAGATGGGGTGGGTGGGGCTGTGTAATGTGCTGGGGTCCAGAGCTGTGGGGGGCTGTGTAATGTGCAGGGGTCCAAAGCTGGGGTGGGGGGCTGTGTAATGTGCAGGGGTTCTGAGCTGGGGAGGGGGGCTGTGTAATGTGCAGGGGTTCAGAGCTAGGGAGGGGGGCTGTGTAATGTGCAGGGGTTCAGAGCTGGGGAGGGGGGCTGTGTAATGTGCAGGGGTTCAGAGCTGGGGAGGGGGGCTGTGTAATGTGCAGGGGTTCAGAGCTAGGGAGGGGGGCTGTGTAATGTGCAGGGGTTCAGAGCTGGGGAGGGGGGCTGTGTAATGTGCAGGGGTCCAAAGCTGGGGTGGGGGGGCTGTGTAATGTGCAGGGGTTCAGAGCTAGGGAGGGGGGCTGTGTAATGTGCAGGGGTTCAGAGCTGGGGAGGGGGGCTGTGCAATGTGCAGGGGTTCAGAGCTAGGGAGGGGGGCTGTGTAATGTGCAGGGGTTCAGAGCTAGGGAGGGGGGCTGTGTAATGTGCAGGGGTCCAGAGATGGGGTGGGGTGGCTGTGTAATGTGCAGGGGTCCAGAGCTGGGGTGGGGTGGCTGTGTAATGTGCAGGGGTCCAGAGCTGGGGTGGGGTGGCTGTGTAATGTGCAGGGGTCCAGAGCTGTGGGGGGCTGTGTAATGTGCAGGGGTCCAGAGCTGGGGTGGGGTGGCTGTGTAATGTGCAGGGGTCCAGAGCTGGGGTGGGGTGGCTGTGTAATGTGCAGGGGTTCAGAGCTGGGGAGGGGGGCTGTGTAATGTGCAGGGGTTCAGAGCTAGGGAGGGGGGCTGTGTAATGTGCAGGGGTCCAGACCTGTGGGGGTCTGTGTAGTGTAAAAGGGTCCAGAGCTGCGGGGGACTGTGTAGTGTAAAAGGGTCAAGAGCTGCGGGGGGCTGTGTAACGTAAAGGGGTCCAGAGGTGCAGTTGTGGAGAGGGGCTACACAGTAGTGACAAAGAGATATTGGGGGGTGCAGAGATATGCAGGGAGCACAGTGGGGCGTTTTTACATTTTAAAGTGGGGGGGTGCCAGATATAGGTTCCGCCCCGGGTGCCCAATGCTCTAGGTACACCCCTGCCTACAACAAGTCATTCCTATTTCCCTTCATGCTTGAGCACCTAGGTCACATTAGAGCCATTGAGGTTGGTTGAATTGTGCTATTTGAATTTTGCATGTGACTTTGTGTTATATTGTTATGTGTGGGCGGCCCGTGCATTATGGGCTCTAATAGGCTTCAAAACAGGGTGGGCTGGGGACGCAGTGAGTTCCTTTGGCCAATCATGGCTCAGGGGGACTAAGTCCACGCCCCACACTATATAATGCTGCTTACATAGCGGCCGTGTATAGTGTGTGGAGGGAGATAGATTGAGCTAGATTAGGCAGGCAGGTTAGTTAGTGGGGTGCAGGCAGTATATATATATATATATATATATATATATATATATATATATATACTCTGCATTTGGTGTAGAAAAGATATTCAGTGTAGACTCTATGTTCAGTCAGTGCAGGCAGTGTAGTATATATAACCCAGTGTATTGAGGTGGTTAAGGGGAACCCCGGCCAAAATTTAAAACAAAAAATGGCGCGGGGGTCCCCCCAAAATCCATACCAGTCCCTTATCCGAGCACACAACCTGGCAGCTCAGGATAGGGGGGACGAACGAGCGCCCCCGCCCCCCCCCCCCCGAAACATACCAGGCCGCTTGCCCTCAACATGGGGAGAGAGTGCTTTGGGGTCCGCAGCTATTACCTTTTGTACCCCCTCCCCCCTTTAGATTGTATGCAGGGCCCTCCTATTCCTACTGTATTAACTACTTTACCACTTCAGGCCCAGAACGTTTTACCCCCTTAATGACCAGGCCATTTTTTTAAAATACGGCACAGCATCGCTTTAACTGACTATTGCGCGGTCGTGCGACGCTGCACCCAAACAAAATTGACGTCCTTTATTTCCCACAAATGGAGCTTTCTTCTGGTGGTATTTGATCGCTTCTGCGGTTTTTATTTTTTGCACTATAAACAAACAAACAGCGACAATTTTGAAAAAAAATATTTTTTTTAACTTTTTGCTATAATAAATATCCCCCAAAAAATAACACAAATAAAAACACATTTCTTCCTCAGTTTAGGTCGATATATTTTCTTCTACATATTTTGGTAAAAAAAAACGAAAACAAAAACAAAAACGCAATAAGCATATATTGATTGATTTGCGCAAAAGTTATCGCGTCTATAAACTATGGGATAGATTTAGGGACTTATAT